>WOXC01002044.1:0-477726 GCA_011680675.1 Gymnobelideus leadbeateri
TGGATGTAAATGGGGGATGAGCTATGTTAAGCTTGGCAACAGAGGGCAGAGTTATGAGAGATAGTTAAGATTTGCATAGGGGACACATTTGGGCTTGATGACAATCAAGGTAAATCAACAAGCATTATTGAGCACCAACTATATACCCAGGCACTGTGCTAAATTCTAGGGATAAAAGAAATAGTAAAAAGGATCCCTGGTCTCCAGGAGCTCACAATTTAATGAGGGAAACAACATGCAAATAAATATATATAAACAAAATATATACGGGATATATTAGAGATAATCAACAGAGAGAGGCACTAACATTAAGGAGAAACAGGAAAGGCTTTTTGCAGAAGGTAGGATTTTAGTTGAGAATTGAAGAAGGAATCCAGGGAGGTGATAGTAAGGAGGGAGAGATTACCAATCATGGAGGCAGCCAATGGGAACGTTGGGAATCAAGACAATGGAGGGTTTTGTACAAGGAACAGAAAAGAGGCCAGAGTCACTGTATATGGTAGGTAATAAGATGTAAAAAGTCTGGAAAGGCAGGAAGGGACCACGGTATGAAGGGAAAATCTTTCTAACAAATAGATGCCATTCCCAAGGGGAATGTGCCACATTGGGATGTAGTGAGTTCTCCCTCATGGGAGGTTTTCAAGCAAAGACTGGATAGACATTTGTTTGGTATTGTGTCAAAGGCATTCCTATAGGATTGGATCAGATGGTCTCTAGGTCCTTTCCAAGTCTGAGGTTCTGTACAGGGCACACCTGATAGCTAGTTAGACTAATGGATTCTGTCTTCGCCTTTGCTAATAAAGATAGGAGAGATATGTCCCTGTGTAGGGATATACTGAATAGATACAAGATGATTTTGGAAGGTTAACAGTAGATGAGGAAATCAGGAAAGCTGAGCCTTCTGAGAGATGGTGGTGAGGAAGGGAGTGCATTCCAGGCATATGGAAGACCCAGTGCCCACCAACTGGTGAGTAAATTGTGACATGTGAAATGAAATGTCTTTAAGCAGAAATAATTAATATGATCAATACCAAGAATCTTGGAATGATTTACATGAACTGATAAAGAGTAAGTAAGGAGAGCCAAGAAAATAACATGCAGTATGACTACACAACAGTGTAAAAGGACAGAATTGCCACCTCCAAATCAACAGCGAATGTTGTGAAATTGCAAAAACCAAGCTTGGCTTGAAAGGAGAGATATGAAAAGACACCTCCACAACCTGTTCCAAAGTAGCTCCAAAGTGCACTCTGAAGCACCAGAAGTTTTTGAATTACTGAATGCTGATTTCTGTTTCTTTTTTTTTCCTTAGAAAATATTATTTATAATATGTTTATAATAATATTTATATATTATAATATATTTATAACATACTCTTTGGGAAGGGAAGGAGTGGAGAGAATTACCAGGGTAAATTGTGATGAGAAAAGGATATCATTTTAAAAAATCACTTAAAAATATGAGTGATGTTGTACATAGTAATATAACATTGTGCTATGACCAGCTTTGTTAGACTTAGCTCTTCCAAGCAGTGTGATGATCTAAGACAACTCCAAAAGACTCATGATGGAAAATGCCATCCACATCCTGAGAAAGAACAATGGAGTCTGAATGCAGATGGAAGCAGACTTGTTTTCTCTTTGTGGCTTTTTTGTGGTTTTTTTTTCTTTCTCATGGTTTTTCCTTTTTGTTCTGATTCTTCTTTCACAACATGACTAATGTAGAAATATATTTAACATGATCCTATATATATAGCCTATATCAGATTTCATGCCATCTTGGGGAGGGGGGAGTAGAGGAAGGGGGAGAAATTTAGAACTCAAAATCTTATAAAATCAAATGTTGAAAACTAAAAATAAATAAATAAGTTTTTTAAAAATGTGAGTGATAATTATATCACGATGTGTCTGTCTCCATGATTGAAGGTTTGCATTATGATTGAGAAATCTGTGTCATCAAAAGATGTGAACTGTTACTTTTAGTATTCAGGAGGGAAAATGGTAAGAAAATATGCCATATCATACAACTTTCTAACTCAAAGCTTTTGTATTTGGAAGAGAGCACTTGGGTACATTTTGCTGTGGAGAAGGCTGTCTTCAAAGAAACTATTTTGGGCAGATAGATAAAAAAATTATTAAATTAAAAAGTGACCATAAGCATGAGGCCTGCCTGCTCGGGCATCTTGGGGAGCTGAGTGTTTACCAAGGTTGGCAGTAGCCCTTGTGTAAGGGATTTCATGTATGTCTGCAAAATGACAATCTATAAGAAATTCAGTAAAACATAATGCATCATAAAGAAAACTGATTATTCTCTTTAGGACACAGGATGAGAATTTTAATGTTTGGTTACAAATTACTTTGCTGCAGGACATTAATAAAATTGCTTTTTCCAAAAAAAAAAAAAATATGAGTGATAGAGTGCTCAGTATGAAAGACAGTCCAAAAAAGCCAGTTTGGCTAGACCAGAGTGTTTGTAGAGGGGAGTGCCACAAGGTTGGAAAGGTGGATCAGAGTTCAAATGTTTGTTCTATGGATTGCTTCCTAGCTAGTTTTGGGCAAATTACTTCCCTTCCCTGGGACTGTTTTCCCTCTGCAAAATGAAGGCTTTGGTTACCATGACTTCTTGGGTTCTGTCCAGCCCTAAATCAACAGTCCAGTGATTCCTGTAAAACTCCCACAAGTTTGCTCCTTCTGTAACCCTTTGCATGAGTCTGCTGGGCTGTCAGGGAGGGGAAGAAACAAAAATGATCACCCTTCCTCACCTAAAGGTGAAGGACCCCTGGTGCATAGTCTTGGCCTCACTTGGAGGATTTGTACTGGGAAGTGACCAGATAACCAAGGCTTTTATTTTTGCCCTAAGTTTTGTGTGGGATCTATTGCCACCTGACATTAAAGGATGCTGCAAAGCAAGGCAGAAGAGACTGATATTAGAAGCAGTTAGCACTGGAGGAATAATGTTAATAATGGATATTGTTTTGTGTGTGTGTGTGTGTGTGTGTGTGTGTGTGTGTGTGTGTGTGTGTACTGAATGAAGTTCCAGTTCCAGGGCCTCTGGTGGGTGTCACTTTTTAGAGTATACTCAGTCGACTGAGCTAAAAGCAACTCTGTGAATGGCCATTGTGAAACCAAGGTGGCATAATGTCATTTAAAAAAAATCATTAGCTCCATCTTAACTTTCTTTTCATTTTAAAAAATTCTAAATTCAACACCAAATAAAATGAGCATTTTTATCTATGTGGTAGAACTGGCAAGAGCGTATGTGAAACTAAAAATACCTTTTACATACAATCATCTATAAAGTAATTTGCAGTAACAAAAGGTTTGTCTCCCTTATTTTTTAGCAAGGAAAATGCAACTTTTATTTGAGAACATGCTGTGTTGGTACCTAGTGTTTTCTTATATGTGTGTGTATACATATATACATGTGTGAATATATATGAATGCACATAAATGCATATCAATAAACATACAAATGTGTATATGTGTATTCATGTAGATCTATGTATATGTGTATATATCAGATGACCATGAGAAACATATTGTAAAGACAGACTTTACCTGAAGCTTGAGATGGGGGTGAGGAGTGTCTACTGGGTGTCTTCTTGCTCAGGAGGGATCTTCGTAGGCCTTTGGGTTACATATGGCTTCCCAGGTTTGGGTGCTTATTCCTGGGGAGTAGGGAGTCTGGTGATAGTAGAGACCTGTGACCAAGATCTCCTCACTTTGGAGGGCAGAATAATGGGTTATAGTTGGGATTGGGGCCATGTAGATAGGGAAGGGTCAGTAGGGCAGATCCTGGGGTTTAGGGGCTATAATTGACTCAGGCCAGGAAAACTCTCTACCCTCTGGGGGTTATGGTGAGAAGCACAAACAGAAAATGGCCTTGGTTTCAGGAACTGGACAGGACACTGAGGTCATACAAGATAATTCTGAGTGGGAAAAAAAACAACCCTAAATAGTAATGCTCAGACTGAGGGCTCTAGGAATTCTTCTCTTTCTTGAAAAGACCTGTGTTAAATTATCTGAAATTCTGCCAAGTTAATGACTAATTCACATTTTATTAAAACAGTGTTTTAGTAATAGAAATCAGCTTTGCAATCATCAAGTCATGATGCGTATGGAAAAGAGCATGGCATTTGGAGTCTAGGGGTCCTGCCTCTGGGCATTTACCCTGCCTGGACCTCACTTTGGGGGTTGGAATGGTCTTCCAAGGTCCCTTCCAATTCTGAAATTCTCTGATCTTGTGATTCTGTACCCGTCTAATGTACAGAAAGATAAAGTCTGAACCTGTGATTCCACTGATACTGGGAACTCCCAGGTAAGAAAATACCCTCTCCCAATACAGACCTGCAACTCCCCTGAAATTTTTAGTGTTAAAATATACATATGCCTATGCGAATCTATAAGCACCGAAATGTCAGGTCACTTGTCTAGGATGCTGTATAATAATAATTCATATTAGTTGTAGTTATATCTACTCTCCCTATTATACTATACCCAGTGAGGACATGGATTTTTTTCTCTGTTATTGTTGTATGTTGCATTAAAAAAAAAACAATCAACAAGCCAGTTGCTTCATAAAGGGATTTTTCTCTTGAGGATTTTGGAAAGCTCTTAGTTCCCTGGAGATCTCCTAGGGATATTAATTCCAAAACCAGATTTGGGAATTACTGAGGACATATGTCCTATCTAAGCTTTGTCTTCCCAAGTACAGAGCTCTCTCTGTATTCTATCAATATCCAGCAAGTGAATAAATGAATGAAGGGCAGAATTTGAAGGCAAATCTTTGGCATCTCTTAAGTATGAACTCATCCAAATGTTTCCTGCCACATGGTCATCATGCCCTGAGAAGCTGGCAGTTTCATCCTGGCTTTGGGAATCTTTAGTGTAGGATTCTTTTTGCAACTCCCAGTTCACCCCTACAAATCCCTCTTATCCATCCATCATGCTCCCTTCCCCCATCAGATCTAACTTGCAGGGAGAAAGCCTGGATGGGTAGGGAGAGGATTGTACAAATACATGGGACAGGCTGCTTCTTTGATCTCTTTACTTCCTCTACCCCTGGGAAGCCTAGGATGCTTGCCCTAGCTCCCCTGGTTTAGTTGGTCATAGTCTTTTTTCTGTTTGACATTCCCCTTTTGGAAGTGGAAGGAACTACTTGATCTCAACATGGGACCCAGAGAGAAGAGAGGGGAATCAGCCCCTCTTTGTAGATCTTCTCTGATTATTTATACCTTCTCCTTCCTCCTTCTCTTCTCCCTCCCCCAACTCCCTATTGCTAGAGCTTTTCTCATGAACTTTTTTTAAACTGGAAAGCGTTAATAGACATGGTTCTTCCTGCAGTGACATTAGAAGCCTTTGTGAAGTTTCAATTCATTATCCTTTGATTTTTTTTTAAAATATCCTTCCTCCCCTAAAAGTGCCAGAAACTTCATTTTTAAAAATTGTCAAGCTAGTCAGTTCCTAAACAAAATGAAAGAAAGGTTTTGCTTTGATGGATTTTGGCCCAGCCTTGGCACACTGGAGATACCCTAGGGTATTGTTTTCAAAACTTGACTTGGAAATCACCAACCTCCCATCAGCAGTTTTAGGCACTAAGTAAGGATCCTCAGGTCTCGATTGTAAGATGACAGATAGTAAGGCCTTAATAAATGCCTTATCTGTATATATGTCAGACATTGTGCTGAATTCTAGGGATGCTCATACAAACAAACCACACAGTCTTTTCCCCTTCCATGGAGGATATGGGGGGAAAGCCATAGGGTTTATTTTATTTTGTTGTTTTTGCTTTTTGTAGGGGGGAAGGCAGGGCAATTGGGGTTAAGTGACTTGCCCAAGATGACATGGCTAATAAGTGTTAAGAGTCTGAGGCTGAATTTGAACTCGGGTCCTCCTGACTCTGTCCATGCTGTATTCACTGCCACCACCTGGCCGCCCTCCAAGCCATAGTGTTTAAAGTGGGGAAGGGGCCTGAGGGATCGACAAGTTCAACACTCTCATTTTTTTTAAATGGGGAAGGGGTAGCTAGGTGGTGCAGTGAATAGAGCACCTGCCCTGGAGTCAGGCGGACTTGAGTTCGAATCCGGCCTCAGACCTTTAACACTTACTAGCCGTGTCACCTTGGGCAAGTCACTTAACCCCAATTGCCCTGCCTTCCCCCTTCAGAAAAAGCAAAATATTTAAAAAATGTTTAATGGGGAAACTGAGGAGCCCCCCAGGGTCACACAGCCAGCATTGGAGGTGAGATTCAATCTAAGGCCTCCTTGCCTCTAAATCCAGGGCATCTACACCACAGACATATACACATATGTATAGACACCTTGTTGTTTCAGTGCTTGTCCTGCAGTATATAATCCAAAGTAGCTCTGACTTTCCTTTTTTTTAGTTCTGATTTTCAACTTGGGAAATTTTTTCAACTGGACCTGGTGGGGGACTTCTTCCATTAAAGATCAGCTGTTTCTCTGGAATTTCCCACCTTAGAGAGTGGTCTGGGACCCTTGGCCAGGGTCTCACAGCCAATGTGTATCAGAGACAGGTCTGTACCTTTCTGTCTCACTGACTCTTGGCATCAGAACCATTCTTGATGGACCTTCAAAGCCACATTTCATTAAAGTTTCTCTACTAAAATGCAGAATACCTGAACTGCAGAAATATTGAAAAGTAAACATTCCTGACTGTTGTTTACTGTTGGTACCACTACCTCAATTTATAGGACTCTAGGTACGGTCTGTTGAAAAGAACATCTAAAGCTACAGTGTTGTTCAGTCACCTCAGGAGCTCCCATCTTGGAGACAAGACTGTGTTGCACTTTTTGCAAACATTCACTGTGATAGGCACCAACGAGAAAGATTTCCTAATTAAACCGAAGTTTAAAGCTTTAAGCTTTTGCTTGTTTAAGCAGAGTTGTTGTGGTTGAGCAACAACTTTTCTGACCAGAGATTCTTGTTCCTTTTGTGGTTGATTTTATAGTTCCTCTAATGCGTTGGGATGACTGTCTCAAAGTATTCACTAACCTTCCTCATGACTCCTTACCCTCTCTTCTTCAAAAAATGTGACCCTTTTGTGATGAGTTTTTTCTTAATATTATTTTCCCAATGACATGTAAAGATAGTTTTCAGAATTCATTTTTGTAAAATTTGGAGCTTCAAATTTTTCTCCCTCCCTCTCTCCCCCCCAAGACAGCAAGCAATCTGATATAGGTTATGCAAGTACAATCATGTCAAACATATTTCCACATTAGTCATGTTGTGAAAGAGTGATGAGTTTTTAGTAACTTCTGCTTTTACCATCACATCCATAACCACAATGATGGGGACTGTCTGAGCTCCTTCCACCCCAACCGGCTCCATTCACGGGGCCATAGTTTGGTTGCTGCTGCCCACCAGGATCTCTGAATCACTGGGTCTCAGTGTTACCATAGTTACCAAATATCTTTCTTCACTGTAACCATCATGTTCTCCTCCAGCACCAGCACCAGCACCACACATATCTACCTCCTTGGTTTCTGCATCCTCATCTAACACTGCTATGACCCCTCTACTCTTGATACTCCATAGCTACCACCTTCTTCCTTCATTCTATCAGACCCACCATCTCCACCTTCATAACTGCCTCTGCTTACACCACAGTAACCATCTGTTCCACCAGAGTTTCCACTATAGCCAAAATTTTCTCCATCTCCTCCAAAATGTCTTTTATACCCCATATGTGAGATTGTGGGGGCCCCTCCATAACCCCTTTGGGAGTCAGTAGACTGTATCTCTTGCTTTGGAAGGATCTTCCTTCATCTTGGGCAATGTGCTTTTGTGGATTGACCCCTGGACTTTGGAGTCAGGAAGACCTGAGTTTAAAGCCTGCCTCAGATACTCATTGCCTGCATGGCCCTGGACGGGTCAACTAACTTCTCTGAGACTCATATAAGAAAGATAATAGCAGCTCCTATCCCACAAGGCTGTTGGGAACCTCAAATGAGACACCGTATGGATGGAAGCTCTTGTTATCTATGCCTTTTGCTATTGGAGTGTGAACATCTGTGTGTGTGTGTGTGTGTGTGTGTGTGTGTGTGTGTGTGTGTGTGTACCTTTTGTACACCTTATAGATACCATCTGCTTAAAGGCAGTGGATAGAAGGTGTTACATTTAGAGTCAGGAAGAATTGAGTTCAAATCCTGCCTCAGTTTTAGTTGTGTGACTTAATTAGTTGTGTGACCATGGGCAAGGGACTTAACTATCCTCAGCCTCTGTATCTCCATGTGTAAAATAGGGATAATAAAAGCACCTGCTTCACAGGGTTATGGTGATGGCCAAATGAAATGACCCTGGTAAAGTGCTTTGCACACCTCAGAGCACCATGTCAATGCCAGCTGTGGTCCTTGTCCTTCCAAACCCAGCCCCATTTTCCCATAGGCTCTGGCTCAGTCAATAAAGGACTCAGGAAGCCCCAGGAGTGGTGACCACTTTTCCTTAATCTTCTGCCTTGCTTTTCAGAGTCATCTGATCCAATACATGGGCTTCAGCCATCATCTCATCGCCCTGAATTTCATCATCGTGTCTTTCGGCAGGAAAAGTGCCTGGTCGTCTCCGAACGTCCGCATCACCGATACCAATTTTGACGGTGTCGAAGTCAGAGTCTTTGAAGGTTTCCCCAAGGCCAAAGAACCATTGAAAAGTGGTGTTATTTACACCCATGGAGGAGGATGGGCCCTGGCAAGTGCAAGTATGTTTTGGAACACCTCTAATGGCTTTGTATGGAGTCTGCCCAAGGGTAGTATTTTGTTAGTTCAGGTGTTTTTGGTTTTTGGTTTTTTAAAGTAGAGTCTATAGGCTGTGTCAAAGTATTTTCCATGCCTTTAGCACAATAACTGTGAACCTGCTGATAGTATCTAAAAACCATTTCCTCCAAATAAACCCAATAAAACATTTAACAACCATATTTACTCCCATACCCCTTCCCAAACAAAACAAAACAAAAAACAAAACCCTGTACTAACTTTGAAGGTAACATGGCACTGGAGAAATACTCCTGGATTTGAACTTAATGGGATTTAAAGCCTGGCCCTGCCCCTAATTAATCTATGTGGCCTCTGGTAAATCACCTGGCCTTTCTAGGTCTTTGTTTTCTCATCTGTAAAATGAGGGGATTGAATTCTAAGGTTCCTTCTAGCTCTCAATCTATGGTTCATGCCTTTTCACCCTTCCTTTTATAAAGGAAGGGGTTGGACTGGATGACTTCTCAGGTCCCTTCCAACTCTAAATGTATGCGTCATAGCCCAGACTAAGCCCAGTAGTCAGGATAGTGGAAAAAGGCTGCTAGAACAGGCTTTCTTGCTGTGCCTTGTGGGACTCCCATCTGCAAGGTGGCTCTTAAGGAAGTTGCCTTGTCCCTGAGTCACACCCTGACGCCCCCAGCATCATTTGTGAATTACCATAAGAAAGTTGAAATGGTAATTAGGTATTGGCAAACAAATTTTTAGCACTCCTGGTTAGACTTCAGGTTAAACAAAAACTTACCTGTACCTGAGATCATCCCAGTCTAATCTGGGCTTTGGGTCACCTTTCATTCAGGATGGCTCCATAAACATTATCCAGATGCCTGTTCTGGGCCGGAGGCTGGCTGTCATTGGTGCTGTTCAGCCCCTGCCTAGAGGAGAACATGGAGAATGGAAAAGTCACAGGTCCAGGTAAAAGATGGAGTGCTGCTTAAATCCTCCTCTGACACTCTTACTCTGACCATGAACGGGTCCCTTTATCTCTCTGTGCCCCAGTTTCCTAAAATGGAGATAGATATCTGTCCTATCTACTTCCACAGGATTCTTGTGAGTCTCAATCTTGAAGCACAAATGAAATTTTAAGAATTCACAGCTGTTTTGCCCTGGTGTCAAAGCTTGTTAGGTGGTCAATTTAACTCAACACTCATTTATTAAGCACCGGGTATTCATACTGCATTGTGTTATAGAGAGCTGGCCTTGGAGTCATAAAGTCGTGGGTTCAGGTCCTACTTCTGACATGTGTTGACTGTGTGACCCTGGGGGCAGCGAGGTGGCACAGTAGATAGAGCACGAGCCCTGGAGTCTGAAGGATCCGAGTTCAAATTTGGCCTCAGACGATTACTGGCTATGTGACCCTGGGCAAGTCACTTAACTTTGATTACCTTAAAATAAAAGCAAATCAATGTTTCTGTAGAGAAATAGTTCACCATAAAGTATCGAGGAAAGGGAGGGATCAGACAAGGATTCTTGCAAAAGCTGTTGCTCAGATTGCATCTTAACACAGGGAGTGCCTAGCCCTAGCACAGGGTGAGTGATGAAGATGCATTCCAGGCATGGTGGATGGCCCGTGTGAAGGCAACTTGCCAGAAGGTCTGGCTATGTGGGAGGTGGAACACAAAGGCAGATTGTGTACCAAAAAATCCAACGCAAACCAAAACAAACTTGGCTCTGAGGAGGGCCAAAAGTGTGAGGGAGAGAAGTGGGAGCAGGCTAGGGGTGAGACTGAGTGCCAGTCTGCAGCTGGTTAAGTGGTCCTCCTTCCCGGCTCCTAAAAGAAACGCCTGACTTCCTCCGACTAAATTTGATTTCTACTAAAAGAAGAGCTCAACTACTGGATTTTGCATCTTGCTTGGGGCAATTTCTTTCATTTCAGACATTTAAGTAAACCAACAAGTCAGTCAACAAACCTTTATTAAGCACTTTGTGTTCCAAGTACTCTGCAAAGATTTAATCTTGGCATTTGATGTTTAAACTGAGAAGCCTGCCTTCAGTGAGATTGTATTGAGGTGATAAAAGTCCAAGGCCAATCCCAGAAGCTTATTATGCTTAATATGATTTAAGAGCAGTTGATGAGTTAAAATATGGTAGATCTCACACCCAACATTCTATCTCTTCCAGGAATTAGCTATTATGATGATCTCTGTTCAACAATGGCAGAGGAACTGAATGCTGTCATTATCTCAATTGAGTAAGTATGTTCTCATGGGATAAATGGGGCAGTTTAGAGCTGGGAGGAATTCTTAGAGATCATTCAGTCTAACCCTGCCCCCTACCAGTTTACAGGAGCATCAGGTCCTGAAATAAATCAAAACTATGAGTTGCGGAATAAATCATTTTTAACTGAGATAACAAACCTGCCACCCTGGGGGAAGACCCAGGAGTACAGAACACAGTGGATATACCAGCTACAAGACCCAGGTAGTAAGGTCTGCTCACAAGACCCCAATGGTCCTTGGCTATCTGCGAAAGAAAATCAATGACATTCTGACTGTTTTGCTCCTCGTGCCATGGATCCTAATGGATCCTGATGCATCATTAGAAGCTGAGATCCTGTTTCAGCTAGGTTCTTTTACAAGGTAAAATCTCTGGGTGGGGGGGGAACTTTCAGCTCAACCTAATCAAGACTAAATATCTTAAGAGCAGAAATGTAAGGACATTACTGAAATTCTGACCTTACAAGGATCATTTAAGGGAGTGGCAGTCCATGTTGCATTTGGTATTAACCATTTTTGTCATGAGGAAAGAAGGGCCCAAAGAACACAAGGGTCCCCCCAAGGTCACATAGTATGAACAATATATTGCTTCTTACACAATTTCAGATTTCTCTCTTTATCCTAGAGTGAGAGCCAGAAGGGGAGTTTAGAGGATGTCTAGATGACCTAGATTAATTTACAGGAGAGGAAATTTAAAATAAAGTTAAAAAACAAACAAACAAAAGGAAAAGCCAGAGCCACATTCAGAGGACTTTAAATGCCAAATAGCATTTGTCCAAGGATTCTAGCCTCTTTTGTGTCCTGGGCCCCTTTCATCAATCAATCAGTCGACATTTATTAAGGGTCTACTATGTGCCAGACCTGGTGCTGAGTGTTGTCAGTCTGGGGAAACCCCTAGACTCCTTCTTAGAATAATGATTTTAAATGCAAATAAAATATGTAGGGTTATTAAGAAAGCCCATTATATTAAAATACAGTTTGTAAAACAATAAAATTAGGGCTGCAGACCTCAGTTCAAGATCAGCTGGTCTAAATGCAGTAGGAGCCACTGTGGAGGTCCCCTCCCTCAAAAATCAGAATGTTCCAATGGAAAGTGACTGACCTGGAGATTTGGAGGAAAGGTTCCCGAAATTGCAGGCACTTTGCGCTGCAAAATTCATTGTGTGCTATCCTCGTTTCTTTGCAAATTCCCACGAGAATGGCTAGGGAAGGCCCAACCTAACAGGGCTAGGAGATTGTACTACTCCCTGGTTCCATGTCACAATTCAGGCTCTGATAATTTTTGTACAAGGTTATAGATAGAATAACTTCGAAGAAAACTTACTAGTTCCTTTTTTCTTTTCCCTCCAGCTCTTTGTAACAATTTTATTTTTTAAGAAAACAGGGAGGCAGTCCGGCTCTTGGGAATGGTGCTGGCCTTTTTTGAACCTCAGAATCTAGAAAATCCCAGCTCTTGATTCTGTAACTATGATGTGGCAAACTGTCTCATTCTACTGCAGCCTTTTTCTTTTTCTTATCCCAGGCATCTTTATCTCTTTCTCCAGCTTTTTGTTCTCTCGTTAGCTGCCTAATTTGATGTCTAGTGTCTTTAATTGCCCACCCTCCCTGTCAAACCACATTTCACATCTGTTATTCACCAATGGGTTGGGCTGGGGTTTTTTATGCACAAAATTTGTGCACGTTTCTTTCTTCTGTTTTTTTTTTTAAAGCAATATTTCTTTTTGCTGTTCCTTCACCTAAAGCTGTTGCATAGCATATATTGAAAAAAAAACTATTGATAGTTTTTTTTAAATAACATTTTTATTTTTCCCCACTTACATGTATAAACACTTTTTCACATTTGTTTTAAAAAATTTTTGAATTCCAAATTCTCTTCCTTTCTTCCCTTTCCCCTCATTGAGAAGGTACGTAATTTGATGTAGGTTATACATGTGCAGTCACGCAAAACATATTTCCATGTTAGTGGTATAATAAAAGCACACACAGACAAAAAACCCCAAGAAAAATAAAGTAAATAAAGAGTATGCTTCAGTCTGCAATAAATGAATACTTTTGAGAATTATTGGACACAGCCTTGAAATAATTTGAATCAGGAATTACTGCTCATGAACATACAAATCTGTTTCACTAACTAAGCCTTGGGTTTGGTTGTAATACAATTCAATTGACCAAACATTCATTAACTACCTACTTTTTCCTAGGGGAGTGGAATTGCATTGGAGTCCTGGCCTTCATGCCAGGAGACCCCACCTAGGATGTGAATTAACTGTGTGACCCTGGACAACTCACCTAACATTTTAGTGCTATAGACCAGTGGTTCTCAAACTCTTTGTTTTCAAGACCCCTTCTGTTCTCTAAAAAGTTATTGAAGATCCTATACCCCCCAAAGAGATTTTATTTATGTGGATTATGTGATATCTATTGATATTTGCTACATTAGAAATCAAAATGTCTTAGTATTATTATTATTAAATCAGTTTTGACCTTAGGGACTCCCTGAAAGGATCTGGGAGCCCTCTACAGTCTCCAGACCAGATGTTGAAAACCAACATTTTAGGCAATGATAAGCTGGGTGAGTTGTAGAGAAGGTACCTATACCAAAGAAATGAAAGGACCAGTCCCACTATGCTGGGTTCTTCAGATAGAAAGAAAAAAAACTCCTGCCTTCAAGGAGCTTACATTCAACTGAGGAGATTCAAGCATACTACAAATAATTAAGTACAAAGTAGTCAAAGTTAGGCACAGGGGTCTGATGACAGCAGGGGAAGTCAGGACAGGTCTTATTGGGGAGGTGGTACCTGAAGTGTGCTTGAAGGAAGGCTACTAGGGTTTCTGTAAATCAGAGGTGAGAAGGATATGTCTTAGGAGTGGGACTGGAGCTCTAGGCCTAGAGTCAGAAAGAGTTGAGTTCAAATCCAGCCACACACTATCTATGTCACCCTGGGCAAGTCACTTAACCCTATTTGCTTCAGTTTCCTTATCTGTAAAAGTAGGAATAATGGCACTCCCTCCTCCTGCCTCCTGCTGTTTGTGGCAAGGATCAAATGATTCATTATTTATAAAGTGTTTTATAAATCTTAAAGAAATATACACATACACATATCTATTTATATATATGAAGGAAGGCACTAAGGTTTCTGTAAATCAGAATGCTATATAAGTGCCAGCTATTAAAATGATTGTGCTGGCTGTTAGACAAAGACACAGGCAGGAAATAGAATGGCATGTCCAGCAAATGGCTAGCAGGCCCATTTGGGTGGGACAGAGAGTGTGTGATGAGCTGTGAAGGATGGCAGGAGGCAGACCCCAGTGGACTGGAGAGGCCTGGCCAAGGATTTTATAGTAGTTTTAAACATTGATTTTTACTTATTTGGAAGGAAACATGTCCAGTAATTAAGGGTAGCCAGCTGACTAGAACAGTAGGATTGTTTCTTCCTTCAATTTTCATCAATAACTTGTATTTTTTCCATTTTGTTGATTTCCATATAAGGCCTTTCCTCATCCTCTGGCCAGAGAGCTAGCTAATCTCTGGATTCTTGATGCCCCTATGACCTTGGGCAAATCATTCCCCTCCCTTGGTCTCACTAGCTTCCTCTGTAAAATGTGGGGCCTGGAGCAGATGGTCTGGGTACCTTACAGCTCCAAAAATGTGATTTCTTATAGTAGATTGTAGCTTTATTCCTAAAGAATGGCCGGGCACATCCCTCAGAACCACTTTGGCCGCTTTGTTTTGATACTGTCTCTGTGTTTTCTTGTTGGACATTCAGCCTTCAGGTCCCTTCCTTGTAACTGTCTACGTGAAGTTGACTTATTTCTCCAGGCATTTCTGATGCTTTTGGATACTTGGCTCCCTTATGTCCCTGAAGTGTCTGGTTTCCCTGGCCCGTCCCACCTACCACCTAAGCAGAAAGATAATGAATGGACCCTGTCACTTAGTAAGCTGTCTAAGAGTTTGGAGCTTGAGAGAAGGTATGGGAGCGGAAGGATGTGGACCCTTCACTGCACTGCCGGAAGCGTCCGACATTTCATAACTGCTCTGCGTTGAAGCTGGCCTTTCTCAGGAAAACTGGACTGTAATGAAGAGTTGAATGGAATCTGAGAATGTAAATGGGCCCTTCTCTCTCTCCACCTTCCTCTGTCACCCACAAATTAAAGACCACTGGACTCATGGCCAGAACATTTAGCTTTGGGATTGGGTTTGCCTGTCCTGGAGGGGAAAAGACAAGGGTGTTTAAGTAGGAGACAAAAAGTCATTGATGAGTATTTCTGATGACCCAACAAGCATTGATTTCCTAAAGGTGACTTGGATGGTTATTTAGGTGGTTATGTATCAGAAGGGGCACTGCATCATGCACAATGGCGCCACCTAGTGGCCCAAAGGCGCCATTTCCACTTCTTGCCTCTCATTTCAACTGAGTGTTTATTTGTCACTGACTGACTTTAAAGTTTTCAAAGCACTTTACATATAATATTTTAGCTCTGTGAAGTAGATGCTTTTATTAATCCTCATTTTACAGATGAGGAAACTGAGGCCCAGAGACATTTCAGAGAATTGTCCATGGTCACACAGGCCTAGTGAATGATATTGTTGAGATCTGAACCCAAGTCCAGTGTTCTTTTTAGTGCTCTTACGTTTTAGTTTAAAACACCCCAAGAAACAGTTTGTTGCTTGATGTCAGGAAAAACTTCCCAGCTCTTGGAGCTATCCCAAAGGGAATGGCTACTGCCAAAGCTAGTGGCCACATCCCACCCCCACCCCCTCCTCACTGGCAGTTTCCAAGCTAAGGCTGGAGGACCAGTTGTCAGGGTTGGTGTAGAAGCCATTCTTATTCAAGTCTGAGTTGGGCTACAGCTCTCCCTTTAGCCCAGGTGCCTAATTGTATTTTGATGAGTGTTAAGTGGTCATGAAGAACAGAGAAAAGAGCTTAAGGATACTTGAAAGACAGTCAGTGGACTTTTTTTTTTCAAAAGTTCAAGAAGGTCACATCCATGTCGTTCCCTTTCTCCATGCCCTTTAACAGAAAATTACTTATTTTCTTTGACTGTGTTCTTGATATCTGATTTGCATGTTGGACCTAGCGATAGAAGATAATGATTTTTAATAATCATTGTGGAAATAATTGGCTTGTTTTGGGGACTATATTCCCTAGAAGATAGTAACCAGATTTCTGGGGTTTTAGCCCTGATATACCATGAATGAGGGTGTGTGTGTGTGTGTGTGTGTGTGTGTGTGTGTGTGTGTGGTCTTGGTAGAGTCAGTGGGTTTCCATTTATAGTTTTCTTTGGTAAAAATAAAACTGTTGTGGGCCTTTCCCTCCAATCTAAATATTCCTCTGGTTCTAAGACTCATATTTCCTATCATTATTGCCCTAGAGTTTGTAGTTTTTTTCAGGTCAGTGAAATTCATGAGGATAGTGTCAACATTTTTGTCTATAGAGAGAAGAGAGTAGAATTTCATGATGTGGATTCTGAGATTCTATCAGTATCTCCAAGGTAAAATGCTACTGGAGTTAGTCTGCCTCTTAAAATGGATTGGAATCCTGATACTCTTGTCCCACTTTCTAGTATGGCAAATGTATCTTGAGCTTGCTGAACTGGTCTCACAGTGAAATTGCTGGTTTTCTGGGTTAAGGATCAGGATAGTACAGGTCAATTTAGCTAATCTAAAATATTATATATTTAGTTAGAGGAAATTATGAGAAATAACAATGGTAATTCTAGGTCATTAGGCTTTCTAATTTAAAAAAAATATTGCTTCTAATATATCTAATAATGGCTAAACACAACAGTGATTCAATTATTTTCCTGACAGTTTCAGAGTGCATGAAGTTGTCAGTATGACTAAGAAATCCCCTAACCAAGAAATTCTCTAAATAAATACTGGTTTTTGGAAATTACTTCCAATAATGTATTAATGCATTCTTAATGAAAAGTGAAGTCTCCCCATCTGTGCCACCCTTGGGCAATTCCCTTCCCATTTGGAGTAGCAGTTTTCTTATCTACAAAGTAGGGGTGGGGGAGGAGGACCTGGATGATTCCCAAAGTCTGTTCCTCCCAGCTCTAAGTCTTCAATCCCAAAGTTTTGATGTACTGAAGAGGAAGTCATATGTCTTTATGTTTTCTGTCACAACTCCTTATTGTCCTAGATTCAGAGGACATTTCCCAAATGCATCAAATTGGCCAGGAAATGGTTAAAGTGGGAATTCTTTACCTTTTTATTTTTTGCATCATATACCCCTTTTGCAGGCTGGTGAAACCTGCGGATCCCCTTCTCACAATGATGCTTTTAAATGCATAAAATAAACTATTCAGAATTACAAAGGATGCATTTCTATTAAAATAGTTAGCAAAATATTTAAAAACAAGTTCATGGGTCCTAGTTTAAGAACCCTTAACTTAAAAGCTTAGGCCTTCCTTACGATGCTTTGAACTTACACAAAGGAAGACTTAAGAAGCAGATTTATGCATTGGGTGAGTATGTTCAATCTTCAAATAGTCCTGGAAAGGGTAATGCCAGGGCAATCCAAGCAGAGTAGCTTAATGATATAGGCTGGGCAAAAGCCTCTCAGTATTTTCAGCCAGGGTTATGGGTTTTGTAGGAAAAAGGTTGGGGTCTTGTGCAGGCTGTCTGGTTTCCCCATCACTGAAGGTAAAAACAGGGAAATGGTGGAAGTTAGTCAGTGAGGCCCCAATTAGATGGGCATGGACCATGTAGGTTTCCAGCTGGGAAAGATTATAATCATTTCTAGAAAAGGTTGGGGAGGTTGTGAGTGTATCTGGAAGAGAGGAAGCCTACCCCGTGAGAAACTAGACCCACCCCCTCCCCAAAGCAAAGTTGTTTTTTTTTGGATGACAAACTTTCCCATCTCCAGTTGGCCATCATTTGGTTTCAAAATGAGTCTTCCCTGTCACCTCCCTGCACATCAGTCACTTTCAGGAGCAGAGTTACCATGATCTCTAAATACATAGGTCTTTTGTCTCCACAGATACAGGCTGGTCCCACAGGTCCATTTTCCAGAACAACTCTATGACCTGGAACGGGCTACCAAGTACTTCCTGCAGCCTCAGGTCCTGGAGAAGTATTCTGTGGACCCAGCGAGAATCGCCATTTCTGGAGACAGTGCTGGCGGAAATTTGGCTGCAGCTCTGGGTCAGCAGGTAATGACCAGGAGGGGACCACTGCTTTTCTCATTTTTCTTTGGATTTCTGTGACTCTCATGGTAATAGCAAGTTCCTGAGGAGTGGGTGGGGTTGGAAGGATCTGTCCCAGGTGCTGCCCCCATCACCTAGAGAGTAGACTCGGAAGACACTTTTAGGAGGCCCTATGGATCAAGCCCAGGAGCACAAGCTCTGTAGTCAGATCCCACCACGGGTTCTTATTATCTGTGTTCCCTTGGGCAAATGATCCTGTGGGCCTTAATTGCCTCACTTGCAAAATGAGGGGTTCAAACTAGATCTGCTCTGAAGTCCTTTCCAGCTCCAAATCCAAGATGCTATGACTTCTTTATTAAAAAAGGGCATTCGGAATGAGCAGAGTGTGGTCTAGAGAAATGGACTGAAAGAGCACTGAGCCTAGAACTAGGAAGAGCAGAGTTCAAATCCCACCCCAGACTTTTACAAGCTGTAGGATCCAGGCGAGTTACTTAACTGTCTGCTTTGGTCACCTTATCTATGAGCGTGGCAAAGTGTATAGAGCTCTGGACCTGGAGTCAGGAAAACTCATCTTCCTGTGTTCAAATCTGGGCTAAGGTACTTATTAGCTGTATGACCCTGGGCAAGTCACTTAATCCTGCTTGCCTCAGTTTCCTCATCTGTAAATTGAGCTGCAGCAGAAAATGGCAAACCACTTCAGCATCTCTGTGAAGAAAATTCCAAATGGGGTCGTGAAAAGTTGGGCATGACTGAAATAACTGAAAAGCAAAAACAAGCGAACAGGCAAACAAAAAACCAGCACTAACCTCACTCACAAAGTTGTCATAAGGATAAAATGAGATAATATTTGTAAAGGGCTCTGCAAACATTAAAGTGGTATATGAATGCCAACAATGAATTACAATAAATTATTACATATTAACTAATAATTATTAAATAATAGACATTTATATAATGCTTTAAAGTCCACACAATGCTTTATAGAGCCTCATAATTACTGGATAGAGTGTTGGACCTGGAGTCAGGAAGATCTGAGTTCAAATCTGTGCTTAGACTCTTACTGGGTGTCCCTGGGCACTTCACTTAAGCTCTATCTGCCTCACTTTCCTCAACAGTAAAATGGGAATCATTACAGTCCCTCCTTTATAGGGCTGTTGTGAGGATAAAATTTGCAAAGTGCTTAGCATAGGGCCTGATATATAAAAGCTTATTCCCTTTCCCCATCCCTTGTTGAGGCAAATTGCTTTTAGCAGAGTAAAATGTGTGTATTATTAAGACTTAATGGATTTTAGTGTCCAGGTCAGCCTAAAGCTATCTTGTTTTCACACCATCTCCATTTCTATCTATTTCTTTCCCTACCCTGTAAGCAAAGTGTGCTGTAAGTGTTTAACAACAGGCTCTCTGGAAGAAAATATATGCACACCATACTTTTCAGTTTAAGCTGCAGTATTAATATTTTCTCCATCACTTTCTTAAGTCAAGACAATTAGTAAAACAATAAATCAAACCCTGGTTTGTAGCATTTGTTGATATCTAAAGTGTGAATGCTTGCACTGAAAATTTAACAAGCGTCTCTCACCAGCCAATATGAGCCAATTCTAGCACATCACCACCTGTAAGCCTTTTAATAGAAAAATTTAAAAGGTCATAGCTACAGAGCTGGAAGGGACTTCAGCTGCCATCTGTTCCATTTCCCACCCACTCCCGTTTTGCAGATGAGATAAATTTAAATGACTTGCCCAAGGGTGCTTAAGTAGTATTTGAAGAAGCATGATTTGAACTAGGATCCTCTGACTCTAAGGCCTGTAAGTACATTTAACTGTACTGAACCATTTTCTTCTTTATTGCCTTTTCCCACCTTTTCCTTTGAAAGTAAAAGGAAGGAAAAGAAAGAGGGGAAAAGGCAGTTCAGCAAAAGCAGCCAAGGCACCAACCAAGTCTGTCCCCCACCCCTGTAAGGAACATTCTTTTAGAATATTTTAAATTCTTATCAGGGTGTGATGCATGTGAACAACTCCAGATAAGATATTCTGCTCTTCCCTTTACTTCCCCACAGTTTAGCCAAGATGATACCTTCAGAAGTAAAATCAAGCTCCAAGCTTTGATCTACCCAGTCCTCCAAGCTCTCGATTTCAACACCCCATCTTACCAGCAGAATGTGAACTCCCCAATCCTGCCCCGTCACGTCATGGTCAGATACTGGATCGATTATTTCAGAGGGAACCAGGATTTCGCCCAGGCCATGGTGGTCAACAACCATACCTCCTTGGATGTGGAGCATGCCGCCACCCTCAGGGCCCGGCTCAACTGGCTTTCCCTCTTGCCTGAATCCATCACCAAGGATTATAAGCCTGTCATGCAGACAGTGGGAAATACTAAGATTATCCAAGAGCTCCCCCAGCTCCTGGATGCACGTTCAGCCCCACTAATCGCCGACCAGGAGGTCCTTCAGAACTTGCCAAAGACCTACGTCTTGACCTGTGAACATGATGTCCTCAGAGATGATGGCATTATGTATGTCAAGCGCTTGGAGAGTGCCGGCGTCGATGTGACCCATGACCACTTTGAGGATGCCTTCCATGGCTGTATGATTTTCACTTCATGGCCCACCAATTTCTCAGTGGGAGTTCGGACTAGGGACAGCTACATAAAGTGGCTAAAGCAAAACCTATGAAGAGAGATGCATCCCAGAGAGGGCATGTGAGCCCCTCTTGACCCACTGCAATCACTAGGGATTGCTGAGCACTTTCTGACTTCCCCCAGGTGACCACCAGGCAATGGTGCTTCTTGCCAGGGAGAGGCCAAGTGATGAATTTTGATGAGCTTGACTAATCTCTGTCAATGGAGAACATTTGAATCTATTTCCCAAATTGAACTAACCAGCCTTCTGGTCCATCGAGGTCCCAAACTACCAAAGGATTCTGGGAAAGAATAATCTTCCCCTGGAGGTGACTCTTTATACCAGAAGACCTTTTATGAAGGAAAACCTGACTCTCCCCTCTATTGAATTTTATGTAAATCTGGTTCACTTTTGCAAGTAACTTATTTATAAATCAGTTGATTACTTAAAGGTCTAAAATACACTCTTCCATCCCATCCCTGCTCATTAAATGCCTTTGTTCCTCTTTTGCACAGATGGTCTTTCTGGTAGGGACACAGGCATCATTCCTCCCAAGCTTGGATAATCCACTAATCCTTTGGGATTATATTCTTTCTTTAAAGTTGACTTTTAACAACAGTTATTAGAGAAAAAAATTACTAATGCATTAGTATGATTTACACTGGATTTTGTACATAGTTAAGAGTTTTTGTTTTCATGTGGCATTAGAGTACATGCGGTCTCCATGGGGTGGGGGTGGGGAGGTGGAGAGGAATTTGGGGGTAAATGTATTTCATTTGAGAATGAACTTTCTATAGATAATAAATGGAAAAGGCCCATCCACTGAAAGATTATTTTTAATATGTAAGTATAAATGACCTACAAGAAGACATATACATGTAGGATGTGTGAGCAGGTAAGAGGGCACATTTAGTACCAGGCTAAAGTTATAGCAAAATCCCTGAAAGCACTTAGAATCTAGTTTTGAAACTTCTTAACTCATCCATTTATGATGTGACTGAATATTTTTTTGATTGGGAACGTTCTGATGCGCTAGGTATTTGGTTGACTTTTTTGTGTGTTTGTTATTCTCTAAGGTGATTCAATCTTTCCCCTTTTCCCAGCCTCTTCTGGGCCATGTTTATGGACCATCAATGCACACAACATGTCAGGAAGTTGACCAAAGCAGATCCAAATCCCATGATAAATTGTTGTGGTGTTTTTGATGAATGCATACATGCTAATTTAAATAGTCACAGACCAAAGTTTCTGCATCATTGCACAAGTTTTGAATCTTTGTCACTTAGTGATTTGGGCTTATCGTGACTTAGGTGCATGGGAGAATATGATGGTATCTTCTCCTCTGGGCACAGAGGGCACAATCTATCTTGTTCACCCCCTCTCCCTGCAGTATTTTTCTCTGTTCCAGGGAGCATTCCTGAGCACAAAGGAGAACATTCTAGAAAAGTTTCTTCTCTTCATGATGGACCATCTCAAACAGACCATCCTCTCCAGTGGAACTATGTCCCAGGCTACTGTGGGAGCCAGCTTCCTCTGTATCTGTGGGCCATACCTATAGCCACCGGGGGACCTACCTAGGGGAGCACAAAGGCACTGCTTATACATCTAGGAAGCAGAAACAAATAGTATTCCCCTAGTCATAAAGAATAGATATCCTTCCCTGTCTTTGCTTGTGATAGCCAGCTTCCTAGAACAAGTCAGGGCTACCACAGAGGGGATGTAAGATAGAAGAAACTCAGGGTAATAAATACAGTCGATATTATCCATTTTTTAATTGCATTTGATGAGCCAGAGGTCACAAGCATTTCTCTCCAGAAACAAAAGTAACACTAACAATAAATACAAGCTACATACATATATGTCTCTTATAGACATATATCTATAAAAGACCCCAACTTTTAATCAGATACTGTTGCTCTTTGCCCATTCCTTCATGGTTCCTCCCCAATCCCTTCCTCCCAGGGCATTACTGGACATAAATACAGGCTGTTGTCACTGTTCCACCAAAGATTTGCTTCATAGAATCTTGGGATTTTAACTTTGGCCCCATATAATAATAAGTCATCCCTTATAAAAACTGTTTTGTTTTTAAACTGTGATCCAAAGACCAAAGTTGGAGTCATGCTATGGGTTGTACCCATTTTAAATGATTTTTGCTGCTAAGATAAGAAATCTCTTAACAATATCACATTTCTCAAGAGCTTCTGAAAATCATATCTTAAAATTCTAAAGAATTGTGAAAAAGGTTGCCCTAGGGGATTGAGTGATCAGATTCAGACTGTAGGTCTTCCACAGAAATTCTCTTATTTCACTAAAAAGAGGTGATTTAAAATGTATGCATTGCCAGTCTTCTGACTTTTATAGTACCATGGACTTGAACTAGGCTGGGCTTATCCTGATTTTTCCCCCAACTCTTGCTAGAATGAAATTCATAGACTTGTAGAATTAGAACTGAAGAGACCATAAAGGTCATCTGGTCTATTTCACAAATGAGGAAGCTAAAGCAACGAGGTTTTTTTTAGACTGATTTGCCTAAAGTCAAATAATTTCTTGGAATGATGACAATTAGTGATCATGAACACACTGAAGCTTTAAGATCAACTTGAACACTTGGAGGAATTTTTATGAGGAGAGTTCTCCAGTGGTCATTTTTAGACACTATTATTTTAGACACATATTTAGACACTATTTAGACACTATTTTAGACACTTTTTTTCTTTTGAAAGAAGTTTTATTTAGGTGTTTAAAGTTTTGCACATTGCGTCAATGCCAGGGGCTCTCTATTTTTCTTTTATAAAAACGTGTTTTATTTTTTAAAAATTATTTGTTCTTTCTTGATATCAGTGTTGTGTACGTGAAGTGTAAAGAAAAAGCCCTCGGGAAGTTAAGTACTGGAGGGGGGTAGTTACTGATAAATATGCTTTAATGTTTTAACTTTTATTTGTGAAGAACTGAAGAGAAGCACGATGTACTTTTCTTGAGGGCTCTGCATGACCTTTGGCCTTTTTTTGGTTTGATTTTTTTTTTTTAGTTCCTAACCTAGAAAAGGGAATAAAGAAAAAGAATTACCAAGCAAAAAAAAAAAAATGAGTAGTGTGTGGTTTATAAAATGAAAATTAATATAACCTGGAAGCAACTAAACATTTAATTTGTGTAATATCTGAGAACAAAATGGTTGTACTTTTGGTAACTTGTGGTATTCATAGCTACTGAAGACAACTCGTGATTTCTCCCGGACTCTTCTTTGTACCGTTTCCCTGACAAAGGCAGACCTGGTTTTGTAGAAGGAAGATGCAGAAATTAGTCATATCCAAATGTCTTGGACCACCAGGGAAGGTCAGTTTCCTTTAAAATGGGGGAGGGAGGGGCGGGGTGGTCTCCTTTTGCTATAGCAATATCATTTTTGACAACATGTATGTATGTAAAATTCTTTGCAAACTTTTAAAGTCTGTTATTTTTATTACTTTTTATTATTATAATAGCTATGGCTTTGTTAGATATATTAGACACACATACACACATGTGTATGCATGTTTATATATGTAAATGTTTATGTGTGTATAATAGCATGGCTTTTATTGTTCTGGAGGGCACAGAAAACTCCCTCCCCTGGTGTAACAGCAGTTCCTTAGTAACTTAGCATTGAAGATGGTTCAGAACTCGCCATTTTTCTTGTTTGACCAAAGCATTTTTTATTGCTTAGAGTCATAATGAAGAGGGAAGAGGGTCACCATAAAATGTAGAGGTGTAGGATAGGGGTGCTAGAGACCACAAAATACCAACACGGTGGGTCCTGTCGAATGAATTCCACTCAAGTCTTCTCTCAGCCAAAGAAAAGCCAAAGTTTATTAAAAGTTTGCCATATTAGGTAGACTCTTAAGTAGCCTCAGTATCTGTAAAGCTTGTATTAAAAGATTCTATGGCACTCTCACACCACATGGAAGCAAGATGGGGTCTTATATACAGGAAGGTTGTGGGAGGAATCTAGGGGTGGTCTAGAGGAGGAGTTTGGGGAGGGTCTTCAGGAGTCAGATGAGGACAAACTTCAGTAATGAGTTTGGGGAGGGTAGTTAATGAGGTCAGACTCCAGTAAATGAGTGAAGTTGCTGGAGGCTACCTGGAGAAGACTAGATTATGGTGAGCTAGGCCAGTTCAAGGGTGTAACAGTTGATTTGGGTATAGATATTTTGATAGGTTCAAGGGTGGGAAGTAGATGGACAATTGAGGGCTAGGCTAGTCCAAGTGAGAGATTTGGGCCTAGCTAGAATGAGGCTTATGGCCTCCGGCAAATGCCTCATCAAGTGTGAAGATTCAATCAGAGTTCAAGGGGGTTACCAGAGCCAGTACCTCATCAATAAGGGAAGAGCCATTAATGGATACCATGGCCAAGAGCTTTAAGAGATGAACCAAAGTCTTCACTAAATTTCACAAGAATGAATACTTTTATAGTTTTTTGAGAAGACAAAAAAAATGAGGGTACCATAAATTTGGAGATGAATAATAAAGGGTATACAAAGTTGAAAAATTAGTGTGAAATAGAGGTATAGTGACCGAGAGCTTTTTGGGCAGGGAGGAACATTTGGAGAAAAGGATAAAATTTACAGAAAATTAATTATAGAAAGGTCAGCGCTCATTCCCATTGTTCTACTGAAGACAGCAACGGTTCCCATTGGAAACTTCTCATAGTTTGTCAGGGTCAAATTGTCGGGTGTATCTATGCTTAGCAGCTGTGTCAGGGTCTGTAAAGGCACAACAAAATAAGACAGACTTGGAGACCTGATTCCATTTTAAAGTCTTAGTGACTTGCCTCGAACTTGGATAGGTTAAAAGGGTTGAAAAAGGGTTGCCTATGTTTGCAAAGCTAGTGCATGTCAGAAGCTGGACATGAAACAAGGTCTATGTCTCTAGGGCTGGTTCTTAAGCTACTAGACTTACCTGGGCAGGGACTTGTAAGTCTTGAATACTTAAGACATCTCACCAAATTCTATAATTTGGCATCATATCCTAGAGGTTGCTACTTGACCATCTTGCAAGTAATTGAAGCATTGCTGTGTGAATCCATCTGTAACATACTAATATTGGACATTAGTGGACACACTCCACCCTCCCCTTCCCTTCATTGATCTGTAAAGCAGACAACTCCACCTTCCCCTCCCCTAACTGTTCTGTAAGCAGGCACAACTCCACCCTCCCCTTCCCCTAACTGATCTGTAAACAGGCAACTCCTCTCCCCTAATTGATCTGTGGGCAGGAATTTCTGCCTAGGGTTTGAGTCAGCGGGGAAATTCAAATGTACACTGACCAATCACTGTAGTTTCAGCTTACATAACCTGGCAATGGAACCTCTTTAAAAACCAGCACACTGTCTGTGCCAACCCACTGTCTGATTTGGGTAGCCATATACCCTGACAGTCCCGAGATAATAAATCCACTTCAAATTCAATCTCAGGGATCTTCTGTCTCGATTCATTCGGGTACAATACTAATAGTATTTACATAGCACTTGGCATACTGATACTCACTTGATCCAAGGACCATGTGAGGTGGTATTAGGCCCATTTTACAGGTGGGGCTCCTCTTCTCCCTCTGTTCATGTGGGAGTTACACACTTACATGTGGGTATTCTGTCCAAAGGAATATAAATTTTGATCTCTTGTACTTCACAAGGGATCTTGGGGTTTAGGGGCTAGATTTTTTTCCTCTTCCCTATTCATTTATTCTATCATCAAGAAAAACTGGGACAATTAACTCTTGTCTCCAGTGATTTTCATTTGTGGTTTCTTGAAATAAATCTCTGTAAAACCAGGCTTTGCTAAAGCCCATTGTGATTCAAATGGAGCTACATGACTATGCCTTTAAATCCATATCAGTTAGGCTCTCACTGATTGGCAGATAATAGGTTCCAACCCAAGCCTCATTTGCTCATTATTTGGGTTTTGATGGCTCAGAGTGAGTGCAAATAGCACATTTTTTTCTGTTCTGCCTAAAACTCTGAGGGCCTTCCCCTCCTAGACTGATTCTTTTGTAAAGGCTGACTAGGTTATCTTTTGCTTTAATTCTTTCTTGCCTTTAACTACCCAGTGGCCATTGCCTCCGGAAGAGCTAAGACTTAGGAAAGATCTTAGCTCAAAAAAAGCCAAGGTCTCCCCCTGCATCCAGGGCCGTCTCCAGTTATCTTGCCTCCACTGGACTCTGGTGACTGCAGAAAAGAGTGTGAGGCTGGTGAGTTTACTTGGATCTGCCTCACTTAAATCCAATCCACTTGCAAGTCAAGACACCACCTCCTGATGTCGTTTGTCCTTTTAGAATGAAGGACAAACAACAAACACAGGGAAATTGAGGCATGCTGGGTGAATCACCCAAAGTTCCATAGTCAGCCTCTAGGTCTTATAGGTAGACTTTGAACTCAGATCTTCCTGATCCTTGTGCTGTCTTCTGTATGTTGATGTTGTTATTTTGCTCCACCTGACCTTATTTGAGGTGTTCATGGAAGATGCTGGAATGGTTTGACATTTCCTTCTCCGGCTCATTTTACAGATGGGAAAACTGAGGCAAACAGGGTTAAGTGACTTGCTCAGGGTCACACACATAGCTGGCAAGTGAATGAGGCCAGATTGGAACTCAGGAGGAGGAGTAATCCTGACTTCAGTCCCTGCATTCTACCTAGCTGCTTCCTTCTCTTTAGTATCATAGCACTAAAAATGACCAGTTGACAGGGTTTAGGCAACACTTAGAGGAAAATTCATGTGAATGGAGCAAAGGGTGTGCTTGAAGTGATGAGGTACCAGCTCTGGGAACCCCCTAGAATCTCCCTACTGTGTGCATTTGCCTGAGGCCATAAGCCTTTCGTTAACACTAGGCCCACATCTGTTACCAGCCTAGCCTTCCTTTGTCCAGCTATCCCCCACCCTCGATCCTCCCAAAACATCCAGGTCCAAATCCTTACCTTTAAACCAGCCTAGCCCTCCATTGTCGGGAGTCTGACCTCCTTCGACTTGTCCTCAAGACCGTCCCCAAACCCCTCCTGCAGACCAGCCCTAAATCCTCCCATAATCTTTCTGTATATAAGCTCTAGCTTGCCTCGAGAGCAAAGAGAATTGTCTAGCACAGACTCATTTTGTGTCAGATGATTCTGGCGTACTTATCACCGTCTACCCATTATGGCCAACTTTTAATAAACTTTGCTTTACTTTGCCTTAGAGGAGACAGTCGCACTCATTCAGCAGGACCCAGCATGTTGGTATTTTGGAGTATGGAGCCCCCCTAAACCTCAGACCTCTACATTTTATGGTTCCCTGACCTCAATAGAAGCATTGCACTTTCTCATATTGATTCCTAGGGAGGGAAGGAGGGAGAGACAGACAGGGAAAGAGAGAACATGTGGGTGCACATACACACAACACACATATACAGACAAACATACATACATACATACACACACCTCAGAGTGTAATATCTCTGTAAGCCACCAGATGGTGCTCCAACCTCTGAGCTGTTTTCTCAAGTCCCTCTGAATGTTGAGAAAACACAGAATATTTGCACACAGGGGTAACACTCATGGAGGTTCATTGCCTCTCACTTAAAGTCCAGGGTCCAACTTGTCTGGTGTAGGGTATTTTTTCTTGTTCTGCACCTGCAGTTTCATTAGTGTAGGTCACAGAAGTTCACAAACTTCTTTGGCTTAATGAACCCCCCCTTTAAAAAAAAATTTTACTCAGCACTCCCCTGGAAATCTTACTTTCTTTAACCCTTTAATGTTTTTTTATTTGCATCATTTCAAAAACACTATATATATATATGTATATATATGTATATGTATATGTATATATGTATGTATATATATTTTTAATGATGCATCTTAAATTTAATACTTCATTGTAAATGGGGGGGGGGGGTTCCTGCATTGAAATTTTGATGACACAATAATGTGTCAGGTAACCATATAGTATTGTATTGTAAAGAAATCATTACAAGCACATATTCCTGCCAGTGCATGCCGGATTTCCCCACAGTGCACAACATACTCACCTGCCAACACTTGCTTGTTAGGATCTGTTAGTGGACTTGGCCCCTGAACGATTGTAAATTGCATTTTGTGTGTTTATTTGGAAAATAATGTCATCACTACAACTTTAACTGTTACACAACAGATAAAACATGTATAAACAGTTTTTCAAAATTTTCTATTTTCTTTCCTTATGCTTCCACCACCCCCTTATTTTTATTTTTTGCTTTTTTGGGGGGGAGGGGAAAGGGCAATTGGGGTTAAGTGACTTGCCCAAGGTCACAAGGCTAGTTCTGTGTTAAGTATCTGAGGCCGGATTAGAACTCAGGTCCCCTGACTCCAGGGCCGGTACTCTATTCACTGTGCCACCTAGCCACCCCCATCCCTTATTTTTATTCAATTTTATTCAATGCTCCCCAATTGCACCTGAGGCTACCACCCCCTTTGATCATTCCAGGACCCACTTTGGGAACCTGTGACTAGAAACTCTAAGTAAGGGGATGGATGGAAGAGGTGATACCTTTATCAATACAGCATAGTTTACAGTCTTAGAGACTTCCCAGGGAAGTTGAGCTGTCCAGGGTCACACAGATGATACTTGAATGCAGCTTTTCCTGACTCTTGGGATGGTTGTACACTTCTATTCCATCTTGGCTCAGTGGATACAGCTCTGGGTCTGAAGTCAGGAATATCTGAGTTCCGATCTGGGCCCAGACACTCACTAACTGTGTGACCCTGTTTGCTCATCTGTCGAAAGAGCTGGAGAAGGAAATAGCAAACCACTCCTGAATCTTTGCCAAGAAAACCCCAAATAGGATCATGAAGATTCAGATATGACTGAATAGCTAAACAGCTCCTTATTCCAGTCTGCCTCCTTTCTGGGCTCATCTTTTAACAAAACATTGCTATTCTTCCCTTATCCAGTCACTGGAGGTAGGGATTGGGTAACAGCTAGGGTGGGGAGAAAACTTCCTGGATTAACAATTCCCTGCAGAACAGTGATTCCGGGATATGAAAGGAGGAGAGGGAGGTTGCCTGTTTAAATTATCCTGTGTTGGGTTACAATCCTATCATCCCGAGAGGCCTTCCATTTGACAATTGCTTCTGTGGGAGTGGACTAGTACCTTTGTGGAGTGACTGGCAAATCCCTCCAAGGGGAATATATTCATTTAATGGTGAAAAGTCATTCTGATATGGCTTCTCATTATAGCTGTGCAGTCTGCTGGCCAGGAGAGGGTCAGTGAATAAGCCCCCTAGGGCAATCCATTCATCATCTACAATAAGATTAGTTCTATCCCCTCTATCAAGAATTCAAACTATCAAGGCTTGTAGAGGGAGATTCCCCAGGACTCGACCAATGCCTGTCTCTTATGGGAACCCCCTCCCCCCCCACATAACTATATATCCACACCTCTGTCCACAGCCTATCTTTTTGCAGCTGATTGCTAGGGGTTAGTGGGCAGATTCTGGTTGTTTGTGCTCTCTGGAACTCCCTCCCATTCCTAGCTAAAAGCTTCTTTCACTATGAGGAGCAGCCAAGGGATAGAATTCTTGCCTCTCTTGGGGTTCATTTTTTTCTCCTGAGAAATCCATCTTTCAAGGTCCTAGGGGATATGAGGGGTAAGCTCTCCTGACTGCTCAGTGCCCTTGTAGCCTAAGTCTCCTCGGCCACATTGGGGGTTCCATTGGCAAGATTTCCATCCTCCTGGCACCTTCCTTACCCTTCCTCCCCCTTTCTTTTTCTAAAAGGTTAATATCAGGAATGTGTTTTTCATCTCATTTCAGACATCAATTTGTAATGCAAGTAAGTTCATCTGACAAGCATCATCCCACATAGCTTTAACAAACATTATTGCCACTCACAAGGGAGGGAGCAAACAGTGACTGGCTGGGAGAGTCTCAGTGTGTGGCCTTCATGCTCACAGTGGGTGGGGGTTTCCATGCTCCATTGGAAGACCAGAGAGCCTCGGGGTTTGACCTTTATATTGTGTGAAAAAGATCCTGTATAATAACAGGAGATTACCCTGTTATCAGTAAGATCAATAAAATAACAATAATATGGAGGCTGGAGTGTAGAAAGGAAGAATGGTGGAAGTTTAGCCCTAGTGGTGGCTTTGAAACCAGAGGCTTAGAATGGTGACCCTGGGTCTGTGCCAGTCAAATACCAGCTCACAAGCTCCTTCCTCACAGGGTTATAACTCAGAGTGCATTAGGTGGTGCAGCAGATGACCTCAGTTACTTACACGTTACATGAGTCTAGTCAAGGCTGTCTGCCTCAGTTTCCCTCTCTGTAAATTGATAATAACAATGGTAGTAGCTACCCCCAAGGGTTCTTGTGAGGATTTTGGGGGTACAGAGACCCTACCTACCCCAAATTGAGTACTCGGAGACATCTAAAGGTCAAAGCAGGAAGTTTTATTGAAGAGAGGGCGGTCCTGTCACTGGGAAGTCCAGAGAGAGGAAGCCTCTGTACAGAAGCCAAAGCTGGGTTATATCGCTGAAAACTGCAACCCTCCCCTTTCTCATGTAATCTTTTAAATTGATTGGCTGTTTTGTTAACATTCCTTTATTTGGCAGGCAGGCCGACAAGGGTATTTCCAGAGTTTTGTTTTTCCCCAAGATTACCTGACTGAGGCTTAAAGGCTTCTAGTACTTTAGCAAATAGTCTACTTAAGAAACCACATTTCTTTCTACACAGGATAAAATGAGATATTTGTGAAATGCTTTTCAAACCTCAAGTGCCAGATAAATGCTAGTTATTATTAATGACTAATAACAAGGAGTGTCATATTGTTGGACACAACTCCACTTTCCCCTTCCCTTCATTAATTTGTAAAACAGACAGCTTCCCCTTCCCCTCCCATACTTGTTCTATAAACAAGCACAACCCCCACCCCTTCCCTTCTCCTAATTGATCTGTGGATGGGCGTCTCAGCCTAGGGTTTCCCTGCAGGGGGGAAAATCAAGTGTACACTGACCAATCACTATAGTTTCAGCTTACATCACTAGTTTCAGCTTATGTAACCTGGCTACGGAACCTCTATAAAAATTGGCACACTGTGCCAAACCACTGTCTGATTTGGGTGACCATGCATCCCGACATTCTTGTGGTAATAAATCTACGCAAATTCTAATTTCAGGGATCTTCTGTCTCGCTTTATTTGGGTACAACAATATGTCTCTGTATATAGCTTGAGGGAGGCAAGAACAGATATCTTAGCATCTCTTCCCCCCCCACCCCCCCCACCCCCTTGTCAGAGGGAAACTTTGATGCCTGTCAGGAGGGGAAATTCCCCAAAGTGTCTGGAGTAGGAAGCTAGGAATTGAGACATGACCCAAGTTCTACATGATGGCTTCTCTTCGGAGTCTTTCTCTCCCTTCAGTGACTTGAAGAAAGGTTAGCATTGCAGACCTTTGCTGTTGAAGCTTGAAGTTAGAAAAGTCCAGGATCTTTCTCCCTTTCTGCTCTTGTGAACGCTGACTCACTCCTCATCTAGGTGCAGGGCATTGATCTACACCAGCAACAACAGGGTCCTATACAATTGGCCCTTTAAGCCAGAGTCGCATCATTAATATTTGAGATAGAAGAGGTCTTGGAGTTCTATTAATTCTGTCCCTTCATTTTATAGATACTCCTGGTTGGTCTTACTAAAGGAAATTCCCCAGTAGCTTGAAACAGATGGTCCCTCCCTTATCAGTGAAGTTGCTAGGCATGACATCTGGAAGCCTCACTTTTCTGGAGGTCAGGTAGTCCCAGGCCCATACAATCTAAATCAGTTTTCCCCAAACAATTTTCCATATGTATTTTCCCCTGGTCTCTTAATACCAAAGCATTACTTCTTTTTTTAAACTTATATGTAGTCCTCCTCCAGAGCCTAGAGAAGATTGGAGGTCTGAGAAATAGCCCAAACCTCCTCCAGAGCCTAGAGAAGATTGGAGGTCTGAGAAATAGCCCAAACCTCCTCCAGAGCCTAGAGAAGATTGGGAGGTCTGAGAAATAGCCCAAACCTCCTCCAGAGCCTAGAGAAGATTGGAGGTCTGAGAAATAGCCCAAACCTCCTCCAAAGCCTAGAGAAGATTGGAGGTCTGAGAAACAGCCAAAACCTCTTCACTGGTTCTGGCAAAGGTGGCAGTGGGCACCTGGGAAAGAAGAGACCTGGCTTTGAAGAGAAAATGGTGGCCCTGGGGACCCTCCTGGTCTGAATTCTGCATGAGATCACCCTGTAAAAGAGTGTAGGAGAGAAGAAAAGAGAGCCTGGGACAGAGCCCTATAGGATACCCACAGTAGGTGGACGTCTCACTCTGAGAGTGAGAGAAAAAGTGGAAGCATCTGTTGTGGATGACTTTCTCTAGGTGTTCAGGTGCAAAAGGATGGAGATATGTGGGATGATAATTAGTGGAGATGGATGGGTCAAGTGAGGGCTCTTTGAGGATGGCAAGACATGGGCATATCTGTAGGCAGTAGAGAATGAGTCAGTAGGCAGGGAGAGATTGAAGATAAGTAAGAGAGTGGAGGTAATCGAAGGGGCAGCCTACTACAGGAGATGAGATGGAATGAGATCACTTTTGCCTGTAGAGAGTTGGCCTTGGCAAAGAGAAGGGCCATTTCATCATGTGAGGCAGGGTGAAGGAAGAAATAGTCACAGCAGGCATCTGGATAATATGAGATAAGGAAGGGAAAGAAGGAGGTCTTAGTAAATGGCTTCAATTTTTTTCAGTAAAATATGAAGCAAAGTTCTTAGCTAAAATGGTGGGGGCAAGGGGGTTAAGGAAAGTTTAAGGAGGAATGAAAAAGTTTGGAAAAACCACTGTGTAGAATGAGATATTGAATTAATTAGAAAGATGGAAAAGAATTTCCTTGTGCAGTGAGGGCTTAGTTGAATAACATAAATTTTTAAGCAACCAGGTCATCACAGTTTTTCTCCATCTTTATTCAGAAATATTTGAGGGAGCAATTGGTGATATGATAAGGGTACTCAAGAGGAGAGTACAGGATAGAACTGAACTGATTAACCAAGGGGTCAATATGAAGAAAGGAGGAGAGTGTAGCTTAGAGGTGATAACCTGAGAGAGGACTGAGGAGCAGAGGGGTTTGGAGGGCAGGGTTTGAAATTGGAAGGCAGAAGAAGCACTTAATGATTGTTGATTGGTTGGCAATAAACTGAATGTCTGTCATCTGAAGTCAAACCTAATTAGATGGTCATAATCCTCATTCTAAAACACTAAAGAGTTTTTTGGCTACAGAGATTTCTGAGATCTTCTCTTGAGAAACAGACAGTTTGGAACTTGCTTTAGAGGACAGAGTACCCAGAAAGACAATGTTGTGGAATATGAGAAGTTTTCTTCTTCCCCACCCATTCCATTCTTCTTTTAAAATCACCCAATTACAACAGAATCACACCCAAGCCCTCTTTCTAATTGCCTCTGTGACCCCTTGATGATAAAGTTCTGAGGGGTTACATGTATCATCTCCTCATATAAGGATGTAAACAACATTAGCTATTATAGAGTTTCTTTCAGGAGGTGACTGGTGGACTCTTTTGCCCTCTGGTTCTAAGATACCGGAATAATTTGCTCTTATGATTTCTTAAAATACGATGTCTAGGAAATTTTTTTGTTTATAGGTTTCAGGTACTTAATTCAATGATGCTTAAATTATGTCTATGCAATCTGTTTTTCATGTCAGTTCTTTTATCTCAGAGGTATTTCGCATTATTAAAAAAATTTTTTTTAGTCTTTTGGCTTTGCTTTATTATTTCTTGATGCCTCATGGAGTTATTGACTTCCATGTGGCCTATTCTAATTTTCAAAGAGTTATTTGCTTTAAGAAGGTTTTGTATCTCATTTTTCTCCAAATCATTGATTTTCTTTTTATATCTTTCTTCCCTAGCTTTCACCTCTTTTCCCATTCTTTCCTCTATTGCTCTCAAATGGCTTTTAATATATATATATTTTAGCTCCTTTAATCCTCATTCTAAGTCTTTTAGGAATTCTTGTTGGATTTGCATCCCACCTGCATTTTGTTTTTTCAGGTTTTGCTTGTAGATGTTTTCATTATTCTCTTCTTCTCCATTGGTGTTGATAGCTTCTTTGTCACCATAACAGCTTTTCTTTGTCAGGTTCTTTTTTTGTTTGTTTATTTATTTATTTATTTTGGAGGGGCGAAGGCAGGGCAGTTGGGTTTAAATGACTTGCCCAAGGTCCCATTGCTAGTAAGTGTTAAGTGTCTGAGGCCGGATTTGAACTCAGATCCTCCTGACTCCAGGGCCAGTGCTCTATTCACTGTGCCACCTAGCCTCCCCTAGCTGAGTATTTGGGATGGATGTGGATCTGAAGTTTCAAGAATTTGGGCTCAGAAAATTATCAGTTTTCACTTCTCTCTTTTCTGTTTTGAAGTTGAATAGGATCACTCTGTTTTTGAGAGGTAGCATAATATATTGAATAAAAATTAGAGTTAGAAAGGCATGGGTTCAAATCTTGTCTTGGACACTAACTAGCTGTGTGATCCTAGGCAAGTCACTTAATCTTCCCTGTGACTCAGTTTTCTCATTAATAAAATGGAAAAAACTTGATCATCTCAAAGGTCCCTTCTGGCATTAAATCCATGATTCTTTGACCTCAGTAGTCATCTGGTCCAATCCATACCTTACCTCGAATTCCCCCATGACATACTTAACAAATGGTCATCTAGCCTTTGCTTAAAGACCTCCAGGGAAAGAGTACCCATTATCTCCCAAGCCCACCATTTCCCCTTTGAACAGCTTTCATTGGTAGGAAGGTTTTCCTGCCCATCAAGATTAAATTCTATAGCTTCCAGACATTACTTGACTGACTGGGGCCAGACAGAACACGTCCAGTTCCCTTTCCATATGGCAGACCATCCTGAAGAGCCTAAGATGGAAGAGCAGAAGGAAGCAGTGTGGCTCAGTTCCTTCTGACCATTAGACAATAGATAAGATCTAGTTCTCCTTAAGGGTGAAAGTGAAAGTGACCTAAGAGGTAAGAAATTCCTTGTAGAAAGAAAATGAAAGTGAAAGATTTTGTACTAAAAACCTCAGCCTTAAATTGAAGAAATGCCCTGAAAGAAAAAAAAAAACTAAAAACTCTTTCCCTTTTTTTTTTTGGAACACCTTAAAACTCTTACTGACTGTGTGACTCTGGACAAGTCACTTAACCCTGTTTGCCTTAGTTTCCTCATCTGTAAAATGAACTGGATAAGAAAATGGCAAACCAGTCTGCTATCTATGCCAAGAAAACCACCAATGGGGTCACGGAGAGTTGGACAGGACAGAAAAACAACTGAGTAACCTACCAGTGAAATCCCAAGTCTAGTTCCCATCTCTCCTTAGGCATGTGTTGTCTCCCTTGCACAGAAGGTAAGCTTTCATCTTCGGATCCCCAGCACGTAGACTGGCCTGGAACATGATAGATGCCTCACTGATGTTTATTGATTGATTCTGATGACAAGTCACTCTCCTCTCAATTGAACTTGGCCTCCAAGCCCAGCATTTTTCTCCACTGTCATCTATTAATCCCTTAACAAGCATTTATTAAGTTCTTACTGTGTTCTAGGCACCATATACTATGGCATGCTGAGTTCCCCTGGTGATGTGTGACTTTGAACATTAGGTTAAATAATTATAGAAAGACTGGGAGGAAGGGCTTTCCAGACCTTTTTTTTTCTTTTTGGAGTGGGGAAGGCAGGGCAATTGGGGTTAAGTGACTTGCCCAAGGTCACATGGCTAGTTTTGTGTTAAGTGTCTGAAGTCAGATTTGAACTCAGTCCTCCTGACTCTAGGGCCAGTGCTCTATTCACTGAACCACCTAGCCACCCCTTCCAGACCTTCTTGAAAGTTCAGTTGCCCTGCTGTATAGAAAATGCTAGATGAATAGGGTGCTGCTTGATTTGATATAAGACTTGATAATATCACAAGACTCTTAACTTTACCTGGATGAAGTGCTGAGAGTTGGGAAGGACTGAGTTCAAATTCAGCCTCAGATACTTATTGACAGTGTGACCCTATGCAAGTCACTTAATTTCTGTTTGTCTCAGTTTCCTCATCTATAAAATGGGAATCATAGTAGCGCCAACCTCTCAGGGTTGTTTTGAGGATCAATTTACGAGTGTAAAGCACTTTGCACAACCCTAAAGCACTATACAGATGGTAGCTTTTCAATCATTATACGATCTGGAAACGCTTGGCATCTTTGAATGTCAAGACCAGATCTGTATAGAAGAAAGATAAAACTGGCCGAAATGTGAATAATGGATTGGAAGGGGAAGAAGGGAGGAGGGGAAGTACAAAGATCTTCAAGGATCTAAACCTGCAGTTCTGCATTCTCCACCCTTTCACCCATTACATATTTACTTTGTTAAGGAGGATGTGGCCTGTGTCCTGGAAATCCCTCTGGTTTCTTTCTGTTTCCTGGAATCCAGGGGATTAGAATTTTAAGCCTCAAGTTAAGTTTCGTTTTTCCTGCATTTTGAGATTTGTCCTGCTGAGTTTCTTGTTGTGAGTTGTGAGTTCTGAGATTCTTTAGAGTTCACCTCATTCTCCCCTTTCACTCAGGGGGCCCAGAGACAAATGATTTGTTTAAGTCAGTGGCAGAGCTGAACTCCCAACAGCCTCGGAAATAATGGAGAAAATATGCTTGGGGAAAGAGTTTTCATGCTCTTCCCTCAGGCCACGTGGGTCACAAATCCGAGATCTAGAACTGAAAGGCACCTCAGAGATCACAGACTCCAACCTCTTCCTTCTGATTTTGCACCCCCTTGTGTTACAACATCACGGGCCTCTTTGTGTCCCTAATACTTAGCACTGGGCCTGGTACATAGACACTTCTTGACTTCATGGACTATGTCCATAGAGTTTTCTTGGCAAAGATATTGGAATGGTTTGCTATTTCTTTCTCCAGTGTGTTCTCGTTTCACAGAAAAGGAAACCGAGGTAAACAGGTTAAGTGACTTGCCCAGGGTCACACAGCTAGCAAGCGTCTGAAGTCACATTTGAACTCAGGTCTTCCTGACTCCAGGCCTAGTGTTCTGTCCATTGTATCACTGTACCACCTAGCTGTCCCAAAGTGGCTGGCACATAGTAAGTGCTTAATAAATATTTATTGACTGATAGATATTGACTCTCAGGGTTCCAAGACCTGTTGATTAGGAGATAATAGCTCACCCCATAGCAACTTCCAAAACTCTAGACTCACTAATCTGATTAATAGAGAGTATTAGAATTAGGAGGGAGCTTTGAGACCACCTAGGCTAAGCTTCATCAATTTATAAGTAAGAAAACAGGCTAAGGAGACACCTGGACAAGTCCTGGGTTACCCAGAAAGTAGCAGAACTTGAGTTTGAATTCAGAGCTCCTCCCAATTTTGGTTCCATTCTTTTTCCTGTTCTATTGCCCATCCTCTGAGACTTGACATTTAAATTCATTTGGTTTCCTAAAAGGGAAAGTTTCTAGTTCCTTCCAGGGCTGGGTGGTAGAAGCAGATAAAGTGCTAAGTCTAGAGGCAGGAAGACCAGAGTTGAATTCTTGTCTCACAGACTTCCTAGGTGTGTGACCCTAGACTTAACTTAACTTGCTTGTTTCAGTTTCCTCATTTGTAAGAAGTAAGGGCTCCATGAATACATCTGTATACTTTGGCCCTTTCCCCTCCCCCATCATTGTTGTAAGGATCAAATGAGATAATACTTGACAAAAGTGCCTAGAATATGGTAGGTGCCTAATAAATGCTTGTTTTCTTGGTTTCTGATCATTTCTTAATCTGTTTGACTTTCTTAGGGTACATTACTGGTAATGATATTTCTGGATAAGAAAAAAAGTATGTTCATTTAGAGAATTTTTTTAAAATTTAGGCACTCTTCTCATATGATTCCATTTTCCCTCTCCCTCCTCCCCAAGTCAGCCCAATCTTTGAGTGTAGTTTGAAAATATCCCACTGAAATGTCAAAGAAACAAAGAAAAGTCAATGGGCAGGTCTATTCTATAGCAGACACATCAGCCATGAGACTTGTGACTGTTGAAATGAACTGAATGATTTTTATTTCTTTCCTTGGCTTTTTCCCCTTCATTTTGATCTACCAAGGGATAGCATTATAAGAGAATTGAAACAAAAAGAACAAAGAATGATTTATTCAGGAACTCTCTGAATAAATATCACTTAAATGTTTCTGTTTGCATTTTTGGTAATATAAAATGCAATTTAATGGGGTAGAGGGACAAGAGAAGTGATGAAATGCTTCTTTGTTCTGAAAGCTGAGTAAAGTCTGTAAATGCAGTTCTATGATAACACAGTTTGAAACTTTACTGGGTTGGTTATTTCTTTACTAGTCACAGGTTGCCTTGGCTAAAGAATCCCCGCCCCCTAAATGGTCAGATAGGGAGCATTATAGGATGTAATATGGATGATTTTCATTACATTAAATTTAAAAATTTTGCACAAACAAAACCAATGCACCAATATTAGAAGGAAAGAAAAAAAAAGATTAGTAGGAAAGCAGAAATCTGGGGAAAAATGTTTCTACAGAAAGTGCTTCTGATAAAGGCCTTATTTCTCAAATATATAGAGAACTGAGTCAAATTTATAAGAATATAAGTCATTCCCCAGTTGATAAATGGTCAAAGGATACAAAAAGGCAGTTTTCAGATAAAGCAATCAAAACTATCTATAGTCATATGAAAAATGCTCTAAATCACCATTGCCTAGAAAAATGCGCATTAAAACAACTGTGAAGTTCCACTTCACATATATCAGTTTGGTTAACGTGACAGAAAAGGAAATTGATAAATATAGGAGGGAATGTGGGAAAATTGAAACGCTAACACATTGTTGGTGGAGTTGTGAACAGACCCAACCATTCTGGAGAACAATTTGGAATTATGTCCAAAGGACTATAAAAATGTGCATACCCTTTGACCTAGCAATACCACTACTAGGTCTATATCCCAAAGAGCTTTTTTAAAAGGTGGGGGAAGGGGCAGCTAGGTGGCGCAGTGAATAGAGCGCCGGCCCTGGAGTCAGAAGGACCTGAGTTCAGAGCAGGCCTCAGATACTTAATCCACACAAACAAAAACCTAGCCATGTGACCTTGGGCAAGTTACTTAACCCCAATTGCCCTAAAGGGGCGGCTAGGCCTCGGAGTTGGGATGACCCGAGATCAAATCCGGCCTCAGAAAATGAGCACCCACACATAAATAATGACTAGCCGTGTAACCTTGAGCAAGTTACTTAACCCCAATTGCTTTTAAAAAAAAAAAAAAGGTGGGGGAGACCTATTTGTACAAACATATTAGCAGTTCTTTTTGTGGTGGCAAAGAATTGGAAATTGGGGAACGACTAAGCAAGTTGTGGTGTATGATTGTGATGGAATATTATTGTGCCATAAGAAATAACAAGCAGGATGGTTTCAGAAAAATCTGGAAAGACCTGTATGAACTGATGCATAGTGAAGCAAACAGAACAAGGAGAACATTGTCCACAGTAACAGAAATATTGTTTGACCATCAAATGTAAATGACTTAGCTATTCTCAGCAGTACAGTGATCTGAGAGAATTCCAAAGACTCATGATTCTGTCTCAGGATCTGTCCACATCCAAAGAAAGAACTGATAGAGTCTGAATGAAAATCAAAGCATACTATTTTCACTTTATGTGTGTGTGTGTGTGTGTGTGTGTGTGTGTGTGTGTGTGTTTTGTCTGTGTTTTCTTTCACAATAGGACCAATATGGAAATATATATGATGACACACGTATAACCTATCTCAAATTACTTGTCATCTCAGGGAGGGGAGAGAGGAGGGCAGGAAGAGAATTTGGAACTCAAAATTTTGAAAAATGAATGTTAAAATTTGTTTTTACGTTTAATTGGAAAAAAGAAAATAGTTTGGTTCCCCACCCCCTTTAAACATTTAATTAAAAAAAAAGAAATAGTTCCAAACAGAGATCATCTCCATATAATGACCAAAAGGGGAAAAAAAAGGGTAGTCAGGAATGACAAACATAATGCACCTGGGCCATCCAGACATCCATGTTATGAACCCTTCTGGTCCCTTTGAAAAAAAAGTTTAAAAGTTAATTATACACTTTGCAGAGTCTATTTGTATGTAGAAGTATTTCTCTTACTATTTTTTAAGGTCAAGTAGGCAGCAGGATTGCAAAATCTCTCAGTTGGTGTAGGGTTTGGGTGGGGAGGAAGCAAGTGATATATGGTATAACTGTGACTCAGGTATCTGGAAAATGCTTTTAAGGACCAGCCATGACCTGGGAGATCTAGAACAGATCTCCCACCTCTGCCACCCAATTCTGCTACCTAATATTTGCAGTTACTTGCAAGTTAAAAGCTTTCAAGTCACTTTCCCCCAGAAACAAACTATTCCATAATTCATTTTACAGATGGGTGAACCCAGGCCCCCTAGAGGGGTGACTTGAATAAAATTATGCAACTATTAAGTGATACCATCAGGATTCCAATTCACATTACCAGATTCTGGATCCAATGGATTTCCCACTACCCCAAACTCTTTGAACCTCAGTTTCCACATCTTTAAAGGGAGGAGGAAACCATATGCCCAGGACACATCTGTTCTTGGGATCTGATTAGTTCCAGTTTTCCTTACCCAGATCCTGGGTCATCTAGGAGCATAAAAAGTCCCAGCTGCATAGAATTCAGATCTCTCTGACTACATGGGTGCCTATGAACAGACCTCGATGACATATTAATGAGACACATTTCTACTGCATCCTTGTGACATATTCTTGCTCTGTTAAGGCAAAGTCATCCTCTTCTGTTCAGTGTTCAATGAGTTGGCCATATTCCATTTTGTCCAAATGTGGATCCTGAACTAAGAAGGTGCTGGCATTAGATCTGTGCCTGCAACAGATAGGCAGTATGTGAAAGTGGAAAAAGCCCTGGTCCGGCAGTCAAAAACCTGGGTTCAAATCCAGTGTCCATCACTTGCTGCCAGAGTGATCTTGGGCAAAGCCTCTGTAGGTCTCACATAAAATCAGGAGCTTGGGCCACATGGCCTATGGTAGACCTTTCAGTAGTAAATCTCTAATTCTTGGTCTAATTTTCAAAACTAACAGCTGTTGGGATGTTGTGTTAATCCTTTCGGACATTGTGACAGGTGACTGGGCTACCCTAGCAAGACCATTTGAAGTGGAATCTAAAAACATCTCAGCAGTTCCTCTTCTCCGGGACCTCCCCAATGCAAAGCTTTTCTGTGGCTTTAACTTCATGATTTTTGTTTCTGGTTATATTTCCCTTTTCTTTTTTTAGCTTAGCTGTTTCATTTCAGGGTTTCAGTTCGGGTGAGTAAGCTAAGACTTTTAGTCTTGAGAGGCTTAGTGTTTGGGGCCCTAGAGTTCAAGTTGTCCACCCTGCTTATTTTGCAGATGAAGAGACTGAAGTCACATAGATGGGCATTTGTTGACAATGGAGTCTACCTTTCACACGGCTCTTCCCTTCATCCTTGGGAGTGGGCAAGCCTCCTGGTCACACCAGCTAATAATCCTGGACCCTACAAGTTTCTGCATCACCACCATCTTTATGTGCCTGTCCCCAAGCTGGCTTCTGGTCACTGATTACTCTGGCCACCGCCCAGTCTGAACACGTCTCTACCCTGTGAGTCTCTGGAGCAACTATTCACCAGCCTAAGCTCTTGTCACCTGCTTGCCCTGAAAACTTGGAAGATGATTTCACTGGGTGCTAGAGATTGTTGTCTGGAGGGCTGGTATCTCAGGGTTGGAAGGTGGCAATTTGGGATGGGAGAAATAGTGCTAGATTTGTGAGGTCTCTGCAGGGACCTGAGCTGGTTCAAAACATACTTCTAATTCTCATTAATTGTGTGATCCTGGCCAAGTCTTTTAGCCTGTATCTGAATCTCATTTCCTTATCTATAACAACAGCATATTCAATAATTGCTCATCAAACCTAAGGAGACAGATGTATGCCATACATACCTAATACCACCACAACCTTGACTGCCATCTTTCTTCATATCTAAGACCACCAACACCTTAACCACCATCTTTCTTCATATACTGATGAAGCCAGCTTAGGATGCTGAACCCAAGAGCCTTGGGAATAGCAATGTCCTCCAACCACCAGATTTGCTTTGAACCTAGTCCCCGTAGCCATCACTGAGGGGAGATATCATTGTGAAGAAGGGGCCCACCTTCCTCACCCTTACCAGTAGCACAGTTGAGAAAATCAATTGAGAGAATACATGCAAAGTACTTGGAAAATCTCAAAGGGTTCTCAAAATGTCAGATATTTGGGTTTTTTAAATCTCATCTCTATTGCTCTCTTTTGATTGTAGATAATCTTGATACTCGTTTTCAAAAATATCTTTCTTCCCCAACTCAGAGAGTCTTGTAAAAAGGAAAGAAGAAAGAAATAGTTCCTGAAAGCCAATCAACTTCATTAGCAGTGTCATCCACACCTGGAGTCCCCTACTTCTGATAAGAAAGGAAAGAGGGGCATTTCCTCAACTCTTCCCCAAGGTCAGATTTGGTCATCATTATTACATAGAATTAGTTTCTATTTATAATGTTGTCATCATTGTGTATATTATTTTATATCTCCTTTCACCTTCTATCAGTTGAGAGAAATCTTGCCATGCTTCTCTGAATTCTTCAAATTAGTCTTTCTTTTAGAACTATAATATTGAATTGAATTTTTCATGTACCACAATTTGTTATCCTGTATATATTGTGTTTGTGTAGAGTTGTTTTTGTATTGTCTCTCTCATTAGACTGTGAGCGCCTCAGGGGTAGGAGCTACTTGGGGCTTTCTTTGTATCCCCAGAACTGTCTGGCATATAATAGGAGCTTAATAAATGATGGTTGACTTGACTATTCCCCAACTAATGATCCCAGCCATTATGATGAATCTACATTAATCCTTCCTTCTGCTCAATAAACTCCAAATGGCTACCAATCTAGGATCAAATATAAACTCCTCTGCTTAGCATCAAAAACTCTTTTAGATCTGACCCCATTTTAACATTTCTAGCCTTTTCATACATTACTATTTTTCAAGTGCACTATAGTCCATTCCAACTAGCCTTCGAGCTATTCCTCACATGTGGCATTTTATCTGTTGGTTCATATCTTTTCATAGGCAACAGTCTCATACCTGGAAAGTTTCCCTTCTTTACCTCTGACTCTCAGACTTTCTAGTTCCCTTCAAATATGAGCTCAAATGATGCTTTCTACATAAGACCTTTACTGATCTACCCTGGTTGCTAGTATATCTGCCTGAAAAAATTACCTTGTACTGTATATATTTTGTATAAGTTTATATGGGTACAGATTGTCTCCTTTAGTAGAATCTAATTTCCTTGAGGTCAGGAATGTTTTCACTTTTGTCTTCATATCCCCAGTGCTTATTCTTGGCATGAGAAAGTGCTTAATCAATATATGTTCATTGATTGGTTCTGATGAGGCAAATTTCCTTCGGTACTTTCATACTAATAATGCTGATAATGATGATGGGAAGCCAAAGACTGCACCTTCTATCTGGGCACTCCTGCAAAGGAATAAAGAAAAGAATACAAGTCAGAACAAAATGAAATTGGGCGGATAACATGGACCTGGGTTTCCTTGTTTTATAAATACTAAATTCAAAACCAGAGGGAAAAGAAAATTACTCAAATTAGGAATAAGGAAGAAGAGATGATGATTGCTGAGGAAACTGAACACTTCCTTGGGAAATATTATTCAACACATTTTCAGTAATCAGCTATAGATGAAAAGATTATGGAGAAGAAGTGGTGGTTGGATATGAACTCATAGCTATGACTGGGGGGTCATGAGAGCTGGCTGTGTTCTCTTGGCTGGAAATCCCCAGCAACTGAAAAAAGGAAACATGGCACAAACTGCTGGCTTGCTCGATAAGAAAAGTAAGGTTTGAAGAAGTACTATTGAGTAGAGCACAAAATGATAAAGTGTGGCAGTTGGGAGTTAACTAACTCTCTGGCCTGGGACATATTATGAATTCTTTGAGTCTCAGTTTCCCCATGTGAAAATAAGGACAGTAATAGCACTTACCTTTCAATTGTGAGGGGCAGCAATGAATAGAGCTCTGGACTTGGAGTCAAGATGATCTGAATGCAAACCCAGTCCCAGACACTTATTAGCTGTGTGACCCTGGGCTAGTCACTTCATCCTATTTGCCTCCATTAGGAAACTGAGGCACAGAGGAACATTGAAGCTTTCATAAATGCCACGTGGAGGTTGGATCCAGTTGGAAATAGTTTCTATTTGCCTGCTTGGGTTCAGAAAAGCATTGGAGGACTGAGTCCTCAGGCAAATTAGGTAAGAGAAGGAGTGGAGATCTGTCAACTACATCTGTAAAATAAGTTGGAGAAGGAAATGACAAATCATTCCAGTATCTTTGCCAAGAAAACCACATGGAAGGGTGTCTAGGTGGCGCAGTGAGTAGAGTGTCGGCCCTGGAGTCAGAAGGACCTGAGTTCGGATCCGGCCTCAGACACTTAATGCACACACAAACAAAAACCTAGCCGTGTGACCTTGGGCAAGTTACTTAACCCCAATTGCCCTCCAAAAGGCAAAAAAAAGAAAAGAAAGCCACACAGACTTATCCATGGGGTCACAAAGAGTTGTGCATGACCCAATGACTGAACAACAAAACTACTGTGACTCTGCAAAGAGATCGTGTCTGAAAAATGCTTGGCAAATCTTAAAGCATTATAAAGACATGAGCATTTACTAATGGAGATGATGATTAGGACCTGGTGTATGCTGGTGAATGTTCAACAACTGGTTCTCAAAATAGCACAACACACTTTTAAGTTTAAGCTGTATTGACATTCTCTTATCACTTCCTTATGCCTATACAATCCACAAAGTAATAAATCAGACCATGTTGTGTTTGCCAACAAATCAATACAAGTTGGCTGCAGCACACCCCTGCTTAAAACTATTGCTTTAGAGCAAAGTTCCCCAACTGGCCGATCTTCTCTTCTAGCAGAGAAGCAGTGGCTGTAGCTGGTTACTTTTCTGGCAAGTACTCTGGATTTTGAATAAATGATAAAAATGCCAGTATGTACTTGACAGATCACTCCTTCTCTTACCAGCTTTGCCTGAGGACTCAGTCCTCCAATGCTTTTCTGAACCCAAGCAGGCAAATAGAAATTATTTCCAACCGGATCCAACCTCCACGTGGCATTTGTGAAAGCTTCAATGTTCCTCTGTGCTTACCTCCGTTCAGATTCATGCTCCCAGTTGGCTCCAAGCCCAGTTGATTTCTGGGAACAGAGAAGCAAGGTCTTATTAGCCCTATTTATATTATAGCAGAACACCACACTGCCTTAGTCTCTTTTGTTACTCACTTTTTGCTTTTCTCTATTTTCTCCAGTTATCCCTTTCCCCCAAAAATATGTCCTGAAACTCCAACTCCTTTTTCTATCTTCATTTTTATTTTATTTTCTTTGCAAGGGGAAGCTAGGACAATTGGGGTTAAGTGACTTGCCCAAGGTCATGTAGCTAGTAAGTGTTAAGTGTTTGAGACCAGATTTGAACTCAGGTCCTCCCAACTCCAGGGCTGGTGCTCTATTCACTGCACCATCTAGCTGGGCTTATTCTATCTTTTCTTATTTGCTTCAGCCAACTGACCTACAACACATGGTGCTGGTTAAGCTAAGAGGTAGAAAAAAGCTCTTCTCATTTGAGGGTATTGTCTTTCTAGGAAGGCTCAACTTCATTATCTTGGAGGAAATTTTCTGTTTCAGAGGAGCTATTCCAATCTCCAAGTCTGTAGAGTATTTCCTTTCTTTGAAGCGATGGGGAGTCAGAGAGAAAGTGGTAGCATTTGCCCACTTGGATAGAGCCCATTATGGCAAAGGGAGTGTCCTTTTTTGAGAAATGAAAGGGAGTGTCTGGTTTTCTCAGTTTTTAGAAACACCACAAGAAGTCTGGCTATCCAGATAAACACCTCTTTCTTGGGACACAAGAAATTGTTGATAAGGGGCAGCTAGGTGGTTCACTGAATAGAGCACTGGCCCTGGAGTCAGGAAGACCTGAGTTCAAATCTGGTCTCAGACACTTAACACTTACTAGCCATGTGATCTTGGGCAAGTCACTTAACCCCAATTGCCCTGCCTTCCCCCCTGCAAAAAAAAAAAAAAATTGTTGAGAATAATGGCATTAGAATGAAATCATGTAGGACATATTTAAAGAGATTAAGCAATTCCTCCTCATCTCTGCCTCATAGAACTGGAAGGGACATTAGAGGCCAGCCCCTTCACTTTATAGGTAAGGAAACTGAGACACAAGACGTTAAGTGACTTGCCCAGGGTCCCACTGCTAGTAATGATCTGAAATGAGAGTTGAATCTGGGTCTTTCTGACTCCAAGTCCAAATCCACTATGCCAACTGCTTCCTAGGAAGCCCTTACTTCCTTTAAGACTCAGCTCAAAGTATAGCTTAGACATGGAGCCCTTTCTCATCCCCCCCAACTGCTAATGTCTTTCCTCTCTAAACTACCTTTTATTCATATGTATATATTCTGTACACACACACACACACACACACACACACACACACAATCATTTCCTTGCCCTATCATTAATTCCTCATTTAGACTGGTTCTCTACTCTATATGTATATATGCATGTGTATACATATACATATACACATGTATGCATGTATATATGTTTCTATGTGTGGGTATACATACATATCATATACTATACACCTTCTCTGCTCTGGGGATTCATATCAAAGGGTGTGTAATTATTTTTATTTTTTTAGAATTAGCTCTGAGCCCCTAACTAGAGATGGTGTTCTGGCAAAGCCCTCAGAGTTAGATCTGTTTTTCTCTCTTCCCTGGGGATATTTCCCCCATTATTACCCCCTGGTCACTTTATTTCCATTAGTATATCCAACCAAGCAAAGACTTGTGGTTAACACTTTTAAAAAAGATAAACATTTATAAATGTTTAAAACAAATGAATAAAGCATTTTATTAAGCACTTATATGTACAAAGCACCACTATAAATTTTGGAGACACAAAAGGACAAGTAAGACAGTCACCATTTTCAAGGAACTCTCATTCTACTGGGGGCAATCAGTACATATGGAAGGTTTTAACTTCCAGTCACATGAGCCTTAGGGTGTAGTGGCAGAGCCAATATTAATGACTTTTTAAATAATGTCCTTTCCACTGATAAAATTATATAAAGAGCAACTTCTTCCCAGAGGAAAAAGATTCAGGCTCCCGTGTGAGAGCTCAATGGGAAAAGGAAATACAGAATTGTTGCCTTGGGGTCTGTGGTTGAGGGTGGAGATATAGGCATCATTTATTCCAATATTTCTTATGTCTGATGAGGTCATACAGGAATATTGGCTCCATTCCTTATGGAGATGGCCTGTACCTATGCTTTCACAAATTCAAGCAGCCCCCCCTTTTCCAGTCCTATGCATTTTGTTTGAGGCTTATCAGGGAATGGGCTCATTTCTTTCTGACTCATTGAGTTGACTTTTAGAAATCATCTAGGGGTATGTGGATTTTTCATCCTGTGATATTTCATCTTTTCTGACTCACTCAAGGATCTTGTTTGAACCTATTAAAGGGAACATTGGTCACAACTTGACAATGAGCTTAATATCTCAATTTTTCTCATATCACCACCAAATTATCCCTTCCCCTGAAGAATACATCCTAAAATTCCAACTCTTTATTCCATCTTCTCTTATTTGCTCCAGCCCGCTGACCTACTGTACCTATGGCACTGGTTAAGCTAAGACGTAGACCTCTTCTCATTCAAAGGGGTTGACTTTTTAGGAGACTCTACCAAAGTCTTGGAGGACTTTAATTGTTTTAGAGAAATTGTTCCAATCTCAAAGTCTGTGATCATTTCCTTCCTTTGAAAAGATGGAGACGGAGTAGGAAGCCAACGCAGAAGTAATCCTTCCTCTTTTCTGTGATAAGAATCTCCCACTGCATCCAGGCCATCTCCAGTCATCCCGACCTCTATCTTGCCACTGGACCCAGATGGCTCCAGAAGAGAGAGTGAGGCTGGTGACTTTGCACAGCCCTTTCTCACTTAAATCCAATTCACTTGCAAGTCATGCCATCACCTCCCTGACATCTTCGAGAATGAAGGGCAAGCATAAGGTTCTAGGCCTTCAAAATCATAGTACCTGGCAAATAGTAGGGTTTAGGAAATGTTTGCTGATTGACTGAGCAGCTATTTGCAGAGGAAATTGCCATGTTTAAACTACAATCAGTTACATGCTATTTCCTCCTCCTTCTGCCTAGGACCCTGAAAAAAGAATCTTGACTAAGTAGATTGGCTGGGGTTTTCAGCCTAGTCCATTCTTTCCTCTGGACACCTGAATAGAGGAGAGCTGTACCTGGAACTAGGAATAATTGGTGCACTTCCAGGAATTGTGTTTGGTTTTCCTGTCTGCAAGATTGTTATGACTCACCTGGGTTTGTGACCACATGGATGCAGCAAGTTCAGCTTGTAACTCTTTTCCCCTCTGTTCCACTTGCCTCCCCTGCACAAGGATCAGAAGCCTTCCTTCTGTTCCTTCTGAAACCAGGAAAGACTGGAGGTTGTGTGGATTCCATTAGCCTGCTTAGCAGATGCAGCTTCCCCAGCTGTTTCCACAGGTGTTTCCACAGGTGCAGGAGACTGGGAACTGCTTCTGGGAGAATTGTGATGGCAGATGAGGGAAGTGCTTTGGAAAGGCTGTGAATCCCTAGACATCCCAGGGTGGTAAGCACATTGTAAATGGGAACCATCCCTATTCACAAGGAGCTTACATTCTAGTTGGGGTTGAGGTAAATATAAAATAGATATAACATAAATATCAATTGATCAGTAAACATTCATTAAGCACCTACTATGTACCAGGAATTGCACTAAGTAAGCTCCACAAGGATGCAAAGAAAGGCCAGACAATCCCTGCTCTCAAGGAGCTGACAGACTAAGGGTGTGCATGTGTGTGTGTGGGGTGGGGGAAAGGTGGGATGGTGGACAGTATGCAAATAACCATGTAGAAATAAGATAAAGACAGGGAGTATAGCATAGGGACTACAAGGTGTAGTTTCAGCAGAAAGATGCTAAGATCAAGGAGGCTTGTCTAGTGGAAGACAGGATTTTACTTGAGACTAGAAGGAAGCCTAGAAAGTTAGGAGATGGAGGATGAGGTGGTTGAGAGGCCCAGGAATGGAGAATGAGTGAAAATGACTAGAATCAGGAGAGTCTGATCAAGGAACAAAAAAAGAGATGGATATTAATGGATCGAAGAGTTCATGGAGGGGAGTAATTGGGCTTGATTATTATCCCCATTTTATAAATTAGGAAACTGAGGCAGAAAAAGTTAAATAGCTTACCCATACTGACACATAAGAGAAAATGCATAGGACCACAAAGAAAACCAATTTTATTGGAATACAGTTTTTAAAACATATTAAAAGGCCCTGTAAATGAACAAGCAAACAAACAAAAATCAAGCCCATAGACTTCAAGTTAAAAAAATTCCTAGTCTACTTAGTCAAAAAGGTTTAGGAAAATGTTCACTTCACTTGGAAAACATGTTATTTGTGAAGAGACAGGAAGGTGGGGTGCTGTGAGGTGGAGAGATGGCTACTGCATCAAAGGCAAGGAAGTAAGTAATGCACAAGAAGAAATAGACTTAAAAATTCATCCAACATAAATATTGCTTTCCTGGGATGCGTTTTCTGTTAAAGCATTGGGACAAAATCACGACTAGAAACGGTTTTTATTCAAATTGAAAGAGGGGTTGGCATGGAGAGAAATTTTTTTTAAAAAGTAGTAGAAAAGAATGCATTATTTAAAATGTGGGCAACTTGTTGGTTTCTAAAGGCCCTCCTGGCCTTCGGCGGGGGGGTTCCCAACCTCTGAAGAGGTGAACTCAAAAGGGAATTTTTCAGAGGATATCAAAATCATGGAGTCTTGGACTTGGAGAGAGATATCAGTAGCTTATCCAGCTGTCCCTGGTCTGGAAAGCACCCCCACTACAATGAGCTCAGATGGTGGGCACCCATTATCTGCATAAAAACTTCTGTAAATGGGGAATCCTACCAGTTCCTAAGGCAGCCCATCCAACAAAGCAGCTAACATGACTCAGATTTCTAGCCAATCCTAGAGCATTTTGCATGAGATTCCCCTGATTGTGGGGAGAGAACACAATATGATTCTGTATGCCTGCTTGAGGGACAGTTGGTGTGAGAGCTTTGTTCATTCCTTTAAGAAAGACGTATGTGGTTCCAGACTCTCTTCAGGATCAACTGCAGACATATATAAAAACAGAATCTACAAATAGCAGGCATGTAAAGCCTGACTTTTCAACATGTCCCTCTTTTCTAGCTTTCCTCCCTGGAATTCACCTTCTATGAGATAGGGACCTCTTGGTCTGAGTAGAGATCTCATCATTTTCCAAGCAGGAGGACTCATTTATTCTGCTTTTTCTGTTATAGTCTAAATTACAGTTTCCCTTATTTCTGTTTGCTACTAGCATGGATAAATAGCTTTATTCACTCTTTGTGATGGTTATTTGTATAATCTACATTTGATGGGAAGGGACCAAGCTCTCAGGTATAAATTTGAGCTACCCTTGTCTTTAAAAGACAGTGACCAGGAAAGCAATCTTTTGTTTTGAACCAATTGTGCCCCTAGACCAGCAATATTTAGGGATAGAGAGAAGATTAATATAATTCTAATCTAGTACCCTCTCTCAGAGGAGAACAAAGAAGCCAGCTTCATTACTCTGTCTTCTCAAGGAAAGAATTATCATCTCCCTTGAATAGCAGTAGGCAAGATTCTGAAGCTATGTATCCACGCCTTCCCTCAAGTCTATCTGTATGGTTAGACATCCTCTGGCCATCTTAAATTAGTAGCACACACATTTCACACTAAAGAACATAGTGGAAGAGAAGATTCAGTTCTAAAGACCAACATTTTAGAGAACTATTGAATTAAATAAAAAAGATATGATTCATTTAAGAAGAAAAATTACACACACACTTCCTTTGAAGGAGTTTAGCATTTGCTTTTTTTTTTTTTTTTTTTTGGCTAATGATGTATGCTAGCCATAAAGTCCTAAATGTGATTCAAAGCCATCTGTTGTGGTTAGAGTTTCAAAAAGATGTGTATCAAGAGAGAAAATGTTATGACTCATAGACTCACAGATGATTGGAGTTGGAAGGGATATTAAAGATCACTTAGACCACCCCTCTCATTTTGGAGATAAATTTAAAATGCACTAAGTTCTTATCATGTGCCATGTACTGTGCTAAGAACTTAGGATACTCAGAGAAAAGCAAAGCAGTCTGTTCTCAGGGAGCTCACACTCTAATTGGACAGAGAACACATATAGAAAATGCAGATGTATTCCCCAATTGATAAATGGTCAAAGGATATGAACAGGCAGTTTTCAGATGAAAAAATAAAAGCTATCTATACTCATATGGAAAATACTCTAAATCACTATTGATTAGAGAAATGCAAATTAAAACAACTCTGACATACTCCCTTCACACCTATTAGAATGGCAAATATAACAGAAAAGGAAAATGACAAATGTTGGAGGAGATGTGGGAAAATTGGAACACTAATGAATTGTTGGTGGAATTATGAACTCATCTAACCATTAAGGAGAGCAATTGGGTACTACGCCCAAAGAGCTATAAAACTGGGTATACCCTTTGATCTAACAATATCATTACTTGATCTATATTCCAAAGAAGTCATAAAAAAGGGGGGGAATGAACCCACACATACAATATTTATAGCAGCTCTTTTTGTGGTGGCAAAGAATTAGAAACTGTGGGGACAACCATCAGTTGGAATGACTGAACAAATTGTGGTATATGAATGTAATGGAGTACTATTGTGCTATAAGAAATGATGAGCCGGCAGATTTCAGAAAAACCTGGAAAAACTTACATGATCTGATGCTGAGTGAAGTGAGCAGAACCAGGAGAACATTATGCACAGCAAAAACATTGTGTGATGATCAACTATGATAGACTTAGCTTTTCCCAGCAATACAATGGTCTGAGACAATGACAAAAGGCTCATGATGGAAAATGCTATCCACCTTCTGAGAAAGAACTATGGAGTCTGAATGCAGATTGAAGCATACTATTTTCACCTGTTTTTTTTTTCTCATGACTTTTCTCTTTTGTTCTGATTCTTCTTTCACAATCTGACTAATGAGGAAATATATTTAACATGATTGTACATGTATAACCTGTATCAGATTGCGTGCTGTGTTGGGGAGGGGAGAGAGAAAAATTTGGAACTCAAAATTTTACAAAAGTGAATATTAAAAACTATCTTTATAGGAAATTATAAGAAAAAATACTATAAAGTAGGAAAAAAAGAAAATGCAGATGCCAAGAGGTATAGAAAATCTGTAAATCCTAGTGGCAAGTGGCAAAGAAGGAGGGGGTGCAAAAAAAGTGACACTAGCCATATGAATCTAAACCAGTTGGAGGAGACTCTGAGTCTCATTTTCCTCATCTGTAAATGGGTATAATAATAGCACCTACCTCCCAACACTGTTATAAGGAAAAGAGGTTTTGTAAACCTTTTAGCAAACCTTACAACACTATATAAAGTCTGGTCTTATTAAGAAAATATTCAATACTTGTTCTGAGTATAAGAGAAAGTAAAGAAGGAATTTCATGTCTAAACCTATTCATCTCTCCCCATTCTCTGTTAATCACAAGTTCTTAATGTGGGGTCTGTGATAGATTGCAGGCAGATAGATTGGATGGGAAAAATTACATTTTTATTTCAAAATAATTGGTTTCCTTTGTAATCCTCTTTTGTTCTGTATTTGAAAACATTGCTCTGTAAAGTGATCCATAGGCCTCATCAGAATGCAAAAGGAGTCTATTACATACAAAAAGGGGAAAACTCGCTGTGCTAAAACAATACATTTCTCTTTCTTCCTCTCCTCCCCATTCAAATCAGACCTGGCAGATCAAAAGCTGGGAAACATGATTGTGATGGAGTACTGTTGTTTAGTCAAAGCAGGTGTAATTTCAGTAGCACCCAGGTAGCATCATAGCTCTTTTCAGGTGTATATGAACATCAAGCTTTAGCTTTATTGGAAATGATTAGAATTATGCTATAAAAATGATGGGAAAGGACACCCACATATACAAAAATATATATAGCAGCTCTGTTTGTGGTGGCAAAGAATTGGAAATTGAGGGGATGCCCATCAGTTGGGGAATGGCTAAACAAGTTGTGGTTTATGAATGTAATGAAATGCTACTGTTCTATAAGAAATGAGGAGCAGGCAGACTAAAGAGAAACCCGGAAAGACTTGTATGAACTGATGCTGAGTGAGGGGAGCAGAACCAGGAGAACATTGTCTACAGTTAACAACCATATTGTACAATGATTAACTTTGATAGGTTTAGATCATTGGTGTGATGATTGGTCTATTTCTGAGTTTATACCCAATAGTTGACCTTACTATTGTTTGGAATAAAAAAATCTCATCCAAAATTTAATCAAGAACATGGAGATCTCTTAGGATAGGAACAGGAATTTATTCTCTTCCCTGGGTGAAGAGGACGGTCTTCCCCATGACCGATCATGAGGAAGAGGCACTCTACAAAAAGCAGAAGAATTTATACCCTAATGGGGTCCCTTCTCCCATTGGTTGTGGGGGGTGGGCTCAAGTCTCGGTGCAAAAATCTTCCCCAATGGTAAACAATAGAGGAGCCTGCCAAGGAGGCTGATTAACAGCAATGGAAAGGGAGGCGGGGCCCAGAGAGGCAGGAAATCTGAAAGCCTTCTGAAAGGGCTTGCTGCTGATTAACAGCAGAAGAAGGAGTGGGGGAAGGGAGAGGGAAGTTCTGAGAAGTTTTCACTTCCCCCTCCGTACACTATGAAACTAGTTTGTGAAGAAATCTGATCAGGTTGTTTTCTAGCTTTTATTTGCCTCATTGGAATTACTATTGGAAAAAAGATAAGGAAGTTATGATTATTTGGCTGCCATTGAACTTTTGAACCACTACTGAACTTTAAACTTTGGACACAGACTTTTAAAGACTATCAACAATATACTGAAGCAATGTGGTTTTTTGTTTTGTTTTGTTTTTCTTTTTCCCCATAGAATTCTACTTAAGCATCTGCACTGTATAAGGAACTATGCTAGGCCTGAGTACACACACATACACACATACCACTACCAGTCCACCACCAACAACAACACCAACAATATGTCCTGCCCTGATGAAGCTTCTATCTGTACATGCAGAAGAAAATACCAAGTCATCAAAATTAATCTCAAGCGTTGTAGAATGTGCTGATAATAAGAACTGCCAAGGATCTCATGTAGGAGGGAGATCTTGAGTTATGCCTTCCTTGAAGAAAGCTAGGGATTCTGCTAGGTAAGGAAAGGATGTCTTTCAGACATGGGGAACGGCCCCCCAAAAGCTTGGAGGTGGGAGATGGAATCCCATGTTTTGTCAATAGCTCATTTTGATTAACGTGAAATGCAGGAAGGGCTGCAGAATGAAATAAAGATTGGAAGTAAATGGAAGCCAGACCATGAAGGACTGTCCATGCTGAGGGTGTTAAATTTATCCAAACAACATAGGGATCCATTTAAGATTTCTGAATAAGTACCATGACCAGAGACGTTTTTGGAGTTTGTCATCTTATGGAGGATGGATTGGAGGATGGAAACAGGAAGACACATTCATAAGCCTGGAATAATCACCCGGGGTGCAACTTTGGTGTTATCCTCATCTCCTCACTCTTACCCCCATATCCAACCTGTTGCCAAATCTTGCTATTTCTATCTCCACAACATCTCTCTTATATGTTCCCTTTTCTCTAGTCTGGTTCTCCAAAATAATAGTGTCTCTGTAGGGATTTTTTATGTGTCTAGATATATACATGTCATTTTCTTCATTAGAATATAAGCTCCTGGAGGGCTAAGATGGATTTGGCTTTTGACTGATGACCTGTTTGCATCTCCAGGATGGCTCCTGGAAACACCCCCATTACCCAGGAGGGTCTCAGGAAGAGTTCGTTGATGGTGATGGTGACCAAAGAATTGTAGATTTAGAACTAAAAGGGACCTTAATGGTTCTCTCCAGTTTACAAATGAGGCACAGAGGTGAAGTGACTTGTTTATATCAGCACCAGGATGTCAATTCAATCAATCCACTTCAAGTCTAAATCCAGTGGGGTTTTTCCCCAATGTACCATGTTTTTGTGTCCTAAAGTGATTTTTTTCTAACTTCTGGAAGTAAATAATGGCTGAGCTACAGAGAAGTTTCACATGTTGAGTCATTAAGGAAACAGATCCCTGAATAATTATGAGGGAGGGAATCTCAGGTGAAAAGAACCTAAGAGTTCGTGCAGTACATCATATACCTGAACTGTATTCTCTTCTAATATATAACCAAGCAAGTAGTCAGAGGATCAACCATGGGCCCACAGCTCTAGAGCTAGAGAGGACTTCAGAGACCATTTAGTCAACTTTTTCATTTTACAGTTGAGGAAACTGAGGCCCAGGAGGTGAAATGACTTTCCCCAGGTCATATGGGTAGTAGCTGGAATCTGAACCCAGATGCTTGGTTCCAGAGTCAGTGCTCTTTAGACTTGAACATCTTAAGGAATGGGAAATCCTTGACTTCGAGGATTTCTCCTTGATTTCTCCTTTTGGATAGTTCTAATAGTAGGACATTCAATTGCTTTCCAGTCATGTTCAACTCATCATGACCCCATCTGGGGTTTTCTTGACTGAGATAATGGACTGGTTTTCCATTTTCTTCTCCAGCCCATTTTATGGATGAAGAAACTGAGGCAAACAGGGTTAAGTGACTTGCTCAGGGTCACACAGCTAGTAAGTGTCTGAGACCAGATTAGAACTCAGGAAGATGAGTGTTCCTAACTCTAGGCCTAGCAAAAGTAGGAGAGCATTTTCTTATGTGAAATGGAAATCTGCCTTTCTTCAATTTCCTGTTATTACTCTTTGTTCTGTCCTTGGGTGAGTGGTAGGAGCAAGGAAAGCAGTGAGATTGCCCCACAACCAATACTTCAAAGACTTGAAAACAACTATCATGTCTACCCTGAGACTTTTCTTCTCCAACTTAAAAATTCCTCTTCAAACAATTTTCATACAGCATAGTCTCGAGATACATCCCCATTTTGGTTGACCTTCATTAACTGTATTCCAAAAAACTAATTTCCTTGAAGATGAACTAAACTCAATGCCCCAGATGTAACTGGAATAAGAAGAAACACAAAGGCACACTTCCCATATCCATCCTTCAATTGCAGCCAACAGACACAAACTTTTTTGGCTGCCATGATACCCTGTTGACTTTGAGTCAACTGTATTGGGCTTTGAGTCTGCTAAAAAAGAAAAAGAAATCTCACCCAGATATTTTTTCTTTACATGAACTATTCTCTAGCCATGTTTTCCCAACCTGTACTTAAGAAGCTGGTGTTAAAAAAAATAGATTTTTATTGAACATTGATTCTGCTCAAAACTGTCAGAAGGTATGTGTGTGTATGTGTCGATGTGCTTTTGGTTGTTTCAGATTTATGAACGTACTGATTATGCTTTTATAGATTTCTTCCTATTTCCTTTCCCCTTCTTCCTTCTCACAAAGCCATTCCTTATAACAAAGAGTTGTTCTAAAAAGAGAAAGGGGGGGAATCCTGAAAAAAGAATCAATACATCAAAAAATATCTAACAGGATATGCAATTATCTACACCCACAGAAAATTTTTCCTCTCCAAAAAAGGAGTCAGGGATATCTCTCATGTATGAAGTGGATTTTTTGAGTCCAAGGGAAGGACTTTATATCTCTATTAAGTTTCAGCTTGTTGGAGTCAATTGCACGCCCTAGTCTCTTGAAGTTTCTTTGGATTCTGACTCTGTTCCTTGTTGCTTTGCATCATCTACAGATTGGCTCATATTACATTCACCACATACTTGTTCAGTAGGATCCTACTATGTACCACCATTGGGGATACAAAGACAAAAATGAAAATAATCCCTCTGTTCAAGGAACTTACTTTCTACTAAGGGAAACTATAAATGCTTAAGAAAGGGAAAACCATGCGGTGATTTGGTGGGACCAGCTCTATCACTTAGGAGAATGAAGAAAGATGTAAAGCAGATAGCACCTAAGCTGTGCTTTGAAGAACACTAGGGATTTAACAAGATAGAGGTGAGGAGGGAGAGCATTCTAGATGGGAGACAGCAAGGACAAAGGCACAGAAGTGAGTGATGAAATAGCACGTTATGTCATTTATCCTTCATCTAGGTTTCAGATACTGTTCCTGAACTGATTAGAGTGAATTAATCACAGATGACTTTTTCCTTACATAAATATTTCTTATAGAATAGTGTTGTGAAGAGTGAAGGACTTAAGAGTCAGGTGGGACCACTGGTGTTGCATTTGACCTTGACACTAGCTGGGAGACCATACTCATGCCATTTAACTTCTATCTGTCAGTCAACAAGCATTTGTTGTTGTTGTTCAGTCATTTTCAGTCGAGTCCAACTCTTTGTGACCCCATTTGGGGTTTTCTTGGCAAAGATACTGGAGGGGTTTGCCATGTCCTTCTTCAGCTCATTTTATAGGTGAGGAAACTGAGGCAAATGGGGTTAAGTGACTTGCCCAGGGTTACACAACTAGTAAGCGTCTGAAGCCAGATCTGAACTCTAGAATTTCTGATTCCAGGTCCAGTACTCTATTTAAGTGTGTGTATGTGTGTGTATACATATGTGTAGGTGTGTATATATACGCATGTATGTATATATGTGTGTGCACATATATGTATGTGTATGTATACATGCATACATATCTATATCTATCCAATCTACAATTCCAAGATATATACAGTATAAATGTAAGATAATCTCAGAGGGAAGGCACCAGTAAAGGGAAGTAGGGATAGAGAGGAGACTAAGTGAATTTTTCCTATAACCCCTCTAATATCTGTCACTTTTCTCTTTTGTTCTCTTTGGCAATCTAATAAGTATGGGGTGTAACCTCAAAGTGGCTTTAATTTGCATTTCTACAATTATAAATTATTTAGAAGATTTTTTTAATATGATTGTTGGTAGTTGGGATTTTTTCTTTGAAAAAATGCCTGTTTTTATTTTTTGACCATTTATTTATTAGGCAATGGCTCTTGATTTTATAAATTTGAATTGGTTTCTTATAAAACTTGGGAAATAGATGTTTATGAGGAGAACTTGTTGCAAAGATTGAGTTTTCCAGTTACCTGATTTCTTTCTTTTTTTTTTTTTACATTAGATTTGTTTGTACAAAAAAAAGAACATTTTATATAATCAAATTGTCCATTTTATCTTGTGTGATCCTCTGTTTCACTTGTTTTCATAATTTCTTCCTTGATGCTCTAATTTTTTTATGATGTGACTTTATAAATTTTTCTGTTTTAATCATGTACCCATTTGGAGTTTATCCTTATATATATAGTGTGACAGGTTGCTCTAAACCTAATTTCTGTCCGCCTCCTTTCCAGTTTCCCTAGTAGTTTTTGTCACATAGTGAGGTTCCCCCCAATAACTGGGCTTATTAGACACTATGCTAAGGTGTTTATTTACTTCTGTATGTATATTATATAACTAATCTATTCCAATGGTCAGTGTCTCTCTTTTTTTAAAACCAGTTCCAAATTGATTGATTTAATACTTTGAAATACAATTTGAAATCTTGTATTGATCAACTCCCTTTTCCTTCCCCTTTTTTTCATTATTACCTTTTTGAGTCTCAACCTTTAGACCTTGCATATGAATTAGTTATGATTCTATATATTTTAGTAAAAAATATTCTTTTGGAAATTTGGTTCAGTGCTAAAGAAGTAAAGTAATTTAGGTAATACTGCCATTTTTATTATATTATCTCAGCATACCCATGAACACATACGTTTTATAAATAAATAAAAAATGATTAAGGTTACTCTACTTAGGTTTTGTTTATTTCTCTGAAGAGCATTAGATTCATCTAGCCCGTTGGTGAATGTGTCTGTAGTTATTTTAAAAGGAATTTCTCCTTCTAAAACTTTTAATGAGTTTTATTGTTTATATGTAGGAATTCTGATGATTTATATGGATTTATCTTATATTCTGTAACTTTGCTGAAATTCTTATTTCAATTAATTTTTAGTTAGCTCTTTGAGTTCTGTAAGTATGTCATTATATCATATATTTTTAATTTGATAACCTGAGTCCTGTGCTAAATAAATCAAGGAAGTCTTGGAAGAAAGTTGGTCATTTAAAAAAAATTATTTTTTGGAGGGGAGAAAGCAGGGCAATTGGTGTTAAGTGACTTACCCAAGTCACACAGCTAGGAGGTGTTGTGTCTGAGGTCAAATTTGAAGTCCAGTCTTCCTGACTCCAGGGCCAGTACTCTATTCACCAGGCCCCCTAGCTGCCCCATTTAAAAAATTTAGCCAAATGGTTTTCTCATTTCCATTCCACAGCTCAACGATTTGTTTGTTGGGTTGGTTGTTTTTCAGCAAAGGTGAGTACCTTTTGGTGGTTTTTTTCCACATAATGAAATGGGAGTTATTTCTTTTTTGAACTCATTCTGTCCTCATTAATTCAAAGACCATTTAGTGCAAGTATTTAGTTTCACAAGGCAGAACTGTAGGAATGCCTTAAAATCTTTCTCTTAATTATTCACTTTGTTTTGAAACTGTTTTATAAGTGGTTAAAAATAATGCAAGGAATACCATAGTCCAATTATTCCATAAACATGATTTGAACATTAGTGAGAAAGATAGAAAAGGGAGTTGGAGAAAGCATGAAATGGATGTTTCCCCTCCTTCACAGACTCAGTGGGTCTCGTTGTTGAGGCTTAGGGGTGCTAAGACCCTGAAACAGCAACCTGCAGGATCTGCCCAAATGAATATGACCCAAGTTTTCTATCACCCAAAGACGAGATTTCTTAAAACACTGGCATTTTGTCTAGACTCTTAAGGAGTCTGAGCATTTTCATGGAAGCAAGATGGATCTTTTATACAGAAGACTGGGAACACAGAAGGGGTCTAGATGGAATTTAGAGGGTGGTAGTCTATGTTGGGAACAGGTATGGACAATGAAAGGGCAGTCAATTAATTGGGAAGGGCTAATTGCCCCGGGGAAAGCCAGGGACCTGAGCCCAGGGGCTTTATCCTTTTTCATTGTTGTTGTTTTGTTTTGTTTTTTTGCTTTTTGGAGGGCAATTGGGGTTAAGTAACTTGCCCAAGGTCACATAGCTAGGTTTTAGTGTTAAGTGTCTGAGGCCAGATCGAACTCAGGTCCTTCTGACTCCAGAGCCAGCGCTCTACTCACTGCGCCACCTAGCGGCCCCTGGGATCCAGATCCTAAATGTTGAAGTTTGGGCTCTGGGAGCCCCCTAGAGCTCTCCTAGATGAGGCATTTGCATGAGACCATAAGCCATACATTGTGGCTGGACCCAAACCTCAGTTACTAGACTTCCCACCCTTAAGCCTATCAAAATACCAATCCACCCTTGTACTGGCCTAGTCCACCATTGTCTGTAGTCACCAGGTAGCCTCCAGCAACTTCCCACCCTGAATCACTCCACCTCATTTGACTTCTCCTAAAGACCCTCCCCAGACTCCTCCTCTAGACCACCCCTAGATCCCTCCCACAGTCTTTCTGTATCCATCTGATCCATCTTCCCTCCTTGAAGGTGCTCAGATTCAATCTAGTGCAGACTTTTTCTGTGTCAGATTGGTCTGGTTCCTTTGTCAATACAAGCAGTCACAAACTCTTGGGCTCCTTAAGTCTACCCATTATGGCAAATCTTTATCAGCATGGGTGTTCCTAGTAAGCACCATACCCTTTTCTTCCAAGGAATCAAAATAAATAAATGTGTGTTCCTTCCTCTGCACACTCTGTTTCTGAGTTCTTTGAGAAGGGTTTGTTTTTTTTTTAAGGGGCATCTGGGGTGTGTGTGTTGGCGGGGAGGAACTGCAGACTGCAGAAACTCAGAGTTTCTCAGAGTTAACTCCCTGACCCTGTCTGGGAAGGTCTATGATCTCCACAATGGTGTTTCTGACGAGGTAATTAGTATTAATAGGAACTATGACCTAGCAGAATCAGGCTTCTGATCAAGTAAAAGGTCAGGAGCTTGTACCCATGCATAATGAGCTGTTTGAGGGGAACACATCAAGGGAGAGAACATGAAATGGTGTCAGAAAGGCCCAAGAATTTTGCCTGACAATCAGTGAATTTAGAAAAAAGACTTTTATTTCATGTCATTTCAGGCAGGCTAACGAAAAGGCTCAAGTACAAATTTAAGCTAATTAAATAGTCCTTTTTATAATTCATCCAGGTTTGAATTTCGCACCCTGAATCCCATGGGTTAACATTTCGGGGTTCATTAAATCCCACCCCTTGATCAGGGCCTCTCATTCCCACATTTCAATTCCCCCCTCCCTTCTCATCATCATATACTTTATTCTTTATACAAGGAAATGCCAAGCAGAGTATTTTTAATTTCTTCCCCAATTGTCTGCATCAGATAGCATGAGAAAAGGTTTCTCCCAATTGCTAATAGATTTGACAAAAGCTTGAAGATTTTGTCTAATTTTGTTTAAAGATTCTAGCCCAGGATGCCAATAATAAAAGTCCTATTATACTGAGTCTGGATTAAGAGGCCTATCTAGTCTTTGTGAATGACATCTGGCCTGGCAGTCCCTTTTGATATACTGGAAGAGGCCTTCTTAGGTATGCTGATTTGCCAGCCACCCCCATTCTATACAAGCAGTTTTTGTCTGACATTAGCCATCAGTATGGCTTCAAATAATTTCTGTTTTTACATAGTTTTCTGTGGAAACAAAATTCAATCATATCTTAGAGTAGGGGGTTCAGGAAGTTGCATCTAGCCAATGGAGAGCAAAGGGGGAAATTCAAATTGGGGACTGTAGCAGCAAGCACCCCAATATCCCCAGGGTGACTGCCAACACAGGTTCTTAGATCTGCTTTTCAAAAGGAAAGCAACTCAAAATGGGTTAACAAGCTTACTTTAATCAAACATATTACCTAGTTCAGGGGGAAAAGGTCAGCACCCCAAACTTCAGATTATACAGACAGATCAAACAGACAGGCTTCCAAACTGTCCAACCATTATCAATGTCAAAATCACAGTTACCAGAGGGGGAAGCATCAACATCTGGGTTTTCAAAGCTGGGGGGCTCTCAACAATGGCTTCCCAGGGTCTCATCTGGTCAAATCACACAACACTTCTCAAAGTGAGCCCCAAAGCAAAGCCTCAAATCAGGGATTATATAGTCTTCTCCTGGCTCAGAGAATGTAACCACCCTCTTGACCCATTGCCCAATCACACAGCATCAAGGTGTGGTCATTCCTGAAAACCAAGCCTCCTGCCACAGGCTCCATGTGACCACATTCAGCCTATTAGGAGGCAGAGTACATTTTCAAATCAAGGAAGGTTTTCAGAGTCTCTTAAGGCCAATCAAAGTCTGTTAAGCCAATCAAAGGGCCTAGGGGCAGGGAAGATCTTCAAATCTGCATTTCCATTACAGGGACAGGGCATAAATAGGACACAAATTGCATTTGTCTGTATAAATATACTCCTTTAAAAGCAAGCTACCCATTCACAATGAATATAAAATAAAATGAGAAGAGTGGAGTCAGGAGGACCTGAGTTTCAAATCCGAGCTCAGACACTCAAGACTTACTAGCCCTGTGACCTTGGGCAAGTCACTTAACTCCAATTGCCCTGCCCTGCCCCCTCCAAAAAGCAAAAAAAAAAATATATATATATATATATATATTTATATATATATATAAAGACATTTCCTGGCTTCCACAACAAGTGAGCTAGCATGGAAAAGGAAATGGCAAACCACTCCAGTTTCTCTTCCAAGAAAACCAAAAGAGGGTCACAAAGGGTCACAAAGCAACAAAACTGGAAAATATTGACATTCAACTCTAAAGAGTGTCAAATAATCTTCATAAAAGACAGATCTAGGCATGCCTCCTCTCTGCCATCAGCAGAAACTCCCTTCCTTTTTAGACACACCCAATCAGTTGCCAAATCTTACTGACTATACTAGACCATTTTTTCCAATTTATTTATTAATTTTTAGTTTTCAACATTCATTTCCATAGGATTATGAGTTACAAATTTTTCTCTCCATCTTTCCCCTACCATCCACCCCCAAAATAGCGATCCTACTGAATACCCCTTTCCCCAATCTGTTCTCTCTTATATCCTTCCCCAACACCCCCCTAACCTTCTAGTAAGGCAAGATGGATTTCTATACCCTGGTGCCTGTATATCTTATTTCCCAGTTGCATGTAAAAACACAACAATTTTTTTTTTTGCTTTTTTTTTTTTTTGGAGGTCAATTGGGGTTAAGTAACTTGGTCACACGGCTAGGTTTTTATTTGTGTGTGCATTAAGTGTCTGAGGCCAGATCCAAACTCAGGTCCTTCTGACTACAGGGCTGACGCTCTACTCACTGCACCACCTAGCTGCCCCCAACAATTTTTTAAATACACATTTGTTTTTAAAACTTTGAGTTCCAGATTTTTCCCCTTCTTCCCTCCTCACCAACCCCCACTGGGAAGATAAGCAATTCAATATAGGTTGTACATGTGTAGTTATGCAAAACATTTCCATAGTTGGTATATTGTAGAAGACTATATTCCCTCCATCCTATCCCACCCCCCACTTATTTTATTTTCTCCTTTGACCTTGTCCCTTTTCAAAAGTGGTTCTAACTACATTCTTCCCCAATCTACCCTCCCTTCCTCCTTATTTTCCTGTAGGGTAAGATACCCAATTGTGTATGTTATTCCCCTCCTTAAGCCAAATTCAATGAGAGTAAGGTTGTCCCATTCCCTTCCTGCTCTTCACCTCCATTGTAACAGTTTTCTCTTGCCTCTTTTATGAGATAGTTTACCCTAATCTATCTCTCCTTTTCTCCTTCTCCCAATATATTCCTCTTACCTCTTCATTTTATTTTTTAGATATTATCCCTTCATATTCAACTTGTCCTGTACCCTCTATGTATACATGTACATTCATATGCACACCCTCACATGTATATTTATACACACCTACACCATATGTGTTGTACCTTGATTAATGTGAGCAAGACCCAAGTAATAATTTTAGAATGGACCTTTTATTAAAAGGCTATGTTGGCTGATCAGGCCACATGGAGGGCTGAGCAGTTACCACATGTGCCAGGTACAGCAATAGCAGTAGCAGCAGCCAGCAACAGCCCCACTTTGGGGCAGAACCTCAGCTTATAAAGGGGGCCTTATGTAAACAGTGATTGGTCAGTACACACCTTGAAACTCCTGTGTCTGACTCAGAAGCCCGCCTACTTCTATGCAAGTGAGCTAAGTGGAAAGGGAGGAGACCCAGTGGGGGAGGGCAGAGCTGACCTGGCAGTCAGTTCACTTCCTTGAACGAGGTGGGGTGGGGGGAAATGGGGAAATCCAGTCACAACGTACTTATATACATATATATTCCCTTCAACTGTCCTCATACTGAGAAAAGTCTTATGAGTTACAATTATTGTTTTATCCATGTAGGAATGGAAATAGTTCAACATTAATAAGTTCCTTATGACTTCTTTTCCCTGTTTACCTTCTCATGCTTCTCTTGCTTCTTGTATTCGTAAGTCAAATTTTCTGTTCAGCTCTGCTTTTTTCATCAAGAAGGCTTGAAAATCCTCTATTTCATTGAATGACCATATTTTCCCCTGAAGCATTATACTCAGTTTTGCTGGGTAGGTGATTCTTGGTTTTACTCCTAGCTCCTTTGACCTCTGGAATATCATATTCCAAGCCCTTTTATCCCTGAATATAGAAGCTTCTAGGTCTTGTGTTATTCTGATTGTGTTTCCACAATACTCAAATTGTTTCTTCTTAACTGCTTGCAGTATTTTCTCCTTGACCTGGGAATTCTGGAATTTGGCTATAATAATCCTAGGAGTTTTCTTTTTGGGTTCTTTTTCAAGAGGTGATTGGCGAATTCTTTCTATTTCTATTTTGCCTTCTGGTTCTAGAATATCAGGGCAATTTTGCTTGATAATTTCTTGAAAGATGGTGTCTAGGTTCTTTTTTTGGTCATGGCTCTCAGGTAGTCCAGTGGTTTTTAAATTATCACTCCTGGATCTATATTCCAGGTCAGTGGTTTTTCCAATGAGATATTTCACATTGCTTTCTGTTTTTTCATTTGTTTGGATCTGTTTTATAGTATCTTGATTTCTCATAATGTCATTAGCTTCCATTTGCTCCAATCTAATTTTGAAGGAATTATTCTCTTTAGTGAGTTTCTGAAATTCCTTTGCCATCTGGAAAATTCTACTTTTTAAGGCATTTTTCTCTTCATTGGCTTTTTGGGCCTCTTTTGCCATTTGAGTTAGTCTGTTTTGTAAGGTGTTATTTTCTTCAGTCAGGCTGTTGACTTGCTTTTCTTGATTTCCTTGCATCATTCTCATTTCTTTTCCCATTTTTTCCTCCACTTCTCTTACTTGGTTTTCAAAATCCTTCTTGAGGTCCTCCATGGTCAGTAATCAGTTCATATTTTTCTTGGGATGTTTTGATGCAGGAGTTCTGACTTTGTTGTCTTCCTCCCCTTCCATGTTTTGATCCTTTTTGTCCCCAAAAAAGGAATCTATGGTAGGACTGCATTTCCTCTGCTTGCTCATGTTGCCAGTCAATTACTTGACTTTTGAACTCTTTGCCACAGTGGAACTCTGCTTTCAGAATGGAGAGAGCTTTGTTCCAAATTGTTGGGGTTTTTACAGTTGCTGGAGCAATTAGGAGGGCGCCCTCCCTGTAGCCCCCACAAGCTCTGGCATACTGGCTATGTACCCCAGTACTACCACCCAAGACCGTGATCCAGATTTAAGCAGGTTAAAACAAGAGTGAAATAATAATTGTAAAGTAAGCTCTATAGAAACTTTAGCTATTATGAATTTTCAGTGGAGGTAGCTAGGTGGCTCAGATAATGCAGAGGGCAGGAAGACCCATCTTTGTGAGTTCAAATCTGGCCTCAGACCCTGACTAGCTGGGAGATTTGAACTCCCAGAGAAGTGTGCTTTTAACGAGTAGGGCTCTGAGAGATGAGATCCCTAGGAAGTCTTCTCAGGGATTAGTGATTTTGGTTGATTAACTTGCTTATCATTGCAAAGAAAACAAAAACAAAAACCCGCATGGGTGAGGTAGGCAACAGGGTTATCATAAGGTCTCTTTTTGTTCCCCAAAGATTGCTCAGATCAATGAGACTTACAAGGCCCACCCTGGGAGGCTCTGGTCACAAACATCTTATAACTAAAAGAATCTGTGCAAGTATAGTAGTTTAGATTAGGGACCCTTAGTATCTCCTGGTAGAATTTCTGAGTTTAGAAGGTGAACTCTGAAACCCAACTATGGGATTAGGAGGCAGAGGGCTAGGGAGGAGTCAGCTTGAGTGAGGGTATAATAATCAATTTACACCACTTTCTTCTGCTATTCTGGGTGTGTGGAAGTTGTGCCCTTTCTGGATAAAGATAAATAAACTTTTTTCTACTTTCCTAAGAAGTCTTCGAATTCCTCTACCATCTACTGTGCTGTGGAACACAGGGCTGAGATTAGAAAGATAACCCTTTGTTTTTGTAAAAAGGCAGGAAAAGGGGGTGGTTAGGTGGCACAGTGAGTAGAGCCAAGGCCTTGGAGTCAGGACCTGAGTTGATCCGGCCTCAGACACTTACATACAAACACATGCACATACAAACAAAAACCTAGCCGTGTGACCTTGGGCAAGTTACTTAACCCCAATTGCTCTCCAAAGAGAAAAAAAAAGGCAGGAAAACAATCCTTAAGCCTCTCCCCAGAGACATTTCCTCTTCCAAATAGCTTATATAAGAGATGGGATCTGGGAGGAAGAGGTAAGTACCTCTTATTTCCTGCTTTCACTCTGATTGATAGTATTTATAGAGGACAAAGGTTTTCATATTTATGTTTACTTATTTACAGGTTTGCAAAGAACTTGAAAACAGCACCTCAATTTATCACAATAATCCACTGAGGAAGGGAGGTGCAAGCTGACCGGTATTGGGACTTTAGCAGTATTAGCAGAGCTGAGCTCCCTACTAGCTAATGACATTTCAGTTTCAGCAGATAGCTAGGGATTGGAAACCAAGTTACACCAACACTGAGGTTAGAAGCCAATGAAGGTTGGGGAAGAAAAAGGGCTGGACTGAAGAGGGTCATCATAAAATGATAAGGCTTAGGGTTAGGGGTGCTCATGAATCCAAAATACCAACACTCCAGGTCCTGCCAAATGAATTCGACTGAAGCCTTCTCTCAGCCAAAGAAAAGCAAAGTTTACTAAAAGTTTGTCATATTGGGTAAGGCTTGTATTGGACACAGAACAAGTCTATGCTAGAAAATTCTATGGTGCTCTCACACATGGAGGCAAGATGGGGTTTTATATATTGAAAGGTTGTGGGAGGAATCTAGGGCTGGTCTAGAGGAGGAATTTGGGGAGGGTCTTCAGAAGGAGTTAATGAGGTCAGACTCCAGTAATGAGTGAAGTTGCTGCAGACAACCCAGAGACAACAGACAATGGTGGGCTAGGCCTGTCAAGGGAGTAACTGTTGAGGATCAAGGGTGGGGGCTAGCTGAATAATGGAGGGCCAAGCTAATAACAAAGCTCTGGGCAGAGCCACAGTGAAAGGCTCTTGGCCTCATGCAAATGCCTCATTAAATGGGAAGATTCAATCTGAGTTCAAGGGGGTTCCCAGAGCCTGTACCTCATCAAAGACAAGAGTCAGAGGACCTAGGTTTGTAATCCTTCTTCCACTTAGTTTCTGAAGTGAGAGCCTGAAAAGACCTTAGCCTACAAGGGCCAGGCTCTCCCATTGCATCCTGGGCCATCTCCAGTCATCCTGATGAGTATCTGGTCACTGGATCCAGATGGCTCTGGAGGAGACAGTGAGGCTGGTGACTTTGCACAGCCCTCCGTCATTCAAATCCAAGTCTATGGCAAGTCCTGTCATCATTTTCCTGATGTCATGGTCCTCTTCAAGAAGGAAGGACAAACACAAGTTTCTGTAGGAGACAGAAAGCTAGAGTTCAAATACCATGTCAAACAATAGCTACAGAGTGACCTTGAGCAAATCTTGAACCCTCAGTTTGAGGAGGTACAGGCTCTGGGAACCCCTAGAACTCTGAATCTTCCCATTTGGTAAGGCATTTGCCTGAGGCCATAAGCCTTTCATCAGCCCAAATCTTTATTACTAGCCAAGCTCCTTTGTCCAGCTAGCCCCCACCCTTGATCCTCCCAAAATATCTATACAGCCTTAAAGTAGCCTAATCTTCCATTGTCTGTCATCTCCAGCTACTTCCCACCCTTAATCTCTTTGGAGTCTGATCTCATTTGACTCCCTCTGAAAGCCCCCCTCCCAACTCCTCCTCTAGACCACCCCTAGATTCCTCCCACAGCCTTTCTGTATCTTGCCTCTATGATGAGGCTGGAGAATTCTCTAGCACAGACTCACTATGTGTCAGATTAATCTTGCCTGCTTGTCCAATACAAGTGTCACAAGATCCTTAAAAGTCTACGCATTATGGTGAATCTTTAATAAATTTTGCTTTTCTTTGGCTGAGAGAAGACTTGAGTCAAATTTATTTGGCAGGACCTGACGTGTTGGTATTTTGAGGTCTTGAGGACCCCTAACCTCAACATTTTATGGCTCCTTGACCTCATCAAGTTTACTCATTTGAAAAATGGGGATAATTATAGCACCTGCCTCAAAGGATTGTTGTAATACAATATATGGAAAGCATACTGCAAACCTTAAAGTGTTATGCAAAGCTATTTTTATGAGACCTTGGCTAATAACTAGCATTTATATAGCCCTTTAAGGTTTATAAAGCTCTTAAATAGACAAATCTCTTCAAGGCCAGTAGTTCTTTAATACTGGTGGAAGGAACTTTTTTAACCTGAGAGTTCCTTCTATACCAATGAAATCCTGGCTTTAGACCCTATTCCTTACTATGGTTAGATTTGCCAAGCACTTTATACTTTTGTTTGATCTTCAAATCAATCCCTCAAGGTGGAGCCCACCAACTAGCAGGGGCCAAACAAATTTCTTCCTCTCATCCCTTTAAAAGTTATCTAGACTCTAGACCTCGCCAAGGTTTTGCTTCAGATAAACATCCTGGAGGGAAATAATCCTATTCTAAATAAAGGTTGCTCTCTGGGTAGTAGTTGTTTGTTTTCAAATCCTGGAGGTGGACTTTCCCTTCATTGTAGAGGCACACCCAGCTGTCTACTTCAGAGCCAGCTACTGGGCAGGTATTCCTAAAACATCCTTAAGATGTTTCTTCCTGTTTGGGACTGCTTCAGACTTTGTCCCTGACCTCAGACTCTGGTCCCGACTGCTATTGACATGCCATGTATCTGTCTGGCTGGGTAGGACCACCCCAGCCTGGTTTCTACTCCAGTGATTCACAGTTATTGTTGGTTAAGATACTCAACTTCTCAACTGTAAAATAGAGGGGCTGGGTAACTTCACTTTATCTACCCGCCCAGTTTGGCTTCCCTATTCAAATTTCTTGCTGAGTTTTTCTTTTTTCCTACTTTCTCTTTAAACTCACTGAAACTTGCCTCGTATCTAACTTCTCTCCTTGGGGTTATACACTCTGTGCTTTACAAGGAGCCAACAAATTAATCTGGTGTTCATTCAGTTATGTCTGACTTTTCATGATCCCATGGACTGCGGCATACCAGACCCTTCTAGCCTCCACTGTCCCCTGAACTCTGTTCATGTTCATTGTTCATTGCTCCTATGACACTACCCATCTCATCCTCTGACATACTATCTTTTTAATGACTAAAATGGAAATATAGGGGGCGGCTAGGTGGTGCAGTTATTTTCTTCCTTTGGAGATCACAAGGATCACCTTCCCTCCTTTGTTATTCCTCTGATCTGATCCTAGCATATCCCTTACTCCCTTCTTTTCCTCCCCTCCCTCCTTCCTTGCACTCTCCCATTGCAACGTAATCCAACAAAAGTTTTCTATTTCCAATGGCAACCCTCTGGGCTGTAAGCTACCCAATCCCCTCTCTCATTTCTACTTATACAATATAGAATATGTACACTATATCATGTCGACTTCTAGAAAAAGTCTGGTTAAAGGAGACCAATAGTAATACAAAAATGACATAATTTATTCGTTATTCCCTTAAGGCTAGCAGTACTTGCTCAAGGGCTGCAGGACTAAAGTCCTGACTGATGAACAGAGGAGTCATAAGACTTTTTATACATTTTCAGAACCAGCCCAATTCAGGATGACCACATCACAAAACTTTATGACTTTCATTTGTTACCATCCTATAAGTGAAAAAGAATTCCATGGTTGTAAATGCAAACTGACAGACCAGAGCAGGGTCTATTTACATTTTATGGTCTCAGGATGCCTGTTCTGCTCTCACGCGAAGTCCCAAGATAAGGGGAATCTCACCGTCGGTTTTTGAAGTTGCTAACACGGGGAAAGGCATTTTTAAATCAACCAAAGCAGTTTGTTTGATTAATTCAGACTTTGGCCAAAATATGATATTTAATGATTATCAATCATATACAATACATTGTACATAAGTGTATATATGACATACACAACATATGACACCACATATACACAAAGCTAGTAGTTTCGGTTTTAGGGAGAACTCGACGGAACCCGCCCACACAGATGCCCCTCCCCCTTCTTAATACTAAATGAAACCGTGCCCCAGGCTGCCCCACTCCGAAATGCTCGCCCGCGGGTAGCCCCGTCTCCGCTCGGTGCTCGCCATGTCTCTGAAGGCCATATCCAGGGATGGCCCCAGCCTTAGCCAAGCCTGTGGGCTGCTCTTCCTGTTCCCGCTGATGATCCAAGTCCTTCTGTTTGCTCTCATTTATTTCTACTTCACTAATGAGCTGAAACAGGTCAGTACAGCCGGCTGGGGCAGCTCGGGTTTGCAGAGAGCTTGGCGTAGTGCGCACTGGGCAGCCACAGTCAGCGTTCCTCCCCTTTACTCCCAGAACTCCCAGTCCAAGCAGACTCCCGGGGCGCGGGCAGGGATGGGGGGGGGGGGTCTTGGCTCTCCTGCACCGGAGCACCTAGAGAGTCCTTCCTCACCCGGGAGACTGAGCTGTCCGCTCCCCTTCAGCCTTGCTGAGGTGAATTCTGCAGATCCCTGAGCTGTGCCTCTCAGAGGGGAGGGCTCTTTGCTCAGAGGCAGCAGTTTGCAAAAAAGGAGTGAGTTACAAACCTCTCCCTAACCCAGCTGGTTGTTGAAAGTTGGCCACGGAGGAAATGCTTAGACAGCTTTGATACTTTTATCTGATGATTCCAGTGTTTTTGGAGTCTACTATTTGGATTCCAATCTTGCTATGGGGCCGTAGGTTGGAAAAGGAGGAGTGAGTTGCAAAGCTGTGCCTAACCCAGCTGGTTGTTGAAAGCTTGCCACAGAGGAAATACTTGGACAACTTTGATACTTTCTTATCTGGTGATTCCGGGTATTTGGAGTCTGGGGGCTCGGACTGCAATTCTGGCGTGGGCATCTATTAGCTGCGTGACCTTGGGGACTTTGTAAAATGACAAGGTGGCAGATGACCCTCTGAGGGCCCTCCCAGCTCTTAGCTCTGCACTGTGCAGATCTTTGTGGCTTTTGGACACGCTCAAGGCCACCCCGACCTTTCCCCAAGCCAGGGTAAATATTGGCAGCTGAACCATTTATCCAAACAGGGAATCCAGGTTGCAGTGGAAACAGCACTGGACCTGGAGTCTAGACTTGAGTTCAAATCCAGCTTCAGTTTTTCCCTTGCTGTGGGACTCTGGGGTTAGCTTCTGCCTCAGTTTCCTCATCTGCAAAATGTGTCTAATATCAGCATCTACCTCCCAGGGTAGTTGTGAGGACCAAATGAAACAGCATTTGTACAAATGATTTGCAAATTTCAAAGTGGTAAGCTAGCTCTTTGCATGAACAGTTTCAGACTAATGTGAACTAATCCCTAGGGACTGGCAGACCAGCTGTTGCATGGTCTCTATTCCTTGTACCACAAAACAGCCAAGCACCCCCTGATTCTTCCCTTTTCCAGGTATATATTAAGTACCTACTGTGTGCCAGCTGGGGATGCAAATCTAAAAGTGAATTTGCCTCTGAGTCTTTGTAGAGTGTCTTTTATTGGAGAGTTGGAGCATGTGGGTAAGATACATACAAAGTCAATACAAGGGGATGGAGAGGGGGGAGGGGGAGCTCCCATAATTGGGTATTAGGAGAGGCCTCTTGAGGCTCTGGAGAGCTGATCCCCAGGGGTTCCAAGAGGGGCATTTGAGGAGGGGAGGCACTCTAGGAAAGGAGGATTGCCTGGGTAAAGCCTTGGAGACCGGAGGAGGCATGTCAAAGTGCCTGTCTTTACCTACAGGGAAGGAATAGATGGCTTTTGGAAGTGTTTTATTCTGAGTGCCTGGCACATAGTAAGTCCTTTAATGTATCCTTGTTGACAGACAGATTGGTAACTGCTTTTTTCATGGTATTTATTGATATTCCAGTAGCTTGAAAAATAGGACACCTCCAAAGGGCATGTTACTCCTTATCAAACTAGTTACTCTGTTAATATTTAAAGAAGGGCATTGATTAGATGGAAAATATCCAAAGTGGCTCAACCAGAATGGTGAAAGACTTACTGCATATTAATAATAGTTAGCATTTATTAATGCTTTAAGGTTTTCTAAACACTGAGAAATGGTGGCAGTTTGGTTTCCACAGATTCTACAGGAACAATGGGTGTTTCAAAAGAGATCATCACAGGGACATGCAGGAAAGAGGGGCCTGAGCTAGGCTGAGTCAGACAGCTTGAGGAATGGTCATCAACTTTTTTTTGTTTGTTTTTGCTTTTTGGAGGGGGAAGGCAGGACAATTGGGGTTAAGTGACTTGCCCAAGGTCACACAACTAGTAAGTGTTAAGGGTCTGAGGCCTGATTTGAACTCAGGTCCTCCTGACTCTGGGGCCAGAGCTCTATTCACTGTGCCACCTAGTCACCCCTACCAACTTTTCTTTAACATGCATGCTTAATGGGCAAGTCGGGCAAGTTGGGCAAGTTGTAACCCAGACGTGCTGGAGCCAATCCTAGCTCTGAAGGGAGCTTGCCTTTGTCTCATCCTTTGTAGTATTTCTCAGGAGGCTACACATTTATTCATTACAGAATAAATTACAAAATAAATAAATAAAGATAATGAAACTGCCTGGATCCCCAACAAGCATGATTTATTCCTAGACAGAGCACAGATTTCGTTTATAATAGCACTTTGCCATCCTCTCTACTCCCATCCACTTGTAGTAATCCAATGGCTAGAACAGGTTAATATTTTGAGTTATGTGTTCCACATATTTCTAAGTACCCCCCCCCCCTTCTCTGTGGCAGAATGGGGAGACTTTGGAGAGCAGAGGCTTAAATTTCTGTCTTTAGGTCCCCAGCACCCTGCATAGGAGATACTGGATAAGTGTTTTTCTGATGAATATGAAATGAATCCTAGAAAACAATTTAACTCCGTAGGAAAAAGATCAGGAAGGTGGTGGTATAGGGAGCTTGTTGTAAGTCAACAAGCATTTATTAAGGGTTTATTAAGTACCAAGCACTGTGCTAAGCGCTACAGATGCCAAAAAAAACAAAAAAACCCCAACAATTCCTGCCCCCAAGGAGTTTACATTCTAATGGGAGATACAAAATGTAAGTAATTAGGTACATGCAAGATATATAGTAATAGATGAAAGTAACATGAAAGGTACAGGTATCAGCAGCTGCCAGGGACTGGGGGGTGCCTCCTGTAGAAGGCAGCTAAAGACACCAAAAAGGCAGAGGTGTGGAGAAGGCAGAGCATTCCCAGGCAGGGGGCACAGCCAGGGCAAAGGCTCAAAGGTCAGATGTTTGAAAAACTGCAAGTAGGTCAGGTAGTTGGATAGTAGAAGATGTGGAAGGGAGTGAAGTGACAAAACATTCTCCCAATATGCTTTCTCTATGACTTATAAGCTCAGACTGTTGCCCGAGTTTTGAGAGGTAAAGTATCAGGGGAAGGATCTGAACCCAGGTCCTCTGATTCTACTACTAGTGCTCCTTCCAGTAAGTCTGCTGGTGTTGCTGTAGGCACATTGAGGTTAAACAACTGTTTCATGGTCACCCCAAGCCAGGTTTGGGATTTGCACCAATCATCACCCAGCTGCTTAATGAGGAATTGAATTTACTCTTTTACCAGTCAATAAAAAGGCACTTATTAAGCTCCTTTTATATGCAAGGTAATGTGCTGGGGTCTGGGGGTCTGAGGACGAAGAAGAAACAATCTCTGTTTTTAAGGAGCTTATATTCTAAAGGGGTAGAGAGCATTTTGTACCACCCATCTATTGAACACCTCTTGTTTGTAGGAAACATAGGATTATAGATTTATAGAGACTTTAGGGGCCATCAAGTTGAACCCTTTCATCTTATAGATGAGACCTAGGGAAGGTAAGTGATTTACCCAGGGTCACACAGGTAGGAAGGATTTGAATTCAGGTTTTGCTGACTCTAAAGATCTGGAGCTGGTAGAGACTGAAAAGGCCATCTGGTCCAGTCCCCTCATTTTATGGATGAGGAAACAAAAGTCCAGGGGGAGTGAGAGACTTACTTGTTCAACCTAGATCCTCTTTTCTCTATTACACAGGCTTAGAGACACTGGTTTATTTTACTTAGTGAAATGAAATAAAAAACTATTTATTAAATACTTACTTTATGCCTAGTACTTGCTGTGACCTTCCCTGCCCTCTAGGAACTCACATTCTAAAGTAGAGGGGCAGGGGTGAGAACCAGCACATAGATGAGGGCTCTTATTTATTTTTAATGAAAGAAAGATAAAAAAATCAGATAGTATTTTGGTAAGTATCTGGGATGATCTTGGGGAAAAAATGGCAGAGGACATGGTCCTCTACAAAGAGGACTGTGGGACTAAGGGTAAGTGGAGTGGAACTCTGGGAATATCTTCAGGAAATATGGGGGATGTAGGGGCCAGCCTTCAGCTGGTGGTAGATGTATAAGTGGTAGAAGAAACTGGACAGTGGTGCTAGGTTGGGAAAAGGTTCTCTAGGTTGGGAAAAGAAACCAGTTGGGAGTTTTCAACTTAGTGGTTAGTCTCTTCCTGTTGTTATTGGAGGTTTCGGTGAATAGGCAAGGAGGTGGCCAGTGAAGGACTCGGGGCAGGCCAGGCCAGACCTGGACCATGCTTGTCGGGGCCGGACTTGGCCTAAGGGGGTGGAAAATAGGGTGTAGGCAATGCAAAATTTTTTTTATGAAATTGAAAACAATTGCTGATGTGTATCTAAAGGATATCCAGGAATACAGCTCCTCATGGTGTTTTGATATAACTTTTGCCCAGTTGACAGAGCTACAGGGTAGAAATTCTCAAAGCAGCCTGGCGTGCCTTACAAAGGAATACTTGGGAGACTCCAGTGGTGATGCTGAGCAGGGAGACATCCTATGCCTGCAATTCAGATGGCAGCTCCAGCAGCTGATTAGAAAGGTAGGTCAGTCAGTCAACAAACACTTCTGCTGCACTCTCAGGCTGTGCTTAAGGGGCTGACCTCAGAGAACTGAACAAAACAATCTTGCCTAGAATTCTAAATAAAATTATTTGATCATATTTTCAGGAGCTTTTGACAATCTCTGAGGATTCTTCTACAAGTCAAGGTAGAAAAAATTTTCATTCGAATTCCACATTTACTTAAAAAAAGCAAATGAATTTTCTTGTCAGATCATCTGTATTCTAACATGGTGGGGAACCTTTTACTCTGCTTCCATCCACTTGATTCCTTTAGTTCCATTCACTGATACTTTCCCCTTCCCCAATCTAATAAATAGCCTTTCTTTCTTTGTACATGAACCCTTTCCTCCACGATCTTGCTCCACAACTAAAATCCTTCTCACTGGCGACATACACCCTGACCCTGCTGAACCCACTCTGCATCTCTAATGAGGATAATCATTCTTTCAAAACCAGATCCCAGGTGGGGTCACTAAATTCAAAGCACTTGGGAAATCTCAAAGCACTTCCTACATGTGAGTTGTGATTTTAAATCTTATTGTTCTTCATGACTATTACTGTTCCTATTGTCCATGGGACAATACCCAGGAGCCAGTGGGTTCTCCTTGGGTAGCAGCTGGATATCCTGTGGGAAATGTTGGAGGAAGGATTCCTGTTTATAGGAAGGGCCTTTGAAGGCCACTGAATCCAACCCTCTTATTTTAAAGATGAAAAAACAGTCTGAGGGAGGTTAGTTAAGTGACTCTCAGGCACACTTCTGGGAAGAATGTGAAGCCAGAGTTCTACTCAGGTTTTTTTGACTCCAAATCTATCAACTACTCCACCCAGCTATTCAGTTAGCAGTTGGACTGAGTGTCCTTTGAATAAATATTGGAGTTAGATGACCTTTCCACTCTGAAATTCTGCAATTCCATGACATAGCTTGTTTCATTTATTTATACAGTGGTTCCTCCTGGTGGTTCCTCCTGGTGGTTCCTCCTGGTGGTTCCTCCTGAATCCTTCTGTTTCCTCTGGGTTTTTTTTCTTTCTTTTTTTTTTGTTCAGGTCTATGATTTCATGTAGAAAACTCTCATTGTGGAAAGTCTTTAGTCTCAGAGCTGTCTGGGGCACTGAAGGGTTAAGGATTCAAGGTCACAGAACTAACACATGCCAGAAACAGGACTTGAATTCAAGTGCTTTTGGTTCCAAAGCCAGGTCTCTAGCCACTAAGCCATCCAGTTACTACCTCCAGTTGATTATTTCATAGGAACTGGAGCCAAGCCTGTAGCACCTCTCTGTTGTGTCTGCATATAGAACACCTGGGCTGCCCTTTAGATTGCCTTCTTGGGGATGGAGGGAAGAGCAGTTGAGTCAGAGGTGAGGAAATAGAACCCCAGAATGGCTGGAGGTGTTATCTTCTCTGGTTTTATTTAGCCCTGATCTCAGTCAGGAAGTGTCTGATGAGGGGATGGTCTACTTTTCTGCAGGAGGGAATTTGGATTGAGGAGGAAAGAGCTGCCTCTGATTCCCAGAGAGAGGAACTGGTCATTTGTACTTAAGGCAAGAATCTGAGTGTTTGAACCGTGGAGTTCCCAAATTGTCTCTCATGGAGTTGTTACTTTATGTATTTTCTTTTTCCTTTTTAATATACTTTATGTATTTCATTAAATATTTCCCAATTATGTGTAAAAGAATTTTTAATTTTCATTTTTGTAAATTTTGAGTTCCAAATTCTTTCCTTCTCTCCTTTCCCTCCTTTAAAAGGAAAATAATTTGACATCAGTTACATTTGAGTGGTCATGAAAACATTTCCATATTAGCTGTATTGCAAGGGAAAACATGAACAAACCCCCTCCCCCCAAGAAAATAAAGAATATTTCATATATAGTTTCAAACTTGAGAAGATGTCACTTTTTTTTTTTTTTTTGCTTTTTAGAGGGGGAGGACAGGGCAATTGGGGTTAAGTGACTTGCCCAAGGACACATGGCTAATAAGTATTAAGTGTCTGAGGCAAGATTTGAACTCAGGTCGTCCTGACTCTGGGGCCAGTATTCTATTTACTGTGCCCTCTAGCCCACCCCTCATGGCTCTCTTTTTAAAAAATTATAGTTAGTGATGGACATTATAGGTCTCTTCCTTGCCATTCAAAGGCCTTGGTTGATTCCCCAAACGTATTTTGGGAGGTATAACATGGAAGTGAGAGGAAGCTTGGCATAGCCGAATATAGTGGGCCCATCAGAATCAAAAAGATTTGGAATAAGGCCCTACCTCTCTAATACACACTTGATGACCAAAAGTAATTCACCTAATCTCTCAGTGCCCCAGGGAACTTTTCAAGACTTGTGGAATTTCTGAATATGACCACTGGGGTGGGGGGGGGAATCTTATCAGTAAGAAAATGCCTTTCACCAAACTGCATTAGTTGTAATGTAAGCTAGTTACAAGACACTCCATATTTAGAAGCTGGTAATATAGGTTTGCAAAGTGACTGACACATTTTACCTGATTTCATGCTCTCAGTAACTGGGATGCAGATGCTATTATTATCTCCATTTCACAGATGAGGGAACTGAAGCTGAGACCTTGAGTGATTTGCCTAAGGTCACAAAACTTGAGTGATTTGCCTAAGGTCACAAAACTTGAGTGATTTGCCTAAGGTCACAAAAAAAAAAGTTTTTGAGGCATGATTTGAATTCAGGTCTTCCTGACTTCAGGTTCTGAGTTCTAGCCATTGTACCACCACCCAGAAGCCTATTTAGTGCCCAAGTCCAAACATCAGAGACAGTTGGAGGCATTATTAGTTATTTAACAATTATGAAAGTTGTATTCCAATGAATATGAAGGTACTCTTAGATCTTACAGGTCCACCAATGTGCTTTAGGCTCTGTTTGGTTCTACCAAACTAGGAGGACTGGGAGTACAGGTAGATAATGTCCTAAGACAAACCTGGCTAAGTTTGGAGAGGATTATTTCTCAAAGATTGTCCACAATGAGGTGAGGATTTTTTGCTTGTCTTTCTGCCTCAGTTTCTTCAACTGTCAAATGGAGATAATAATAGAACCTCCCTTCTAGTATTGTTGTGAGGATAAAATGAGAGAATATTTGTAAAAGCTCTGAACACATAGTAGGGAGTTAATAAAAATGCTTGTTCCCTCTCCTCTCCCACAGCCTCCCTTCCCTGCCTTACTGAATGATGGGATTCTCTTTGGAAACATGGTATAGCCTTTAAGATCACCTCAACTGACATCTGACTTTAAGGTTAATTCCAGTAGATCAACCAATGTACTAACCATTTTGTCTTCCCTTCTAGATAAGAGGCAGAATAACTCTTCTGAAGCCAGAGAAAAGTTGAAACAGAGTTCTATCCAGAGAGTAGCAGCTCATCTCACTGGAAACAGGCAGATGGGTTCTAGCTTTTCTAGAAGTAAGAGACTCACCTAACATGTGGGGTGTTTTGTTTTTTGTTTTTTCTGATTTCAACTCAATTTGATTATATTAAGTGATAGCAGTTTGTAAGGATCTGGGCTAAGATGGGGGTAGAAAGAAGAAAGGAACTGATAATCTAATGGAGGGGGGAAGGGAGGGTTTTAAGATAAATGTACAAAATAAGCACAGCATAAAGTAGAAAGCAAAGATCCAGAAAAAAAAAGCTCTGAGAAAATTTGAGGGGAGGATAGCAGTTATTGGGGGGAGAAGGCAGGAGGCTAAGGGCAGGCTTCATGAGGAAAGCAGCCTTAAGATGGGCCATCAAAGAAAAAGGTTCTTTTTTAAAATTGTTTTTATTTGGAATTTAACGAACACTAATAAAATAAAATGTAAGAAGACATTTCCATATACAAAGTTGAACAGGAAAAGAGGGTAAGTGAAAACATGAGTTTCTTATATATAGCTTGCTTTAAAAAAATACATAATAAATTCAGCCTCATGCTTTCAAAGGTGTCCTAGTTGTCTGCTTCCTTCTGATCTTCCTTCTTTTCTGGGAGCTTTCAAAAATGCTTCAATGATACTCTTTTTTTTTTTTTTTTGGAGGAGGAAGGCAGGGCAATATTGGATAATATTGGGGTTAAGTGACTTGCCCAAGGTCACACGGCTAGTTTTTGTGTTAAGTGTCAGAGGCCAGATTTGAACTCAGGTCCTCCTGATTCCAGAGCCTGTGCTCTATTCACTGAACCACCTAGCCACCTCATACTCTTTTTCTAGGAAAGGATTTCAATTGGGTGGACGTGAGGAAGGAGTGAATTCTATCCATACTCATCCCCATAGAGGGTAGCCTGCATATTCACAGAGATGACAGCTCAGTGAATAACTAATAGTACACACTGGAACATAGAATGTATGAAAGGGACACATGGGAAATGAATAACATGGCATAGAGGTGGCACTGAAGTGGATAAAGTGCCAGGCCTGGAGTCAAGAAGACTCCTCTTCCTGAGTTCAAATCTGTTCTCAAGACACTTATTAGCTGTGTGCCTCTGGGCAAGTCACTTAACCCTGTTTGCCTCAGTTTCCTCACCTGTAAAATGGGTTGGGGAAGGAAATGGCAAACCACTCCTTATCTTAATCAAGAAATTGTGTCCCCAAATGGGGACACAAAGAGTTGAAAGTCTCTGAAATGACTCAAAAGAAAGGTCCAATGGAAGTAGCTTTTGAGCAGGCCAGACCTGTGAATGTGTCCTTGGATGATCTGGCAGCTAAATGAAGAATAGATTAGAGCAGGGATTGAGGTAAGGAGGCTGTTCTGATAGTCCAAGGGAGGGATGATGAATGTTTAAACAAGGCTAGTAGCAGTGTAAGTCAAGAGTAGAAGACAAAGTTAAGGACAACTGGGAAGGTAGCATTGCTAGGAGTTGACGAATCATTAACCAGAAGGTAAGTGAGAAAGGTGAATGACCTTGAGACTATGAGTGCTGGACCTGGAATCAGAACCTGGATTCAACTTCAATTCTATTCCTTATTACCCAATAAATCATCCACTGTCTCTGACAATGATTTTCTTCAACTGTAAAATAAGGGAGTTTGGACAAATGACATCAGAGGTACCTTCCAGCTCTAACTCTCTGATCCCATCATCAGAGATGAATAAAAGCAGTGAGGGTCAGGTTGATGGGCTTTTTATTACTCAGTCAATGTGGTTTTGTGACTCATGAAGTACTGAGATGATGGAATAAGTAGAGAAGGGGATGGCAGGGATAACCAAGATTGAAGGATTGTCTAATCTGGGGATACGGGTACCTTGGAAGGGAAGCTGGTGCCTTGTTGAAATGGTTAATCTTAGGTTCAATGTTGAAAGGAAGAAAGCCAAGAAAGAACCACGGTGATTGATCAGAAGGTGCTTGAGTTTATCATCATCAGTGAAGTGATAGGCAATGTGTAGGCTGAGAGTAAAGAGAAGCATTAGCAGGAGTGAGACAGTGGGGCAAGTAAAAGACTAGGAGACTGGTTAGAGAGGAGAATTCTAATATCTGAACCCAAATCTACCAAGTTATGTATCTGAAGGGTGCACATCTCCTGAATATTTTTTTTTGAGGTTCTTTGGCACTCCAAGCTCAGTGTAGGCAAATTTGGCTCATTTCCCTTAAGACAAACCTGAAAAATGAGCAAAGCATTGCACATTATTATAAATATTATACTACATATTATATGTTTAGATTTTTCACAATTAGATTCTACTATAGAAGAATACATATATCATATGTGCACTTTTAAAAAGAGATCCTTTTTATTTCATTTTTTAAAATAAGTTCTATTTTTTCCAAGCAATGAAAACCTGCCTTTTTTTCTTCCACTTCCTCAGACTCCCTCTTCCCCAATTTTTTATCTCTATTTCTAGCACTGTCTCAGTCTATGGTCACTGGCCTTCTATTCACATCAACCAGTCAATCATTCACCTATGAGTATTTGTTAACCACTTACTATGTTCAAGGCACTGGACTAGTCATAGGGAAGACAATGACAACATTCAAAACCAGCTATTTTTACTTAGTCATACCTGAAAATATCCCATGTCCTCTGTAACCTTCCATGATCTCCCCAGTTAATCTCTCCCTCTCTAATCCTAGAAAACTTGTCTGGATTTCTTAACCCTGTTGCAATCAGCCTTGTTTATAATTATCTAGTGTCTTCCCACCTCAGAATTACATTGTGTTAAGAGAGCTGGCCTTGGAGGCAGGAAGACCAGGGTTTAAATCCCACGTCAGATATATTCTGGCTGTGTTGACTCCAAGTAAGTTACAGAAAGTCTCAGTTCCCCAAGATGACTCTAAAAGTGAGTTCTCCCAACTGTGAGAAGGTGTTGGCCAGAAGTAGAACTGGGAGTTTACTCTCTTGATGTAATCTGTACAATTTCTGTTCCTACATCTGACATATACTTATTTTTTTATATGTTGGCCCCCCCATTAGGATGTAAACTTGAAGGCAGGGATTATTTGGTTTTTGTCTTTTTATCCTTAGCACCTAGAACAGTGCCTGGAATGTAGTAGGTGCTTAATAAATGGTGGTTGATTGATGTACATCAAACATCTTGAACATAGTATTTTTAATTTCCTTGGGGGCAGGTCATGTTTTTTCCTTTGTTTGTATTTCCAGCATTAATTGTAGTGCCTGACAAAAGCTTCATGGGATCTATCTATCTATCTATCTATCTATCTATCTATCTATCTACTCTGTCTCTTCTAGGTGCTGTCCAATACTTCTGTTCCTTACTTCTTTCTTAAAATCAAGTAATAAACATTTATTATGTGACTATTGTGTACAATGCACTGTGCTAAAGATATGAATACGAATAAAAACAAAGGTAGTCCCTGCCCTCTAGGAACTTAGAATGTAATGGGGGAGGACAACACACAAGCAAAGGAGACTGAGAAGAAATAGAGAAGTCATTCAATCAGACAATAGGCATTTATTATTATTAAGAGATAGGTAGGAGAAGAACCAGGAGAAAGCAGTGTCAAAGCATAGAAGGAAAAATATAAGGGACAAAAGGGTAACCAAAGGCTGCAGGAGAGGTCAAGAAGGATCAAGTTTGAGAAAAGGTCACTAGATAGGGCAATTAAAAGATCATGGCTAACTTTAGGAATTTTGGTTGAATGATGAAGTTGGAAGCCAGATTCCAGAGTTAAGAAATGAGGGAGAGGAAAGAAAGTAAGAGACACCAATTGTAGACAGATTTTTTTCAAGGTGTTTAGCCATGCATTCTCTAGATCTTTGTGGGGGCTGGTTCGGCTATACTTCCTGCTTCTCTGCCATCTTGGTTGGTATCCATGGACCATTTCTTCTCATCTGTGGATGTCTCAAAGCTTTGTTCTAGGACTTTTTCTCCCTGTATATGAATACACTTAACGATTTTATCAGCTCCCATGGATTGAATGATCATTCCTCTGTAGTTAATTCTCAAGTCTATTTATCCTTCTCTCCTGTTCTGTGGCTCTCACATTCAGCCGCCTCTTGGACATCTCAAATTAGGCTGTCTCATATACTTCTTAAACTCAGCATGTCCAACACAATCATTTTCCTCCCTGAATCTTCCCTTCTTTGTAACCTGATGATGCTGGCTAGGGTATCGCTATGCTCCCAGTCATTCATGCATGCAACTTCAACTTCTTATTCCACCTAAGCTGTTACCATTCTAGAAAGAAAGATCTCTCCCATATGCCCTTGTCCCCACTCTCGCCCCCTCCCCTCCAGCCCCATCCCTGATGCAGGTCTCATCACTTCATACTTACACTATAACAAATAGTCTTCTGGTTGACTTTCCCTCCTCAAGTCTTCCTACTCCAGTCCATTCTCCACCCAGTTATCAAAGTGATCTTCCAAAAGTGCAGGTCTGACCATGTTATTCCCCTATTTGATAAACTCCAGTGGTTGCCTATTACCTCCAGAATCAACTATAAAACCCGTGGGGCTTTAATACAAACAAACCTTTCATAACCTGGCCCCTTACTACCTTAGACCTCACTCTCCTCTCCATATACTCTGTAATTCACTGACACTGGCCTCTTTGCTGTACCTCACACAAGACACTCCTCACAATGGGGCGTGTTCTCAGGCTGTTCTTGCCTGTAAATACTCTCTCTCCTCATTTCTTCCTCCTAGCTTCCTGGCTTTCTTCAGCTAAAATCCCACCTATAAGAAATCTTCCCTGCTCCTCCTTAATCATCATGCCTTTCCTCTGAGATCACCTCCAATTCATCTAAACAGATGTGTTCTGTTTAGACATTCATTTTTTAGAATTTTGAATTACAAATTCTGTCCTTCACCTACCCTGCCCATTGAAAAGAAAAGCAATGAGATCCCCATTTTGCATATGAAATCATGCAAAATATATTTCTATAGTAGTCATATTGCAACCCCCCCCAAAAAAAAACTCCAAACCAAAGCAAAACCAAAACTAAGAAATATGAAGAAAATTTTAAAATAGGTTTCAATCTGTGCTCAGAGTTCCTCTGTTCTATTTCTGGAGGCAGGTAGCATTTTTCATTATTAATCTTTTGGAACTGCCTTGATGATTGTACTGATCAGAACAGTGAAGTCTTTCATGGTTGAAAATTGTTACAATATTGCAGCTACTCTGTACATTGTTCACCCAGTTCTGCTCACTTAACTTTGCATCAATTCATATAAGACTTTTCCAGGTTTTCCTGACTCCATCCTCCTCATCATTTCTTATAGCACAGTAGTACTCCATCATGACCATATACCACAACCTGTTCAGTCATTCCCCAATTGCTGGGCATCCCCTCAATTTCCAGTTCTTTACCCCACCAGAAGAATTGCTGGAAATATTTTTTTTATAGATTTAAGTTCTTTTCTGTTTTCTTTGATCTCCAGAGGATGCAAACCTAGTAGTAGTATTGCTGGATCATAGGATTTATAGTTTTATAGCCCTTTGGGTGTAGTTCCAAATTGTTCTCCAGAATGGTTGAATAAGTTCACAGCTCCACCAAGAGTATATTAGTGTGCCTGTTTTTCAATATCTCCTTGAACATTGGTTATTTTCCTTTTCTGTCATGTCAGCCGAACTGATGGGTGTGAGGTGGTACCTCAGAGTTGTTTTTGACTGTATTGGTAAATTTTTAAAATTTTTTTAAATTTAATGTAATCAGAATTATTCATTTTACCTCCTGTGATTCTATCTCTTGCTTGTGCATAAAGTCTTCCCTTTTCACTAGATCTGAAAGGTAAAACTTTTCCCATGCTCCCCTAATTTACTTATATAGCCCTTTATGTCTAAATGGTATACCTATTTTGACCTTATCTTGGTATACAGCATGAGATGTTGGTCTAATTCTAGTTTTTGCCAGACTGATTTCCAGTTTTCCTAGTAGTTTTTGTCAGATAGTGAGTTTTTGCTGCAAAAGTTTGGATCTTTGATTCCCACTTTGAAAAATAGTTTGGGATCTGATACTGCTAGGCTACCTACCTTTACTGTTTTTTCATTAATTCCTTTGATTTTCTTGGCAAAGATACTGGAGTGGTTTTCCCTTTCCTCCTCCAGCTCATTTTACAGATGGAGAAACTGAGGCAAACAGGGTTGAATAACTTGCCCAGGTTTTTTTTTTTGTTTGTTTGTTTTAATCTATACCCCAGTGCCCATATATCTTATTTCCCAGTTGCATGTAAAAAAAATTATATACATGTGTTTTTTAAACATTTGATTTTAAAACTCTGAATTCTAGATTCTTTCCATTCCTCCCTTGTTACCCACCCTTACTGGGAAGATAGGTAATTCAATATAGGTTGTACATGTGTAGCTATGAAAAAACATTTCCATAGTGGATAAATTGTGAAAGATTGACTATATTTCCCTCCATCCTCTCCCAACCCCCCCCCCCCACTTATTCTACTCTCTACTTTTACTCTGTCCCTTTTCAAAAGTGTGTGCTTCTAACCTCCTTCCCCTGAAACCTGCCCTCCCCTCCATCTTCCCCCCTCTTATCCCCTTCCCCCCTACTCTCCTATAGGGTGAGATACCCTATTGAGTGTGTATGTCATTCCCTCCCTAAGCCAAATTCAATGATAGTAAGGTTGACCCATTCCCTTTTGCCTTCCTGTTCTTCCCCTCCATTGTAACAGTTTTCCCATGCCTCTTTTGTATGAGATAATTTACTCCATTATGTCTCTCCCCATCTCCTCCCACTATATTCCTTTCTCACCTCTTAATCTCACCTTTTAAGTATCATCCCATCTTATTCAATTGGTCCTGTGCCCTCTGTCTATGTATACCTGTACATATATATAGACACACTCACATATATATTCATGTGCCCGTATACCCTCCTATATAGACATATATGTATGTATACACACATACATATACATACATGTGTATCTCTCTTCTCTCTCTCTCTCTCTCTCTATACACACACACACACACACACACACACACATTTCTATTCCCTTCAATAATTCACATATTGAGAAAAGTTTCATAAGTTACCATTATCTTTTTTCCATGTAGGAATATAAGTAGTTCAACTTTGATAAGTTCCTTATGATTTCTTTTCCCTGTTTACCTTCTCATGCATCTCTTGCTTCTTGTATTTGAATGTCAAATTTTCTATTTAACTCTGGTTTTTTCATCAAGAATGCTTGAAAGTCCTCTATTCCATTGAATGACCATATTTTCCCCTGAAACATAATACTCAGTTTTGCTGGGTATGTAATTCTTGGTTTTAATCCTTTGACCTCTGGAATATCATATTCCAAGCCCTTTGATCCCTCAGTGTAGAAGCTGCCAGATCCTATGTTATCCTGATTGTGTTTCCGCAATATTCAAATTGTTTCTTCCTGACTGCTTGTAATATTCTCTCCTTGATCTGGGAGTTCCAGAATCTGGCTATAATATTCCTAGGAGTTTTTTCTTAGGATCTTTTTCAGGAGGTGATTGGTGGATTCTTTCAATCTCTATTGTGCCCTCTGGTTCTAAAACATTAGGGCAATTTTCCTTGAGAAGTTCTTGAAGGATGATTTCTAGGTTCTTTTTTTGATCATGGCTTTCAGGTAGTCCAATAATTTTTAAATTATCTCTCCTGGATCTATTTTCCAGGTCAGTGGTTTTTCCAATGAGATATTTCACATTGTATTCTATTTTTTCATCTGTTTGCATCTGTTTAATAGTGTCTTGATTTCTCATAAAGTCACTAGCTTCCATTTGCTCCAATCTAATTCTGAAGGAATGATTCTCCTCAGTGAGCTTTTGAGATTCTTTTTCCATCTGGCAAATTCGGTTTTTTAAGGCATTTTTCTCCTCATTGGCTTTTTGAACTTATTTTGCCATTTGAGTTAGTCTATTTTTTAAGGTGTTCTTTTCTTCAGTCAGGTTGTTGACTCTCTTTTCATGATTTTCTTGCATCATTCTCATTTCTCTTCCCAATTTTTCCTCCACTTCTCTTATTTGGTTTTCAAAATCCTTCTTAAGCTCCTCTATGGCTTGTAACCAGTCCATATTTTTCTTGGAAGCTTCTGGTGCAAGAGTTCTGACTTTGCCATCTTCCTTCTGTTCCATGCTTTGATCCTTTTTGTCCCCAAAATAGGAGTGTAAAGTTGGATTGCTGAGCTTGCTTTGCTTCTTTTGCTTGCTCATGTTGTCACTCAATTAGTTGACTTTTGAGCTTTTTGCCACAGTAGAACTCTGCCACCAGAGAGGGGGGCAAAAAACACCCCAGGAACTCCACCCTAGACTGCAATCCAGATCCAAGCAGGTTAAAGCAAGAGTGATTACCCCTCAGACAGGATGCTTGGTCCCTCTACAATCTGCAGGGCAGGAGCTCTGAAGCAGCCACATGGTGGCGGCTGCATGGCTGCTGTATCTCAGCTACTTCTCCCTTCAGAGGGCAAAGGCTGGACTGCACTCCAGAACTCCTTGTTCCCACAAAGTATACACTGACTTCTCACTTTATCTTTGGCATCTATGGGTTGATAATTCTGGGAACTGCCACAGCTTCTGGTGATCTGAAATCCTTCCAGGCGGCTGCTGGTTGTGCCTACCCTGAGGCTAAAACCTCCAGCTCCTGAGGTGCTAGGCTCGGCTCCCAACACCCTGCGCTGGCCCCTTCTGCCAACCTGCCAGACTGTCTTCAGCGGGAGGTTAGCTTCTCTGTCATTTTGTGGGTTCTGTAGCTCCAAAGTTCGGTTAGAGTAATTTTTTAAATGAATTGGAAGTGGGAGCTGTGTGGAAGTCCTGTTTCTACTCTGCCATCTTGAGTCCTAGAGTGATTTTTTTATAGGTATTTGAGATTGGTTATGGGGAGAACACAGGGAGTTTGCCTGTTTCTATGCCATCATCTTAACCCACTCATTCTTTAGGATTATTTAGTTTCCAAATAATTTTAAATTTATGCTTCCAAGGCCCTTTATTGAAAGTAATTTTTATCACATTGTGGTTTGAAAAGTATATATTTAATATTTCTGCTTTTCTGCATTTGTGAGGTTTTTAATGCCCTAATACATGGTCAGTTTTTGTGAAGGTTCCATGCACAGCTGAGAAAGAGGTATTTTCCTTTCTATTAACTTTTCTTTTTCTGTATCCCTTTCCCTCCCACATTCACTTCCATAAATCCCATCAAACAAAGCCAGTACAGGATCTGATATTAGCCATTAATACATTATGGAGCATGGAAGTCAATAAAATGGAGTGGACTTTTTTGCATGTGGGGACCTTCCTGTAATGAAGGGATGAAAGGCTCCATCCATTGATCACAGACTTTGAAGTATCAGCAAGAAAGGGAAGAACATTTGAGGAACAGATATTCTTTCCCATCCTCAATATGGATTTTTCCTTATCCTATATGTTGATATAATCTCACCAACTCCCACGGATTTATTTTTCATCTCTATACTGATGATTCTTAGATCTTCCTATCCTGCCCTAGCCTCTCTGCTGACCTCTAGCTTCTCATGTACAACTGCCTTTCAGAAATCTTCACCTAGATGTCCAGTTGATATCTTAAACTCAGCATGTGTAAAACCAAACTCATTATCTTTCCTCTTAAACCCTCTCATGCCCTAAACTTCCCTGTTACTGTTGAGAACAGTATCATCCTCCCCATCTCCCAGGCTCACACACTCCTCACACTCTCAACCCTCCATATTCAATCTGTTGGCCAAGGCCTATTGATTCACCTCTCTGCCATTTCTTGAATATGTCTCTTCTCTGACACTGCCCCCACCCTTGTGCAGGCCCTCATCACCTCACACCTGGACAATTGTACTAGATGCTGGTGGATCAAGTTTCTCCCCATTCCGGTCCATCCTCCATTTAATTACCAAAGAGATTTTTCTAAAGCACAGTTCCGTCCATGTCACCTCCCCACCCGAGGCTCATTAAACTTCAGTGATTTTCTGTTACATACAGGATCAACTACTAGTTTCTCTTTGGCATTCAAAACCTTTCCTCACACAGGGCCTCCCATGCCTCAACTTTCCAATCTTCTTACACCTTTCTTCCTACTTTGTACTCTTTGATCCAATGACCCTGGTTGTTCACAAACAAGACACCCTCTCTCTTGGCTCCAGATATTTTTTAGGGTTTTCATCCATGACTAGAATGCCTCCTTCCTTATCTTTACTTATTGGCTTCCTTCAAGAACCAACTAATAATAATTCATTACCCCACCTTTTATAGGAAGACTTTCCTAACTTCTGCTCATTATAGAGCCTTCTCTCTTCTATTTCTTCTTTATCCTGTATATAGATTGTATATTTTTGTTTGCTTGTTTGTTTTTTCCCAACTAGATTGTAAGCTTGTTCAGGGCAGGGACTGTCTTTTTTTTGTGAGGGTCAAATGAGATAACATGTAAAGTGCTTGGTAAATATTTTTTTTTTTTTGCTTTTTGGAGGGCAATTGGGGTTAAGTAAACTTGCCCAAGGTCACACGGCTAGGTTTTTGTTTGTGTGTGTGTTAAGTGTCTGAGGCCAGATCTGAACTCAGGTCTTCTGACTCCAGGGCTGATGCTCTACTCACTGCGCCACCTAGCCGCCCCTCTTGGCAAATCTTAACATGATATGTAAATGTCAATTATAATGATCATATTTTTAATAATGAAATGTTCTTGGATTAATAAATTGTCTGCTTGTGCTCTAGTAGCAGCTTCTGTGAACACTTCTCTCTTGGCTCTTTCAAATTGTCTAGGTTCATTGCTTGGAAGAGCTCCGGGTTCGAAAATCAGTTACTGGGAATCTTCACGGAAAGGACATTCATTCCTACATAATATGAACGTGTTGGATGGTGAGCTCATCATTTCCCAAACTGGATATTATTATATCTATTCCCAAACCTACTTTCGATTCCAGGAGTTGGAAGGAAGGTCTGTCTCAACTTTGAGTGAAGAGAGGAGTAAACACCCGAAACAACTGGTCCAATACATTTACAAAGTGACAAGTTACCCAGAACCCATCCTACTCTTGAAGAGTGTGAAGACTAGCTGCTGGTCTAAAGATTCTGAATATGGACTCTATTCCATTTATCAAGGTGGAGTATTTGAGCTCAGGGAGAATGAAAGAATCTTTGTGTCCGTCAGCAATGAAAAGTTGATTGATATGGACAAGGAGGCTAGTTTCTTTGGTGCTTTTTTAATTGGCTAAATAGTCATAATTGCGTAGTTAAAAGTATGCACTACCTGCTGTAGGAGACATAATAACAATAGACTTTCTGATCAGTGGTCACGATCATAATGTGATCTGTCAGTCACCCGATAAATAAACATTTAAGTGCCTCCTAGATGCTAAGTGCTAATCACTGTGCTAAGTGCTGCAGATACTAATACGATAAAGAAATACAGTCCCTGATCTGAAGGAGCTTATTATTTAATGGAAGAAGACAAGGCACAAAAAAGAAGGTGAAGGGGCGAGGGGTGATGCACCTGCATCAGCAGCATGATGGGGTCTAAGCCAAAGGAGTGAGGCAAGGTGGAAACTGAGTAGATGGCAGGTCTGGGAGTCCTTTTTTAAATGAAGGTCTTGGGAACAGTTCTTTGCTCTGTTCTCCAGCCCTGATTCCAAGTGTTATAGAAACAGCAACATTGGGAAGGCAAAGCCAAGGTGGTGGAATAGCAGGTCATCTGTTTTGTTTCCAAATCTTTGCTACCACCAAAAGTTCTCCTACAAATAATTTAGTGTATGTGGTTCATTTAGCCTATTTGCAAATTCATTCCAAGTCTATGGCCTTTGCCAGTGCTTATTTTAACACAGCATTCTGGTTCTTTACCATTGATGACTGATCACTTATTAACAGTGTCTATGCATTGAAGGGTGGGCAATAAGAGAAGGAAAGCAATTGAGCATTGTTATTATATTGTTCTTATAACCTGAACCATCCATCTACTCAGTCCTTCTCAGGGACATCTCTATGTATCTTTTTTTTAGTGTCCTTTTTTTGCATTCCTTTAAAAGGAATCTTATCAGTGACCTCTATGAGGTCTAATTCTAGTAATGGAATTTCTTAGTCAAAGCATATGGACATTTTAGTAGCAGTGATTGTATTCTGTCTGTCCCCAAATCATTCAAATAGATCTAGAAAATATTTCAGATCAAATCATTATCAGGAAATCCAATTAAAAAAAATCACAGTCATTTTTTCAGCCCAGGTTGGCAGAAAGAGACAGAGATGTCTGTGGACATATTATCATATTCTGGCTCCTCTATGGATCTCTAACTATTTTGGAGTCACAGTTCCAGGGCTGACAGAGGAGGAGAACTGAGCCCAGGCCTGGCATTCTAGGATGAGGATTGGTCTAAGTTTAAAATCGTTAGCTTTTTTAAATGGTTAGCAGTTTTTCTTTTGATAGTTTTCTATGTTATGTTCCTAAGACTGAGCTTGTCAATAAAGGTACAATTAAGAGTTGTAAAAAGGGCAGCTAGGTGGTGCAGTGGCCGGGGTGGGGAGGTCTGAATTCCAATTCAGCTTCAGACACTATTTGTGTGATGCTAGACAAGTCACTTTATCCCAATTATCTCAAAAAAAAAAAAAAAGGAGGGGGTTAGAGGCAGCTAAGTGGTATAGTGAATAGAGCGCTGGCCCTGGAGTCAGGAGGACCTGAGTTCAAATCCGGCCTCAGACACTTTACACTTTCTAGCCATGTGACCTTGGGCAAGTCACTTAACCCCAGTTGCCCCTCCCAAAAAAAGGCAAAAAAAAGTGTGTGTGGAGGAGATTGTAGAGATTACCTGTGAAATTTTGTAAATTTATGTACTTTTTTATTCTTTAAAAAAAAAACAGTTATCTTTTATTTTTTAACCACCCAAATTTCTCCTGTAGCTCTCCCTTCTCCCTTCCAGAGAGCCATCTTGTATAATAAAGTGTTTGTTTCTATTTTCTTTATTTATTTTCTTTATTTTTTGTTATTTTCTTTATTATCTTTATTTTGACCTTTTATTCTCCCCCTCCCCCATTGAGAAGGTGAGAAATGTCAATTATATATATGAAGTAATACAAAACATATTTCCACATTAACTATAGTACAAAAAAAAATCCAGACAAAACAAAACTGTTGTACAAGAAATTAAAAAAAAAAATACCAAAAAACAAACCCAAAACAAGAAAAACAAAGAAAGTGAGAAAAAGTATTCTTCAATCTGGACTCAGAATCTGCCATTTTTTTCTCTGGAGATGGGTATCATTTTTCATCATGAGCCTTTTAGAATTGTCTTGGATCATTGTATTGATCAGAATGAGTTTTTCACAGTTGACCATTGTTACTATATTGCAGCTACTATGGATAATGTTCTTTTGGTTCTGCTTATTTCACTTTTCATTAGTTCATATAAATCTTCCCAGGTTTTTCCAAAACCATCCCCTCTATCAGTTCTTATGGCACTAAAATATTTCATCAGTCATATACCACAACTTGTTCAACCATTCTGATGGACATACCCTCAATTTCTAATTCTTTGTTATCACTAAAAGAACTGCTAGAAACATTTTTGTACATATAAGTCTTTTCCCCTTTTCTTTGATCTCTTTAGGATACAGACTTAATAGTAATACTGTTGTGTCAATTGATATACATAGTTTTATAGCCCTTTCGACAGAGTTGTAAATTTTCTCCAGAATGGTTTGACTAATGCACAACAGTGCTTTGGAGTACCTGTTTTTCTATGTTCCTGCTAAAATTTGTCATTTTCCTTTGTTTCATGTCAGTCGATCTGATGGGTTTGAAGTAGTACCTCTGAGTTGTTTTAATTTGCATTTCTCCAATCAACAATGATTTAGGGCACTTTTTAAATGTGACTGTAGAATAGCTTTAATTTCTTCTGAAAACCACCTTTTGATATCCTTTGACTTTATTAATTAGAAAGTGGCTTTTGTTTCTGCAAAAATGATTCAGGTCCCTATATATTTGAGAAATGAAGCCCTTATCAGAGAAACTTGCTATAAGTATTTTTCTTGGTTTCCTGCTTTCCTTCTAATTTTGGCTGCATTGTTGTTTGTGCACAATATTTTTAATTTCATGTAATCAAAATTAACCATTTTACTTCCCATGGTTCTCTCTAGCCCTTGGTTGGTCATAAATTGCCCTCTTCCATGGATCTGACAGGTAATTTTTTTTTCCTATACTCCACTCATTTACTTATGACATCACCCTTTATGCCTAAATTATGTACTTATTTTGACCTTATTTTGGTATATGGTGTGAGGTGTTGGTCTTTGCCCAGTTTTTACTGGACTGATTTCTAGTATTCCCAGCATTTTTTGTCAGATTTGAGTTCTTGCCCCCAAAGTTTGGATCTTTAGGCTTATCAAACACTTTGGGCTATCATCATTTGTTATTATGTATTTTATATTTAATCTTTTACACTTATCTACACTCAATTTTTTCACTTTATTTCATTATCTGATTGTTTTGATTATCACTGCTTTGTAATATAGTTTGAAGTCTAATACTGCTAGACTGCCCCCCTTCACATGTTTTATCCTCGATTCCCTTGAAGTTGTTGACTTTGCTCTTCCAAGCAAATTTTGTTATTTTTTTAACTTTATAAAATAATTCTTTAGTAGGTTGGTACTAAATAAGTAAATTAATTTAGGTAGAGTTGTCATTCTTACTATATTGGCTCAACCTACCCATACACAATTAGTATTTCCCCAAATGTTTAGATCTGTCTTTGTGTGAAAAGTGTTTTGTGATTGTGTTCATATAGTGCCTGGGTTTGTCTTGACAGGTAGACTACCAAGGTTTTTTTTTGGGGGGGGGGGGCGGGAGCAATTGGGGTTAAGTGACTTGGCCCAAGGTCATACAGCTAGCTAATAAGTGTGTCAAGTGTCTGAGGCCGGATTTGAACTCAGGTCCTCCTGACTTCAGGGCTGGTGCTCTATTCATTACGCCACCTAGCCACCCACCAAGTTTTTTATATTGTTTGCAGTTATTTTAAGTGAGATTTCTCTTTATATCTTTTCCTGCTACATAAGAATTTTTAAAAAAAAGAAGAGAAACTAAAACCAGCAAAACTGATTAATTCATTGAAAATATATGCAATGTTCTACATCTTAGCAAAGGAGTGGGATAGAGATGTTTCTCATATCTGTTCTTTAGGGTCAAACTTATTAATAGTTGTGCAACACTCACTTTCTAGTCGATGACCTCCTTGGTATATATACTTAGTTAAAAAATCTCTGGGTCAAAGAGTATGGATATTTTAACAATTTTATTTGTATAATTACAAATTGTTTTCCAAAATGGTGATACAATTCATTGTTCCACCAACAATGCACTATGAGGGCAGTTAGGTGGTACAGTGGATAAAGTACTAGTATCAGGAAGACCTGAGTTCAAGTCTGGTCTCAGACTCTTAAGAGCTGTGTGATCTTGGGAACAGAGTTGCTTAATCATTTTGTCTCAATTTCCTTATCTGTAAAATGGAGATAAAATATCACCTACCACCCAAGGTTTTTGTGAGGATCAAATGAGATAATAATTGTAAAGCTGTTCCTGGCACATAATAAGTACTATCTAAATGTTAGCTACATCATTCCAGCATTGACCATTCCTCTTTTTTATCTTTGCCAGTTTGCTAGGTGTGAAGTGAAATCTGATTAATTTTTTTAAAGGAAGAAAAAAGAATGAAGAAAAGAAAATGAGTAAAACTGATCAATTCTTTGAAAACATGAAAATATATGCAGGGTTTCATATCTTTGGACCACTCAACATCTACAAAAGAGTGGAGTAGGAGAGTTTTCTCATATTTTACTTTAGAGCAAAGCTCAGAGACTAAAAAGATCTTTTCCCTAGGCAAAGGTACATCTAAGTGATGTGCTGGGCCTAAAGTCAGGAAGACCTAAATTCAAGATCAGCTTCAGACATGTAGTAGCTGTGTGACCCTGGGCAAGTCACTTAATCCTATTGCCTTAGTTTTCTCATCTGTAAAATGAACTGGAGGAGGAAATGGCAAATTACTCCAGTATCTTTGCCAAGAAAACCCCAAATGGAGTCATGAAGAATTGTACGTGATTGAAACAACTCAACAACAAAAGATCAACCAGAGTGTCCCATGAGTTTTTGGTGGGATCTCAATGGTAGAGGGAAAAGACTCCAGGAAGGAGAACTCCATAGTTTGGGGGTAGGGAAGTATCCTAGAACCCATAGTAAGAAAAAGCCCATTGCTAGAATAGCCCTAGAGTCTTTTGAAGGACCTAGTCTTATTCACTATACTTAGAACCAGGAAGGCCCTACCCACCATATTCTGTTGCAGAGCTTCACCCAAATTCAGGTCTCCCAGCCTGGATACTGAGAGAGATAAGAAAGCAAAGAAACTCTGAATACCATGAGGAAATACCTTGGTTTGAGAAATGTCCATGGTGACCCTACAAAAAATTCAATTAAAACCTTGGGGAAAAACTGTGTGGGAGTAGGAGTATCTGGAAGCCTGCTGGGCCATATGAGCAATAAGATGGAGGCCTGGACATTTTCTCTGATACCCACCAACTTTCACACTTTTCTGAAACAGAAATTATATATCAATGATACAGCAACGTCACCTATCTATCTCCATAATATAGGACACCCAGAAACTAAGAGGAGGTTAAAAAAAATTCCCCAAACCTCAAATACATGAACTAATACTAACACTGAGCTCACTCAGCACTTTTCCCTACCTTGCATGCTACTGGAAGTGAAACTGCAGTAGCAGACCCAAGGACATCACATAGGCTTACCATAAAGTACACCCCCATACTTTGGTCCATTCTGCCTCTTTCCAGTGCCATGGTGACTGGCTACAGGCTATGAAAATTTGTCCTGGCTATGATAGCCAAATGGCCATAGCATATCAGGAGCAAAAATCTGCCAGGCACCACAACCCTGTAGCACCAACTCTGCAAAGTGCTGAACTAATAGTGCTGAGGCAAACAACTCTATAGGATCAGCAGAGAATGTAGTCCTGGCAGACAGCCATGTAGCAACAGTAAACTACTGATGCTGGGCTAAAGACTTAAGGAATAAAACGAGTGGTACTGCACAATAGGACAGAACACTCTGTGTGTGTGTGTGTGTGTGTGTGTGTGTGTGTGTGTGTGTGTGTGTGTGTATTGTGCAATACTCCACCAAGCCTGAGGGAAAGAGCACAGAATCCAATTGGGCAGTTCTGACCACCCAAAAGTGAATTGGAGTAGATACCTAGCTCTGGTGAGCCATAAATTTCCCAGCACAAGAGGAGACCGAGATATTTTGAGGTTCAATCCTCAAGGAAATCAGAGGGGAGAGAGATAGAAAATGAGTGATAGGGAAAATCAGAGGATAAAAAGACTGAAGCTACTAAAAATTTCAAGAAAAAGAAAACTTAAAGGCTTTGAACATAAAGAGATAAATCTATTGAAAAGAAATAACAGTTGGAAATACGGCCTCTAGCTTTAGTAAATGAGTATAGGCATCTGTGAATAAATGCTAGGGGAAAAAAAGGAAAATGATCCAACACTTTTCACAGAGAAGAATTTGAGTAGAACATGGAACCACAACACAGTTTCTGAGTGACTTACAGGAGAAATGAAAATTATGAGAGTGGAATTTATGGCCTACACAGCAAAAGTAATTGGCAGAATAAAAGAAACTTAATTCTGTGATAGCAAGTCTCACCAAAGAAACAAAAGAGATGTCAACTAATTTCGAATGCAAATACACATAAGGAAAATCTAGAAGAAAGCAAAAAGCAATAATATTAAAAGACATTCTCTCCAAGTAAAACATTCATTTCAAAGATGGGATGTATACGGAGAACCTAAGGATCATAGATCTTCCAAAAGAACATGACAGGACAATAAAAACTTAAGGCCATAGGGAGGGAAATGGAAAGTAACAACCCCAAACTTTTGAATGTAAAAAATGAAATTCCAATAAAAAAAATTCACATTCTCCGGAAGAAAATCCAAAGCTGAATATTCCAAGACACATAATGATAAAATTTAACAATTTATTTCAGGAGTGCCCAGAAGAAATGATAAAATATGCAAAATGAAATAGCCAGAGAAGAAAGGTGAGGAAAACTGATACCTTGGAATGGAAATTGGAAAATCATACCTAAGAACTAAATGCCTTGTAAATAAAAATGGGCCAGACAAGACAGAAACAAATAAGTCAACAATATATTTTAAAATAATAAGATTTTTTAAAAAAGAAAATCACATTAATAAACAACTAATTTGGAAAATAGCTCAAAGAGATAATCTAAGAATTATGAGACTTACATTGCAATTAATTTAAGGAATTGATGTATTATGATCCAGAGTGAATACCTTACAGTTTCCATCCTGTTTCTCTTAGCTTATGACTAAGGGAATGGGACAGTTGTGGGGGTAGGGTCCCCTCTAGGTCAGGCATACCCAGTTCTTTGGACATTTTCTGGGAAAGAACATGATGCCAGAAATGGTGAGTAATGCCTTAATCACACTTTAATAAGGCATATATTGAGAGCATCCAGGTTTTTAAAAATCCTATAATCAGCCAAAAAGCAAGAGTACTATGTGTTAGGGAGCCATAGTAACTCACATAGTACTTTATTAAACACTACTATGTTTCAGGAAAGGAGAGCTTTGAACATGCTATATAGAAAGGCAAAAGACAAAGGCTTACTACCCAATCTGGCTAATACATATAATCCTCTAAGAGGAATAATAGATTTTTAATGGAATAGAGGATTACCAAACATCCCTGATGAAAAGGCCAGAACTGATTAGATTTTTTTTAAAGGGATATGCAAGTACCAAGAGAAACATTGAAAGATTTACATATTTGTATAATTGGAAGAGAATATGTCAGGATGTATCTCACACAAGAGAGAGTTCTTGAGTATATAATCATGGAGAGAAGAGTGGGAAGAATGAGCATCCCATAAACCTCACTTTCAGCTGAACCAGCTAAAGGATGATTGTCAGTTAAATTCCCCAACTCCCCTCCCCACCCCAGCACACATTTTGATAAAGAAATAAATTCAAAAGGGAACTAGAATGGGAGAAGAGCAAGGGAAAAGGAAGGGGAGGACAGGATAGGTATGGTAACAGACAAAGGAAGAACAAACTCAAATGTTGGAGAGAACTTAAAAAGAAAGGAAGATGTCTACCCCAATTTTACAGAATGAGACAAAATGAGGTTGTGACTTGTCCATAGTCACAGACCTAGTAATTATCTCAGGTAGGATTCGAATTCAGTGTTCTGTTCACTGCCTGACCTAGCTGCCTACTCTCCACTACTACTTACTGCCTCGTAGGAACACAACCCACAACAGTTTTAGACAAGAAGGAAATTTTTTTTCAAAAGATTAATACATTTTAGAAAATGTTCCAACCCCTCCAAAACAATGAAATTTAAAAAAATATTCTAGTATTTTAAAGGGTAAAATAAACTTCTGTAATGGACGTTTCACTCATCCAAAGCACCTCAAGCATACTAAATGAGGAAATATCAACGCATTTGGTTTCTTCCTAAATATGAAGCAGGAATAATCTGAGATAGCTGTAACCCTTATAGGCAAAAGTGAAATGGAATCACATTGGATTCAAATCCAGGGACTGGGGAATGGCAAGGGGAACAGAAGAGCACCAACAGAGAGGAAACAGGGCATTTCATTTATAGATGACTAGTATCAGATTCCCCCTCTTACCATCTTATTTGTAAAGAGGGAGAAAGGAGAATAAGAGGGAAAAAAGTACAAGAGGACAGGATGGAAAGTGCAGATTTAACAAGCATAACCCTGAATATAAATGGAAGGAATTCACTCATAAGAGAGCAGAGCGGATTAGGAAAGAGAATCTGACAATATTGTTGCTGTTCATCCTTTGTTTTTTGAAGAGGACCAATGACATCACAGAGTGATGACTTGTACATGAATTGGATTTAAAGTGAGGCAGAGTTGCACGGTCATCAGCCTCATAAAAAAACAGTGGCATGGGTCTCCCTTTGGCCTCTTCCAGTCGGTGGAGTGCCTGTTAGGTGTAAAGATGCTAAGTCTAAGAACCACACCACCCACAACCAATCTCAAAAATGGCACAGAAATGGCATCAAGAAACCTCAGTCACAGAGATATGAGTCTCTGAAAGGGGTTGACCCCAAGTTTCTGAGAAACATGCGCTTTGCCAAGAAACACAACAAGAAGGGGCTGAAGAAGATGCAGGCCAACAACGCCAAAGCCATCAAGGCCCGAGTAGAGGCCATCAAGGCCTTGAGCTCCAAGACCTCTAAAGCCAAGCTCCTCAGGCCCAAGATCCCCAAGGCCAGAGCCTGGTGTGCTGGCCCCAAGATGGCTACCAAGCGTCCAGGTCCTAGGATTGGCATCAAACGTCCAGGCTCCAGGATCACAAAACCTGATTCTAAGTTTGCCAGAACCACTGACCCCAAGGCTACCAAGCCCACTGACCCCAAGGCTGCCAAGCCCACTGACCCTAAGGCTGCTGCCAAAGTCAGATCCCAAGGCTACCAAATCTGGCCCCAAAGCTGTCAAGTCTGATCCCAAGGCAGCCAAGTCTGATGCTAAGGCTGCTAAGCCTGCCAAGTCCAAACCCAAAGATGCTGGGGCTAAAGCTGCTGGTCCTAAGCCTTCAAAATAGATGCTTCCAGACAGAAGGACTTGTTTAAAGCTAAAACCACCCGTTTTTCCCAGCCAGGGTATGATTATTCACTATTTTGTACAAATAAAGGAAGTGGTGAATCATTAAAAAAAAAAAAAAAACAGTGGCATGGCAAAAGCCAAGACTGGGTGATGACCCAGGATGCAGTGGGTGAACTTGGCATCTTTAACATCTGACCAAGTTCTAAGCACTTGTTTCAGCCACCTTCAGGGCCATTAGAATAAATTGTTTTCGGGGGCAGCTAGGTGGTGCAGTGAATAGAGTGCTGACCCTGGAGTTAGAAGGACCTGAGTTTGGATCTGGCCTCCGACACTTAAACACAAACAAACAAAAACCTAGCTGTGTGACCTTGGGCAAGTTACTTAACCCCAATTGCCCTCCAAAAAGAAATAAAATAATAAATTGTTTTTATTCATTCTGCTGGGGAAAGTTGTCACATCCTTCACATAACTCACCAATGGCTCTGAGGCCTGTTGATTACTCCCAACCTGGTTTAACCCATCTCTCAAGACAATTTTATCAGGGTATGCTGAGCTTGCTACTGCTCCTTGGAGCCATATGTGAGATTTGGGTGAAGGTGTACCCCAAAGGTGGATGAGCAGCTGCAAAAAAGGCTTAGCAAGGCTGCACACAAGAGCTGCTAGTCTTCCTTAAATAAACACTCCACACACCGTATTATAGAAAAGACATAGGCAAGAACAATCATGTTCTAGAAGAAGATTATAAAGATGATGAGAAGATTAGAGACCATCCCATGGAAGTTGTATGAATAATGAGAAATTCTTTAAATGGATTGGTCATTTTGATGACCTGATTACTAGCTCCCAGCCCATTGTTCTGTCTTTCAGTTGTTGACTCTTTGTGACCCTATTTGGGGTTTTCTTGGCAAAGATATTAGAGTGGTTTCTCATTTCTTTAACTCATTTTATAGATGAGGAAACTGAGGCAAACAGGGCTAAGTGATTTTCCCAGGGTCACACAGCTAGTAAGTGTCTGAGATCAGATGTGACATAGCTGTACCCAACACACTAGACCTCCTTATAGCAAAGTCTAGATATGAAGACCAAGATATATAAAACAAATATTTTAAAATGTCATTCCTTGCTTTACAAAGGAGCTTATAAAAATAAAATTGTCTTATGTATCTCCTGTTCTGAACTTATGAGTGCACTTATAGAAATTTAAGGGGCAGCTAGGTGGTGCAGTGAGTAAAAGTGCTGGCCCTGGAGTCGGGAGGACCTGGGATTGGTTCCAGCCTCAGACACTTAACGCCCACACATACACAAAAACTGGCCGTGTAACCTTGAGCAAGTTACTTAACCCCAATTGCTTTAAAAATTTTTTAAGTTAAAATTTCAATCTACTTTATTACTATATTATCCCCATATATATTGGAAGCGAAGTCCAAGATAGGAGAGGTAACTAAAGGACTTAATATTTCTCTATTTTTCTTTTTTGCAAATGTTTTGTTGATAGCTCTGTTTGTATATACCTTTATTTCTTAATATATTCCTTTCCTTCCTCTCAGAGAACCTTCCCTTCTAATGAAATATTTTTTTAAAAAGCAATTCGGCAAAACTAACCAGCTTATCAATCAAACCCAATGGTATATGTATGCTGTGATCACCTCTGCAGAGAGGGGAGGGAGATTCATTCTCATATGGTTTTGATATTTCAAATGCTCCTGTCACAGTGGTAGTTGTTTTTAGGCCAAATTTACATGGATATTATACACCACCATGGAGAACACAAGTATTGAATAAATTGAAGATTTACATTTTTATCTTGTAACTCAGCAGCTACTTCTCCTGATAAGGTAGAGGAAATTTGGGGCATGATATCAATGGAATTCTTCCAGTCTCAAGATTGTCTCATTTTTGATAATCGTGAAACTTGACAGATTTATTATTGCTAGATCATATGAAGTGTTTTCCTTTTAAAGACTGATGAATTCTGTGAGGAATGCGAGAATCTGCTGTCTGCAAAGTATGAACAATTAATCTGGGTTGGGGGGCGAGGGTGGGGTGTCCTAGCAGGGAAGAAAGGAGTTACCTTGAGTCTAGTGCTCTTGCTCTAGAATAAATCATGGGCCATTACACTTGCCTTTATTCATTAAGACTGACCAGTTTCCCATCTTTTCACAGATTTTGAAAGCAACCACCAGATGGCAGATTTTCCTTATTTTCCTCACTGCTCAAAGGCCCAGACGAGAAGGAGCCGGGCTACCTGATATTCTGTCTGTTTCAGATGACAGTGATGGTGAAGATTCATTCCTCTAACCAGCTTTGATGGTCTGATTGTATTTGACACAGCTCCTAGAGGTAATCAAACACATCTTCTTTGGGGAAAGATAATTGGATATTTAGAGTAGATAGTGTGGGATTGGAGTGAAGACTGGGAAAGGAGACCAAAAGAAGATCTAGGTTTGCTTCCTAGCTTAGACACTTACTGTGTGATCTTGGGAAAGTCGCTTAACTTCTCTGGGACTCAGTTTCCTTTTCTGCAAAATTAGGAGATTGGTCTTGATGACCTCTGAAGTCCCTTCCAATGCTGAATTTATGATCTTTGAGGCAGGATCTAGTCAAAGGCTTCCATTTTACTGATGAAGAAATTGAGTACCCAGCATGCTCTGCTGGGTACAGTCCTCCATGTGGACTTTATAGAATGTGCAAATATTTTATGACTATTTTCTGTTCACTTACTGAATGTGAAGAAAAGCCTTTTTGATTGTCTGGTGAGGCCAAGCTGGGTACTGGTACCAGTGTCCTAAGGAGCCAAATTAAATCCTCTTTTCTGGTGGTGAGTGAGGCAAGGACTGCTGTAAGTTTCTGGATCGGGAGGGAGGGGTAGCACCAAAGGCCTTGTCTCTTCCCCTGGTTCTACTGTTGCTTTTGTGTCTGTTGTATTGATTCTTTCCTGCCTTAGGTAAAGGAGCACTAGAGACGGTATGGGTTAGGGGACAACCTCGTGAGCTGCTACTGCTATTCTTACTGCTACTTATAGGTATTAGTATTACTGCTATAATGAGAATTACTTCTACTACTACTACCACTACTGCTATTACTAACTGGTTACTATTACTACTGCTACTGCTAGTACTGCTCCTACTATTTACTATTACTACTGCTGCTAATGGTACTACTACTACTATTACTATAATGAGAGCTATTTCTACTACTACCACTACTGCTATTACTAACTGGTTACTATTACTACTGCTACTGCTAGTACTGCTCCTACTATTTACTATTACTACTGCTGCTAATGGTACTACTACTACTATTACTATAATGAGAGCTGTTTCTACTACTACCACTACTGCTATTACTAACTGGTTACTATTACTACTGCTACTGCTACTACTGCTACTATTTACTATTATTACTGCTGCTAGTGGTACTACTACTACTATTACTATAATGAGAGCTATTTCTACTACTACCACTACTGCTATTACTAACTGGTTACTATTACTACTGCTACTGCTAGTACTGCTCCTACTATTTACTATTATTATTGCTGCTAGTGGTACTACTACTACTATTACTATAATGAGAACTGTTTCTACTACTACTGCTACTACTATTCCTACTGTTTACTATTATTACTGCTACTGCTACAATGAGAACTACTTCTACTCCTAACTACTGTTACTGCTACTACTATTACTGCTAGTATTACCACTATTAGTTACTGTTTCTGTTACTTCTACTACTACTACTACTATTACTACTACCTGCTTTTTCTGTTACTATTACTACTATGACTAATGCTAAAACAAGAACTACTTCTACTACTACTATTACTAACTGCTGTTACTACTACTGCTAGTGCGACTACTACTAGCTGCTAATTCTGTTACTATTACTGCTACTGATTGTACTACTACTACTACCTTCTCTTTCTGTTACTACTGCTGCTGTTGTTCTACTACTATTGTTACTGTTCTTACCACCACTACTATTTTACTATTGTTACAGCTAGGACTACTGCTATTCCTACTGTTTGCTGTAATTACTGCTACTACTACTATTACTATTATTGCTACAGTTAGAACTACTTCTACTGATAACTCTTGTTTCTGTTACCACTGCTACTATGGCTACTACTACTACTACTACTGTTACTACTGCTACTACTGTTACTACTACTACTGTTACTGCTCTTCTGCCTCCTTCTATTACTACAGCTACTACTGCTATTACTACTAGTACTGTTATTACTTGTACTGCTGCTACTACTGCTATTCCTACTGTTAGTATTATTACTGCTACTTCTAGTACTGCTACTTCACTTTTACTATCGTTACTGCTACTACTATTACTATTATGGCTGTTACTGTTATTACTACTATTGCTACTACTAGTACTAATAATTAACATTTGCATAAAAGTTTGCAAAGTTCTTTACTGATGTAATCCCAGTTGATCCTTACAAGAATCTTCTGAGTCAAATGTTATTTTATAGGTGAAGATACTGGGACTGAGAGAATTGAAATGATGTGCCTGCTATAAGAAAGCCCAAAATACCAGACTCCAAAATTATGAAACAGGTAAATTATAGCTATTTTTTCAATAATTCAATTAAACTCAATTCAACCACAATTTATTTGTGAGGTGTTGCATTGCCCATGTAAGATGTACTTGTCTATATGGGTTGCTTAAGTGGTAGCTGGTGGGAGACATTCAGAGCTATCTCTGGAATTTTGCCCACTTTTCTCCAATGGAGAATTAAATTCATGTCTGGGTAGAGAAGGAGAAGGGGGCTGGTCTCTCAGTTTTCCAGTCTCTATCTTCCTCTGCCACACACATAAAGATAATAATGCCTTTGATCTTGTCTTCCTTCTCCCACAGATGTACCACCTCCATGTCCAAGAATTCTGAAATCCCCTCATCTGACCATAATCTGCTGGCTTTTTACCTTTTCCTCTGCCTTCTCTTACATATATCCCTATGCACTGTGACTTCGAATCCCTTGTCCCCTAAATTCTCTCCTAGGCCATCTCTCCTCTTCTCCCCATCTTGGCTCCTTGGTGAACCAATCTGACCCTACACTATTCTCCTCTCTTGAACCCCTAGCCCCCTTATCATATCACCAGTTATGCCCAGCCTAGACTCAGCCTTGCATCACTCCCACCTTTTGTCACCTTTGTTCTATATATGTGCTGCTGAACAAAGGTAGATTGAATGAAGCAATGGTTCTGACCCGGTTCACTATAATTTATCACCCTCACCTGAGCTCTCACTACTGTTCAGTAATGCTAATATATGTTCCTTATCAACTCATGGTCCTACTCTCCAAACTCCTGACTTCCAAACCATTCCATTCCTCCTTAAACCTCTTAAACCTTAAAGCCAAACTCCATCCTCTCAACTGAGAACCTTATCTCATATTAAAAAAAATACCAAGGCCATTCACCATAATCTCCCTGTTCTCCCCTCTTCCTCATCTGCTATTATTCAGGTGCTTTCTGACACTTTCTCCTCCTTCATTCACCCTTGTCTCACATGAAGTGAGACTTCCTACGAAAAGTAACCCTCATGTTAAAGAGGGATCATTCCATCCTGTCCCCTTCTGTAGATTGCCCCATTCGTCTTCCCCATTCTTTTCCTTATTTTCAATCTCTCCCTCTTTCCTGGTTCAGTTCTTTTTTTTTTTTTTTTGGAGGGCAATCGGGGTTAAGTAACTTGCCCAAGGTCACACGGCTAGGTATTTGTTTGTGTGTGTGTTAAGTGTCTGAGGTCGGATCTGAACTCAGGTCCTTCTGACTCCAGGGCCGATGCTCTACTCACTGCACCACCTAGCCGCTCCCTGGTTCATTTCTTTTTATGCCTATAAACATGCCCATATCTCCCCTAAATGAAAAAAAAAAATCATTTGGTCCTTCCACCCCCACTATGGTCCTATATCTCTTTTGTCTTTTGTAGCTAACCTTCTCCAAAAAGCTGTCTACAATAGATACCTTCACTGTCTCTCCTCACTTTCTTCTTAACCCCTTAAAACATGGCTTCCAATCTTATTCAACAAAACTGCTTTCTCCAAAGTTACCAATGATCTCTTAGTTGCTAAATCCAATTTTTTTTCTCAATCCTCATTCTCCTTGATCTCTTTGCAGCCTTTGACACTGTTCATCATTCTCTCCCCTTGATACTCTCTTCTCTCTAGATTTTTGGGACACCCTTGTCTCCTGGTTCTCCTCCTCTCCTTTACTGGATCCTCCTCTAAGGGTAGGCATCCCTCAGAGCTCTGTCCTGGCCTTCTTCTCTTCTCCCTCTCTACTATTTCACTCGGTGATCTCATCAGCTCCTATGGATTTGGTACCATCTCTATACTGAGGATTCTCAAATCTTCATTCCTTACCCCAGTCTCTCTGCTGACCTCCAGTCTTGTATCTCCAACTGTCTTTCAGGTATCTTGAACTCAATGTCCAGCAGACACCTTAAAGTCAGTATGTCCGAAATAGAACTCCTTATCTTTCCCCCTTAAATCCTCCCCCCCACACCTTCCCTATTATTCTAGAAGGCAACACCACCCACCCAGTCCCTCAGGCTCACAACCAAGGGGGCATCTAGGATTCCTTGCGCCCCTCCCCATATTCAAGCTGTTGCCAAGTCCTGTCCATTTCACCTTTGCAGCATCTCCCCAATATCTCCCCTCCCCTCCTTGTATACTGCCCACATCCTGGTGCAATCTCTTATCACCTCACACTTTGATTATTGCAATAACCTGCTATTGGTCTGCCTGCTTCCAATCTCTTCACATTCCAATCCTTCCATTCAGCCACTAAAGTGATTTTCCTAAAGTTCAGGTTTGATCGTGTCACCTCTCCCCTCGCCCTACTCAATAAACTCCAGTGACTCCCTCTTACCTCCAGGAGCAAATACAAAAAGGTGTACCTGGCATTCAAAGTCCTTCATAGCCCACCCCACTCCTAACTTTTTCAGTCTTCCTTACTCCCCAGCACGGATTCTCTGATCCAGTGAACACTGGTATCCTGACTGTGCCATGTGCAAGGAATACTAGTTCTCTCTCCCAGGCCTGGAATGCTCTCCCTCTCTTACTCCTATGGTCCTCCCTGGCTTTCTTTAAATCTCATCTTTTATAGGAAACCTCTTCCAAGCTTTCTTAATTCTAGTTCCTTCCCTCTGTTAATGATTTCCTATTTGTCCTACATCTAGCTTGCTTTGTATATATTTATATGTTGTCTCCCCCATTAGATTGTAAGCTCCTTGAGGGCAGGGGGTGTCTTTTGCCTCTTTTTGTATCTTTAGTACTTAGTTGAGTACCTGGCACATAGTAGATACTTAATAAATATTTATCAATTGATTGATTGAAGTATTGCTTGTCTATGGCAAAAATTCTTAAACTTTTTTGCATCATAGATGCCTTTGGCAGTCTGGTGAAGCCTATCAGAATGTTTTCAGATGAATAAAATTAAATATAGAGCATTAGAAATGAAACAAACAAAAAAAAAGAAATGAAATCTATTATTTTGAAATAGTTATTAAAACATTAAAAAAATTCACAGACTCCAGGTTGAGAACTTTTGGTTTAGTAAAACAGGAGATTCAAAACAAAAATCTAATTTCCAGTGGCTTCTAAAGGGGGAGGCTTGCTCCCAGCTCATACATGATGGTTTGGTCCTTTCCCATCAATGCTGCTACACAAAAGATTATCACACATAATGAATAGTGAATAAGTTCATTTATTCCAGCAAATAGCAAAGAAATCAGAGAAGTTTTACAGATTAGAATATACAAGAAAATATACAGAGTGCATGAACTCTTTAGATGGGAGTAAAATGTGATTTCAACTTAACCAAGGGATAGACTGCAATATCACTCGGGGGAAAATTTCCTGAAATCTTCAGGGAGGTAGACTGGAGAAGAGGGACACATTGAGCCAACTTCCCCTGCACATCTACAGCTTTCAAAGCCTTTCTCTCTGTCTCTCTCTCTCTCTCTCTGTCTCTCTTTCTCTCTGTGTGTCTCTGTCTCTGTGTGTCTCTCTGTGTCTCTGTCTCTCTGTGTCTCTGTTTCTTTCTTTCTGTCTCTTTGTCTTTATGTCTCTCTCTGTCTCTCTATCTCTCTCTGTCTCTGTCTCTCTCCTTGGTCATCATATCCTAAAAGAAAGGGAAAAAAGTCTTTCCTCCTTAGAAGGTCTTCTATCAAACCCACTTTTTATGTGTTACATCATGCTCAGCATTTTCTCTACCAATGCGGTCATGCATATGTAGCGTGGAAAATACCCCAGGCTTGGCTTAAACACTGCTTACATGTTGTTCAGTTGTTTTTCAGTCATGCCCCACTCTTTGTGACCCCATTTGGGGTTTTCTTGACAAAGACACTGGAGTGGTTTGCCATTTGCTTCTCCAGCTCATTTTACAGATGAAGAAACTGAGGCAAACAGGGATAAGTGACTTGTCCAGGGTCACACAGCTTAGTAAATGTGTGAAGCTGGATTTTAACTTTAAGTTAATTTAATTAAGTTGAGTCTTCCTGACTCCAAGGCTGGCACTGTATCAACTAGACCAGTATCTATCTCCTAATTAAGTTACCCACTATGTGTGTGAATTTAGGCACAATTCTCTCATTTCATCAGCTAAGAAAGCAATTTGATCTCAGAGCACATGGTAAGTAACAAAATGGGTATTCAAACCTGGGTCCACTTAATTCCAAATCCAGTGCATTTTGTATTATACCATGATACTATATTGCCTGTTTGGATAGTGAGGGATGTTGGGGTGGGAGTGGAAAGAAGATGTTGGGGTGGGAGTGGAAGAAAGAGGCAGAGAGCAGTCCTTCGGTAGTTTTGTTTTTGTTTTTTGGAGGGCAATTGGGGTTAAGTGATTTGCCCAAGATCACATGGCTAGTTTTTGTGTTAAGTGTCTGAGGCTGGATTTGAACTCAGGTCCTCCTGACTCCAGGGCTGGTGCTCTATTCACTGAGCCACCTAGCCACCTCTGCTTCCATAGTTTTAGTTTTGCCTTCCCCACCTCCTTTACCTCCGGAAAAGGAGTACAGGAGAGGGGCATGCTCAGAATTTAGGGCATATACAGGTTGGGACTTGAGTGGAAAATCACTTCATATATTGTCATTCTCACTTACAATCCCCCCTGGAAGGGCAGTGCCATGGGGAGAAGGCCATGCGCCTGGCAATGGATGAGCAACAGAAGCACTGATTGAGAGCTGGAAGGGACCTTCCAGGCATCTAGTCTAAAGCCCTTCATTTAATAGATAAGGAAAGGGAGTCCCACTGAGGTTAAGTGATTTAGCACAAAACAGAGCAACAAGGGGAAGAGCCTTAATCCGAGCCCATCCTCTCCCCCTCCAAATTCAGTCCACCTTTTCACTGCATCACACTGGATGATGTAAGGCAAAGGCCAATATCGAGCTCTATGCTATTGCATTAATGACATTTTGAAAACAATATTCCAAAGCAATGTTATTTTGTGTTGAAAGTTGAAGGAACCCTGCTCTTATTGGTAAGGTAATAGCAAAGCACTGTCCTGATGAGCTCTCTGGAAGCAGCTTCACTCAAAATTAGAAATATGGGACCATAAAGAAAGACATTCATATAACTGAGTAAAGGAAAAAATACCCTTTCACTTTCAAAGTCTGTGGACATTTCCATGCCCTTTTGCAAATAAAACATCCAGAATCCATGAGTTGGTGAACCCTTTATATATGAATGTGATGGAGCACATCTTGGGCCCTGTGCCCTTCCACAAGCCACTAAGGGGAGGAGTTCTGAAGTTATGTCTATCCCCCTTGACTGGGGATTGTTCTGGATTCTTCATAATCATGCCATATAAAGGCCTAATTATTACCTTTAGAGAGCTTTAGAATATTTCCATGATGACAAATTTCAGAGTCACAAAAACAAGTAACAAGAAGTAATCCAATATTCAGTGACAAAGGGAACAGGAAAGGGTTAGGAATATGACTTTGAAATGTACTTGAAATCCTTCCCAATGGGGCTGAGGAAGGGAAGGGAAGATCATGAGTTCTATTTAGATGATAAAAACAAAAATGGGTCACATACACTATCCACTGCACCATAGCTAAGCTTTTTTTTTTTTGCTTTTTGGAGGGGGGCTGGCAGGGGTAATTGGGGTTAAGTGACTTGCCCAAGGTCACATGGCTAGTTTTGTGTTAAGTGTCTGAGACTGGATTTGAACTCAGGTCCTCTTGACTCCAGGGCCGGTGCTCTATTCACTGCATCACTTAGCTACCCCAATAGCTAAGCTTTTGATGTTGAAAACCCACTCACTCTCAGTCATTTTCTATCAGTTTTGCTAACCTTTCAACTGTTGGTATCTTATTAACCAAGCTGATTATTTCAATACAGCATCATGGCCATGGGATTATTTGTTATACCAGCATGGGATCCTGAAACAATAGCTCAAGACACAGGCAGGTGACGCCTCTTAACAAAAGGCCTTTCCTGGAGCTTCCAGTGGGTAGTGCTCTTCCTCCAAATTACTTTCTAGATATTTAATCTGGTCAGAATCTGGGATTTGATAAATGTAGGGAAATCCTGGTATGGAAACTTTTCTACCAATGCAAAATGGAGCTCTCTTTCTTCAGTTTAAAGTCTAAAACAGTTGTCTAAGGCTTAGAAGGAGGAAGTGACTTACTACCATCACACAAATTCATCAGAAGCAGAACTCGAACCCAGCACTTCCTGGTTCCATGACTGGTAACTTGTAGTAACTACTCTCATTTGCAAACCTTTGTAAGGTTTGTGTACTTCACTAAGTGTTTTGTCACCCACATAGAATATAAGCTTCTTGAAGGAAAGTAATGGTTTGGGGTTTTTTGGGAGAGGGGAAGGGAAGTGGCCTTTGCATCTCCAGAGTCTGATACATTTCCTGCCTCACCATCAGCCTTTAAGAAATTTGTTGGTAAGTTGAAAGAGACAGCAGAATACAATGGAAGAATACACGGGACAAGCATTTAAGTACTATGTATGTGTTTTGCATAGCATATTCATAACCTATTTCAAATAGTTTTGTAGCTAAAGGAAGGGGGAGGTAAGGGAAGGAAGGAGAGGAAAATTTGGAGCTCAAAAAAAAAGAATATCAATATTGTCTTTAATATAATGGGGGGGGAATAAAATATTATTTTAAAAAATACCATATGTGACCCGTGGCAAGTGACCTTCCATTTCTGAGTCTTAGTTTCTTCATCTGAATCAGTGGCCCCTAAGGTCCTTTCCAGATGTGTATTTATAATTCTATGAAATGAATTGATTGAGTCTGGCCCACTTGAGTAATATATTTTTGCCTTTTTGCTAAACTCTTTTTGCTAACTAGGTTCTAGACTCTATCAAGTCTTTTTCAACCTTATTGATATGTTCACCCTCTTGAGGATTTCCCAAGTATTTCTTTTGTTTGCTCTTAAACTTGTTCCTTTGCATTTTCTAACACACCAATTAATAAATAAATAATATATAAGTAAATAAACTTTAACATAGGAGGTAGTGAACTTTTTTTTGGCTTTTTTTGGAGGAGGGAAGACAGGGCAATTGGGGTTAAATGACTTGCCCAAGGTCACACAGCTAGCAAGTGTTAAGTGTCTGGGTTGTATTTGAACTCAGGTCCTACTGACTCCAGGGCCAGTGCTCTAAGTTGTGAACTTTCTTACCATTAAAGCTATGTAAAATAGTCAGGCAGTAGTAGGTTCTTCCTAGAAGTATGCTGGTAAATGTTTAACAACTGACTGGGGGGTGGGGTGGGAATGTAAACAGGAGACACTTTTATGTTTAATCTTCATTATTTTCATTTTCTCCACTTTTTTAAGTCTAGACAATCCATAAAATAGTAAATCAGGTCTTGATGTATAATATTTGTAGATTTTCAAGATTTTCACACTGCTAATTTAACTATCAGCTTTTAAGATCCGGTTCAAGCTGACTCCAGCATACCTGTGGTTCTTCCTCTATGGAAGCTTCCATACAGAAGCAGGACTGCCACATGGTGGCTTTATTGTGGAAGGGATTCTTGGTCTGGTAGGAATTGGATTAGATGTCCCTGGAAGTCCCTCCCAAGTCTGAAAATCACTGATTATATGAAATACAGAATCACTGAAGTATTTTTTGAGCAAGAAAGTGCCACAATCAAGGGGTTTTTCAATAGGTAGCATTTATATCTCTTTTGAGGATAAGAAAGTGCTTTGAACATAGTCATTTAATCCTCACAATTAGGTGCTATTATTATCCCCATTTTGCAGATGAGGAGACTGAGGCAAATGAAGGCTAAGTGTATTGCCCAGAGTCACACAGTTAGCAGGTGTCTGAGGCAGGCTTTAAAGTCCAATATTGTCAATTGTAATATAAAATAATAAATATTATAATTAAATAAAAATAATAAAATATCATAAATTGCTTTGTAAACATTAAAGTACTATCTATGTAAACAAGATAATATTCTGTGGGATCCATTGGAGTAGGGAGAGCCTAGAATTCAGACCAGCTTGGAGGCTTTTAGAGAAAACTAGGAATGTGGTGCTGAGACCCTGTCCTAGGGTAGTGTCAATGGCAAGGGAGAAAAAGGGACTTAAAGAGGAAAACCCAACAGGATGTGGTAACTTCAGTTCAAAGCAGCAAGTGTTTATTTAACCTCCATGAGGTACAAGGTGTTGTATTTACTGGCTGTGGAAGACAAAGAGAAGAATGAATAAAAGGTGACTTGAAGGCATTGAGCCTAGATGGCAGGACCATTGGCCAAGACAGGGGTGACAGAACCAGAGAAGGAGAGTTGGCTTGGTGGGGAAAGATGAAAGGATTAATTTTACTGTTTGATGTGATGGTAGAATATCTATAAAATTGGGATAATAATAGAACCTGTCTTTCAGAGTTGTGAAAATCCTGTGAAATAATGAATATAAGGTGACCTTAGCAAACCTGAAATAACTGTATACATGGGAGCTCTTATGATCATTAATCCTAATAATTATCTCTAAGTGCACAGCTATTAGAGTTTCACCCCCTGCTCAATTTCACTGCTCTTCCCTGAATTTTTGTCTACTCCATTTTGGCTTTTCTGAGTTTATATTTGAACAGAATTCCACACAGGCTTCCAGAGGCAAACAGATGCTCCAGGGTTTCAATGTGAGGGCTTAATTGTGTTTTTGCAAGTATTTGAACAAGAATTCATGAGATGATGGGGCGGCTAGGTGGCACAGTGAGTAGAGTGTCGGCCCCGGAATCAGAAGGACCTGAGTTCAGATCCGGCCTCAGACACCTAATCCGCACAAACAAAAACCTAGCCGTGTGACCTTGGGCAAGTTACTGAACCCCAACTGCCCTAAAGGGGCGTCTAGGCGGCGCAGTGAGTAAGAGTGCTGGCCTCGGAGTTTGGATGACCCGAGATCAGATCCGGCCTCAGAAAATGAGCACCCACGCATAAATAATGACTAGCCATGTGACCTTGGGCAAGTTACTTAACCCCAATTGCTTTAAAAAAAAAAAAGAATTCATGTGATGCAAAGACCTGATATTGCTGCTGCTGACAACAGCTTACATGTATATAGTGCTTTAAGGTTTGCAAAGCACTTTCACCTACTATCTCCTTTTTTTTGCTTTTTGGAGGGCAATTGGGGTTAAGTGACTTGCCCAAGGTCACACGGCTAGGTTTTTGTTTGTGTGGATTAGGTGTCGGAGGCCGGATCCGAACTCAGGTCCTTCTGACTCCAGGGTCGGCGCTCTGCTCACTGTGCCACCTAGCCGCCCCATACTATCTTCTTTTAACTACACAAAATCTTGTGAAATTGGTACTATTATTATTTACAAACGAAGAAAACGAAATTGAGGAAAGTTAACTGACTTGCTCAGAGTCACAGAAGTGTTTGAGGTAGGATTTGAACTAAGGTTTTTTTGACTCCCATGTGCAATCCTATCCATTATGCTGTTACCCATTTTATGATTATTTTCAATATTTTTTATTCATGTCATTTCACTTTTAAGTCAGTGATCTTCAGAGAACCCAGAAAAACAATACCTTATAGTGTTTTTTTAAAAAGCAATTGAATGTATTCATGTTTTTTTCTTTCGCATTTTTAAAAGGGATCACAGATTTTTGGAAGATCTGTTAGTGTTTGGGTAACATTAAATGGCATTCTATGGTAATAAACATTATGGGACAACTGAAGCCATTGTCATTTTTAAAAAATCAAAGCCCATTAATCTACAACATACAAGAAGGCCATTATATATGTGTGTCAAAGACAATCAAGTCTTTGAAAAAGCCATCCCATTTTAAAAACATCTTACATCGTGTTTCTACAAATACCCAAATACCAATGTGGAAAGAGCTCTGGATTTGAACTTAGAAAACCTGAGATTAAATCTTGGGTGACCTTGGTGAAGTGATTCATCTTCTCTTCCTTATCTGGCAAATGTGGGAGTTTATTTAGATCCCTACCAGTTCTCAATCAACAATCCAATGATTCAATATCTTTGTAAGACATCATGGGATTATTGACTTAGAGCCGGAAGGTCCCTTAATGGTTGTCTGTCAAGTGTCAAACTTGAATAGAAGTGAGGGCCCCTAGACTACATAAGGGAATCTCTGGGCACATATTGACTTAGAAAAACATACATTACATTATCTATGTTTTGTTGTATTTTTATGTATTTTGTTAAATATGTCCTAATTATATTTTAATCTAGCCCGGGCACACTTAAGAGTTTTGGAGCCTGTGGATCACTGTTTGACATATCTGCTAGTCTGACCTCCTTTTCTGTAGATGAAAAAGGGAACAGACCCAGAGATGCTGTGTCAGAGATTCTTCCATGGCACTCTTGGTATTCTTTGGAGTGGGTATGTGTGAAATTTCTCATCTTTCTGTCTAGAATAGTTCTGAACATTTTTTTTTTATTGTGGTTTCATGAATCCCTTTGACAGTCTGGGGAAGACAGTCTAGGGATCTCTTCAAAGAATAATGTTTCTAAATGCATAAAATACATAGGATTTCAGAGGAAAACAATTACATTACAATACAGTTATAAATAAAATTTAAACATGTTCATGGACTCCCCATTAAGAATTCTGGTCTAGAAGATCTAGAAAATGTACTATCTGATACAATCCATTGTTTTTTCACCAACTTCTGGTTTACAAGACATTTAGAAAAAATATTTTTTTGGCACATTGAATAAGGAAACAAAAAGCACTTAAGGCTCACAGAGCATGAAGTCATTCATCAATGAGCAATTCTCTCCAGAGACATCTATAAAGTCTCAGTCTCTTGCAGTTATGGAACATGTAGGGCTTCCTGCAGACTTGGCTACTTACCTTAGATGACTCCTCTTGCAGTTCTGGGGAGCTCCCAACAGGCAGTGCTGTTACCACACCAATTCTATAGGTGTAGTTTTCCCCAGGGACTGCTAGCTCTTTGACAGAGAAAACCCTCCTCTGTGATGAGCCCCCTCCTTACATTGCCCAGAGAATTTACTATGATCATTGCTGTTATTTAGTATTTATATAGTGCTTTAAGGTTTGCAAAGGTTGCATATGTTATCTCATACTTCAGAGTTTCCCTGCCTTAGGAAAAGGAAGACAACTTCTCATATCACAACTCTAGACCCTCCACTATGGAGTTTCTTTCCTTGTGCTTGTAATGGAAATGCAAATTTAAAGATCTTCCCTGCTCCTAGCTTAAGTGCACCTGGAGCTTGTGGTGGGAGGCTTGTTTTTCAGGAATGCCCACACCTTGATACTGTGTGATTGGGCAGTGGGTCCAGAAGGTTGTTACATTCTCTGAGCCAGGAGAAGGCTATGAAATCCTGATGGGAGGCTTTGCTTTGGGGCTCACTTTGAGAAGTGTTGTGTGATTTAACCAGATGAGACTATGGGCAGCTGTTGAGAGCCCCCTGTGCTTTGAAAACCCAGATATTGATGCTTCCCTCTCTGATAACTGTGATTTGGTATTGATGTAATAGTTGGGCAGTTTGGAAGCCTGTCTGCTTGATCTGTCTTGTTTCTCTGAATTGAAAACTTCTGTCTATTTCTCTGAATTGAAAACTTCTGTCTGTATAGTCTGAAGTTCGGGATGCTGACCTTTTTCCCCTGAACTAGGTAAATGATATATGTTTGTTTGATTAAAGTAAGCTCGTTAACCCATTTTGAGTTGCTTTCCTTTAGAAAAGCAGATCTAAGAACCTGTGTTGGCAGTCACCCTGGGGATGTTGGGGTGCTTGCTGCTTCAGTGTATGGTTCTTGTAGATCTCAGCCCTTATACAAGGATCAGAAGCACACTGAGTCTCAGATGAGTCTCAGTTACCAAAACCAGGTAAAGACATGGGAACTTCAAAACCTAATGTGTTGCATCTTCCAGCCAGTTGAGTACTTGGGATTCTAAACTGGGGATGGATGAGGATTTGAAGTTTCAGGAATTTGAGCTCAGAAAATTATCTTTCCTTTTCCCCTTTTCTCTTTTCTACTTTGAAGTTAGAAAGGATCACTCTGTTTTTGGAAGTCTGTATAGTATAGTGAATAGAATTTGGAGTTAGAAAGATTTGGATTCAAATCCTACCTTGGACAATAGCTGCATAACTCTAGGCAAGTCTCTTAATCTCCCTTGTGGCCAAGTTTCTTCATTAATAAAATGGAGGTGACTTCCAACTCTAAATCCATGATTCTATGACCTCAGTAGCCCTCTGGTCCAACCTTACCAAGAATTCCCCCATGACCTTCTGAGGCCACCATTCCACCTTTGGACAGGTTTCATTGTTAGGGAGGTTTTTGTGCCCATCAAGCCTAAATTGGCCTTTTTACAGCTTCTATTCATTACTCTGCTGACACCAAAGAGAACACATCCAGTTTTTCTTTCATATGACAGACCCTCCTGAAGAGTCTAAGATGATGGAACAGAAGGAAGCAATATGGCTTAACTATGTCCCATCAATAAACAACCTGATTATGAAGCAATTTACCCATTAGATAAACAGTAAATGAGATCTAGTTTACTGTAAGGATGAAAGTGAAAGATTTCAGACCTAAGAGGTAAGAAATTCCCTGTAGAAAAAAAGTGAAAGTGAAGGATTTTGTGCTAAAAACAGCCTTAAATCGAAGAAATGCCCTGAAGGAACAACAACAACAAAAAATCAACCCTACACACTAAGAAAAAAAACTACCTCAGTGTGAAGAAGAAAAAACATCTTCACATGTTGGCAATTCCTTTAATTTTTAAAATTAAATTAAATTAATTATTTGGTTACATTTTAATTTCTGAACTGTCTCTCCAACTGACACTAGAGAAGGCCACTATTTGACACAGATATACACAGAGAGACATATATGTATGTAAAACCATACTATGCACACTTCTATTTCAGTTCTTTCTCTGGAGGTCGAGAGCATCTTCCTTTATAAATGGTCCTTTGTAGCTGATTTGAATATTTACAATACTCAGAATAGCTAAGTCATTTGCATCTTCAAACAATGTTGCTGCTACCTATGTAATGTTCTCTTAGATCTGCTTATTTCACTCTTCATTACCTCATGCAAATCTTTCCATATGTTTCTAAAATCAATTCATTCATTATTTCTTACAGCATAGAAGTGTTCCATCACAGTCATATACCACAGCTTGTTTGGCCATTCCCCAATTGATGGTCATCACCTCAATTTCCAGGCAATTCATTTTGGAAGAAAAAAAAAAGATTGTGGGGGAAAAAAAGAAACATAACTTGATGTAAATAAAAATTAAAAGTCTTTTTGTTCTCATCCTCCCCTTGGAGGAAAAGGCCTCAACTAGATCTCTCCCATAAGAGTGGGGCAACCTTAGATTTAGGTGAAGATTAGTAAATCCTTTTTTTTTCTCTCCTCGTTCAAGGGAATGGGCTTGCTTCAGTTAGGGCTGATTACAGAGGAGGAGAACTTTGGTGAAGGGAAAGATCTAAAGAATGATTACTGTATCAAAGTAAAGGTGAATTTGATAGGCAGAATAGGGGAGACCTAAACCTCAATTTCTGTTAAGTTTGCAACAACCACAAATGAGTAAACAACAACAAAAATGAATAAACAAATAAACTGGAAAAAGAGAAAGGACTTTTATGATGCCAGGAAACCAAAACACAAACGCAGAAGAGAATATCCCCAAAATACCTATAATCAAAACTCCATATATATATATACCTCATCCATATGAAAACTTCAAATTCTTTGAAGAAATAATGCAAATTTAAAAAAAGATTTTATAAAAGAGATGAGAGCTGTAGAGGAGAGAAATGAAAAAAAAAGATTAATAGCTGAACAGAAAAGGTACAAAATTTTATTCTGCTAAGAACTCCTCCCACCCCCAAATCAGAATGCACCAATTGAAGGAAGCAACAAGATTGAAAGAAACAACAAGATTTTTAAAAAAGAAAGCCAAAGAAATGAGAAAATGGAGGAAATTTTAAGATATAAACAGATGACCTAGAAAACTGTTCAAGGAGAGGTTAAGAATCAAACCTGAAATCAAAAACCAAAAAATCCCCCCAAAACCAAGAATCTTATATGTTCAATAAATCTTATTTTTTAAAAAATGACCCAAGATATTCCAAAATATTGCAGATGTAGTCAAAAAAAGTACTTAGAAGTAGCTTTATGTCTTTAAATGTTTTTTTGGTTTTTTTTTTTTTTTTGGAGGGCAATTGGGGTTAAGTAACTTGCCCAAGGTCACACGGCTAGGATTTTGTGTGTGTGTTGTGTCTGAGGCCAGATCCAAACTCAGGTCCTTCTGACTCCAGGGCCGGTGCTCTACTCACTGTGCCACCTAGCCACCCCTAAATGTTCCTTAACAGAGAGACATTTATGACTTGAGAATGTGACTAAAAATGCTAAAATAAAAAAAAAAAGAAAGAAAAAAGAAATCCTGAAAATCAAAGATGAAATTAACAAAATTAGTTTGAAAAATTATTGAATTAATAAATAAAATTAAAACTTTTTTTGGGAAACAGTGAAACAAACTATTACCTAATTGAATTAAAAAGAAGAAAGAAAAAACCAAATTACCAGTATCAAAAATGAAAAGGAGAATTCACAATAAATGAAGAAGAAATAAGAGAAACTATATTGCCCAGCTATATGCCAATATGCCAACAACTTAAATGAAACAAATATTTACAAAATATAAAATATCCAAAGAAATAAAACAAGAAATAGAGAATTTAACCCAATTTCAGAAGAAATTGAAAAAAGCCATGAATGAACTTCCAAAAGAAAAAAACTCTTAAGACCAGATAAATTCACAAGTGAACTCTATAAAACATTTAAAATAAATTCAACTAATTCTAATATTAAATGGATTGCAAAAATAGCAAAAGAAGAAATCTACCAAGTTCTATGAAATAACATGGATATGGTCATAAGCCAGGAAGAATCAAAAAAGAAAAGGAAAGCTATAGTCCAATATTAGCAAAGAGGTTAAAACAACACATCACAAAGATTATGCATTATGACCTGGCTGGATTTAGATGAGGAATGCAGAATTAATTTAGTATTAGAAAAACTACAAACTTAACTATATTAATAACAAAAATTTAAAAATCATAATTACATTGGTATATACAGAAAAAACTTTAGACAAATAGAATACTTATTTCTGTTTAAAAACTAAAAAACAAAAATAGGAAGAAATGGAGTTTTCCTTAAAATGAAAAGTAGTACACATCTAAAACCAAGACCCACCATTATTTGTAAAGGAGATAAACTAGAATCCTTTCCAATAAACTTGGGAATGAACAAAGATTCAATTCTCACCATGTCTATTTGGCAGTACTTGAAACGGTGGTTATAACAATAAGAAAAGAAAAAGAAATAGAAGAAATAAGCATAGATGTAGAAGAAACAAAACAATCCCTTCTTAAAGATGATATGGTGATATAAAGGACTCTAAAGAATTAAGTAAAAAATTTAATGAAACAATAACTTCAGAAAAATTTGTGTATATGAAATAAATCCACACGAATCAGCATTTCTATACATAACCAATAAACCCAATAGGAAGAGTGAAAAGAGAAATTACATTTAAGATATACATAAAAACTGCATAAATACAACTAGAAACAACTGTTTACAGGAAGAACAACAGACAAATAGGGTTAGTAAAAAATATTAATTGCTCATGGATAGGATGAATCAGCACAATAAAATGACAATAATAATATTACTTAAATAAATTTACTTAATGCCAAACCAATTAAACTACCAAAGGATTGCTTTATAGAACTAGAAATAAAAACAATAACCATATTTAAACACAGGGAAAATAGTTAAGAACATCAAGGGAAATAATGAAAAGAAATGGGAAGAAAGGGAAACCTGATAGTGCTAGGTCTCAAATTATACTACAAAGCATTAATTATTAAAATAAATTAGTATTGGCTAAAAAAAATCAATTAGTGGAACAAATTAAATATATACAATATAGTACAACAGAAGTAAATGTATCTAATAGTCTAGTATTCAATAAACACAAAGATCCAAGGTACTGAGGTAAGGACTCAGTGTTTGAGAAAAACTGCTGGAAAACATAGACAACAGTAAGGAGGAAATTAGATTTAAATCAACACATCATAGTTTATACAAAGATAATCTCCTAATGTGTATGTGGACTAGATAGAAAAAATAATATCACAAGCAGAAAAGGGAAAACATGCAATCAAAATGAAAAAAAGAAATATTGAAAATAAAAGATGAAATTAACAAAATTAATTTTAAAAATTATTGAATTAATAAATAAAACTAAAACTTTTGGGAGGAAATAGTGAAACAAAGTATTACCTAATTGAATTTAAAAGAAGAAAGAAAAAAACCAAGTTACCTATATCAAAAATGAAAAAGGAGAATTCACAATAAATGAAGAAGAAATAAGAGAAACTATATTGCCCAGCTATATGCCAATATGCCAACAACTTAAATGAAATAAATATTTACAAAATACAAAATATCCAAAAGAACAAAACAAGAAATAGAGAATTTAACCCAATTTCAGGAGAAGAAATCAGCTCTGTGGATAAGAAAAAGCTTCATGACCAAACCAGGCATAAAAAAGATCGCAGAAGATAAAATGAATAATATTAATTACATAAAATTTAAAAGTTTTGGCACAAAGAAACCCAATAAAGCTAAGATTAAAATGGAAACAATTAACTGGGGGGAAAATATTTGTAGCCATTTTCCCTGACAAATGACTTGTTTTCAAGGTATATAAGGCACTTATTCAACTTTAAATTTATAATAATGAGAGTCATTCCCTGAGGGATAAATGGGCTAAGGATATGAACAGGCAATTCTTAAGGGAGGAAACTCAGGTTATTCCTAGCCATATTGTAAAAAATGCTCTAAATCACTACTCATTAGAGAAATGCAGATTAAAGCAATTATGAGATTCTACTCTACATCCTTCAGATTGTCAAAGATGACAAAAAAGGAAAGTGATCAATGTTTGAGGAATTGTGGAAAAATAGCCACCCTGTTGGTGGAGCTGTGAATAGGTACAACCATTCTGGAAAGCAATTTAGAATTATACACAAAAGCATGTGCCCTTTGACCCAACAACATACCACTGTTAGGTCTACACCTAAAAGAGATAAAAGAAAAAGAAAATGTTACCTTACATACAAAAATATTTATAGAGCCCTTTTTGAGACAAGAGAATGGAAACTAATGGGATGTCCATCAATTGGAGTATGGCTTAATAAGTTATTGCATATGAATGGGATGTAGTGCTAATGTACTGTAAGAATTGAGAAAATAAAATGCTTTAAATCACTATTGATTAGAGAAATGCAAATTAAAACAACTTTGAGGTACTACCTTATACCTATCAGATTGACTAATATGTCAGAACAAAAGGAGAATGATGAGTGTTGGAGAGGATATGGGAAAACTGAGACACTAATGCTTTTGTTGGTGGGGTTGGAACTGATCCAATCATTCTGGAGAGGAATTTGGAACGATGTCCAAAGGGCTGTAAAACTATATATACCTTTTGATCCAGTAATACCACTGCTGAGTCTATATCCCAAAGAAATAGCAAAAAAAGGAAAAAAGGACTATGTTACAAAAATATTTACAGCAGCTCTTTTTGTGATGGCTAAGAATTGGAAATCAAAGGGACAACCATCAATTGGGAAATGACTAAACAAGCTGTGGTATGTGATTGTAATGGATACAATTGTGTTATAAGAAATGACAAACAGGATGATTTCAGAAAAACCTAGAAAGATCATGAACTGATGCACAGTGAAGTGAAAAGAACCAAGAGAATGTTGTACACAGTAACAACAATAGTTCTTCATAGAATGAAGAATTATGAATGATTAAGCTATTCTCAGTGATACAATGATCCAAGACAATCCCAAAGGACTAATAAGGAAGCATGCTCTTTGCCTCCAGGGAAAGAATTGATATTGTTTGAATATAGACTGAAACATACTGTTTTTCACTTTCTTTCTTCCATTCTTTTTCTTTTATTTTAGTCTTCTTGTACAAAATGACTAATATGACAATGTTTTTATGAGTGCTTATGTATATCCTATATCTGCCTACTGTCTCAAAAAGGGAAAAGTGGGAGGAAGGAATTTAGAATTTAGAATTCAAAAACCTTTTTAAAAAAAGTTTAAAAAATTAGTAATTTGGGGAAAATATTATATATTAAAAATATTTTGCATGCACTAAAAAAAGAAATGAAGAAATAGGGGTGGCTAGGTGGTACGAGTAAAGTGTCGGCCCTGGAGTCAGAAGGACCTGAGTTCGGATCCGGCCTCAGACATTTAACACACACAAACAAAAACCTAGCCCTGTGACCTTGGGCAAGTTACTTAACCCCAATTGCCCTCCAAAAAAAAAAAAGTGATGGAACAAATATCAGTAATGAGGATTAAACTTGAAAAAAAAAGAAATGAAGAAATAGATCATTTTTTTAAAAATAGAAAGGCTTATAAACTGATAGAGCGAAATGAGCAGAAACAGGAGAAGAATTTATACCATGATATCAATATTATAAAAACAAACAATTTTCAGGACTTTTCTAAATTGATGGAGAATGAAACCAAGAGTATAATTTACAGAATAACAACAACACTGTAAAACAAGCAAATCAGAAAGCTGTAAGAACTGTGATCGATACAAAGGCCATTCAAGACTCCAGAGGATGGATTTGCGATACAGAATGAGACATATATTTCTGTGTACAGCCATTGAGGGAATTTGTTTTGCTTGACTATTCACATATGTTACAGGCTAAGTGTTTTTCTTTATTTTTCCAGTGGGGAAGGGGGGAAGATGGAGAGAAAATAAATTTTTTAATTTAAAAAAGGTGAAGAAGGAGGTTGCTACAGATGTACTTTTGGGTGAGGCTATCAATTTATTAACTTTCTTTTTTTGCTTTTTGGAGGGAGGAAGGCAGGGCAATTGGGGTTAAGTGACTTGCCTAAGGTCACATGGCTAGTTTTTGTGTTAAGTGTCTGAAGTCGGATTTGAACTCAGATTCTCCTGACTCCAGGGCCAGTGCTCTATTCACTCCGACACCTAGCAGCCCCCCAATTTTATTTTAAACTTTATTGCAAGAGGCCTCTCTCAAAATAAGAGTAATCTGTAAATGTTTGTAATATAAAAACAAACCTCATGAATAAAACATTATAAAAACTTTTAAATAATAATTTTTTTAAAAGGCAGACTATGGAAATCTTTGAATGCCAAGTTACATGGGTTTGTAGTTGACCTTGGAATTTATTGGAATTAACAACAATATTGTAAACACATACAACTTTGACAGACTTAACTGATCTATGCAGTGACTAGTTAGAACTCCAGAGGATCAGTGATCAAGCTTGTTACCCCACCTTCTGATCAGGAAGGCAACAGACACAAGAAACAGAGCTTGACAGACATATATGGACGTTGCCAATGAGGGAATTAATTTTGTTGACTACACATATTGATTACAAGGGTTTTCATTTTCTTTAACAATAGGAGGGGGAAAGAGAGAAAAAAATGCTTGTTTATTGATAAATGAAATAAAAATTTTTAAAAATAAGAAGGGAGTCTTTCAAGATTTGTCCTCAAGGAACAGGCAAGGTAGAAGGAATGTTTTAGGAAAACTGATCTGGCTGCCATGTTTAGGTTCAGCCTCTCCTCATCCCCATCCCTAACATTTTAGGAAAACTATGAACATGTAGCAAAACAACCTTTTCTAAGCTCCAACTGAATGCTCCCACTTCTGCCCCGTATTACCTTGGGCAAGTCATGGTCTCTCTGGGTCTCATTTTCTTCACCTGAAAAAATGATGAGTTGAATGTGATGACCTCAAAGTTCCATTTGAGGTCTAAGTGCATGATTTATGTTGTGAACCCCACCCCTAGCTTAGAACCCCTTGTTTTAGGCCTGGACTATTTTCCTGCCTTGCTGAAAGAATCCCCCAGCCTTGAGCTCACAATCAGTGGAATTCTCTCCTGCCCTTCCTCCTGACTCCAATCTCTCTGGCAGGGAATCCTTATTCTACACTGCAGACCCACCTCTAAACTGAATCCCTCATTTCCTATGGCACCACTATCAGATCTACCAATGAGAGGAAGATAGGTATAAGTCAAGGCAATGTGGAATCCAATTTTAATAAGTAGCATTCTAACATCTGGCCCTGCATAATAAGGCTATTAACCATGCCAGCTGATGGCCCATAGGAGCAGTTAAGTTTCACTAATAGAGTTATACCCAATTCTATTGAATGAATATTCACATTTAGCAGATGTCATTGCCAATTTCTGTGTCATCTGCCTTCTAGGGAGAAGGGGCAGGGCACAGAGGTAGAAGGAGAGGGGAGTATTTTACACTGGGCATTCGAGGTTCCAGTAGGTCTCTCCTGGTGGGAACAGCTAAAGGGAACAGTGGTTGATTGTACTGGTCTTTCCACCAGGCTGTTAAATGGAGACAAAGTGAAGGAAGGGAACTAGGGTATCTTCCTTGTTGCTTCCCCCCAGCATCACTCCATCTTCTATCCCCATGCCCTGGCTGTACTCCCTTGCTAGAATGCTCTCCTCCTCATCTTATCGGCTTGGAATTCCTGGTTTCCTTCGAGGCTCAGCTCATGCCCCATCTCACTGGACCACTATCATGTAGCTAAGTGCTTCTCCTCCAGGATTACCTTGTATCTTCCTTGTATGTATCCTGTTCATACTTATGGATGTATATGTTGTCTCCTCCATTAGAACATAAGCTCCTCGAAGACAGGGACTTTTCACTTTTATCTTTGTATCCACCACAATTAGAGCAGTGCCTGACAGAGGCAGTTAGATGGTGCAATGGATAGAGAACTGGGCCTGGAATCAGGAAGACTTGAGTTCCAATCTAACTTCATACACTTAAAAGATGCATGAAGGACCCTGGGCAAGGCACTTAGCTTCTGTCTGCTTCAGTTTGTAAACTCGACTGTAAGATGGGGATAATAACAGCACTTACCTCATGTGGTGGTTTTGAAGACCAAACGAAATGCTATTTGTAAATGTAGTGTGGTACCTAGCACATGGTAGGTGTATATAAATGTCAATTATTAGTACTGTTGCTACTACACTAGACCTGGGGTTCTAAATTTGAGGTCCCTGAGCTTGTTCATACACACACATACAATACATATACACAACACATATGTGTGTATGTATATGTGTATGAATATGCATACATGAGAACAAGCTATATATATACACACAGAATTTGGAACTCAAAAAGTTCATAAAAAACAAATGTTAAAAATTGTTTTACATGTTATTGGGGGAAATATTAAATTTTAAATAGACAGATAATTTACTTTCAGTGTAGTTTCTTTTGTAAGCCTATGTGTTTTATTTTATGCATTTAAAAACATTATTCTGAAGAGTTCACAGGTTTCGCCAGACAACCCAAAAGGACCATGATAAACACTAAAAGATTAGGAACCTCAGTCCTAAACCCTTTAAAAATTATTTTGTTGATGCTTTTCATTTACATTGCTATCTTTTCCCAAGGTTCAATCATCAGTAGAATTCTCCCATGAAACTAAGAAGGACAGTTAATTAAAAAAAAGAAAAATAAAAAAGGACCCAGATGACATAGCAGATACCTCACCAAATGAGTCGGTTAGGTGGTACAGTGAATAGAGCTCTGGCCCTGGAGTCAGGAACACCTGAGTTCAAATCTGGCCTCAAACACTTGACACACTTACTAGCCGTGTGACTTTGGGCAAATCAGTTAACCCCAATTGCCCTCCAAAAAGAAAAAAAAGATACTTCATCATTAGCCCTCTAGAGACAAGTTGGCCTAACCTACCTTTTTCTTCTGCTGCTATATTCCCAACCAAACCCCCCTGCTTAACTAGCCTGGACCACTCATTGTCCCAGAACATTCCTTAAGAATTCCCATCTTCATGGGGCGTCTAGGTGGCTCAGTGAGTAAGAGTACCGGCCTCGGAGTTGGGATGACCCAAGATCGAAACGGGCCTCAGAAAATGAGCACCCACACATAAATAATGACTAGCCGTGTAACCTTGAGCAAGTTAAGTTACTTAACCCCAGTTGCTTTAAAAAAAAATATAAGAATTCCCATCTTCTTAACTTTGCATATCTTCCCTCCTTCCCCATTTGTTTCCCACTTGAGTCTTAGCTATTTCCAAATCTTACCTCTTCCATGAAGCCTTCCTCCCACCCCTCCTTCCCAAGATGGCATATATACTCCAGGCAGCTAGTATATATCCAAAAAATAAGCCACATAATACCATACTTTTTCCTGAGATTTTTACTAGAACAACTAGTTGAATGAAGAATGATTTGACCAAATTATGTATTTGGCCTCAGGTAAGCCAAACTTGCCCTCCTAGTTTTCTAAAAATGACCTTAATTTTGTAAATGAATTTAGTCAGCTCATATATAAACACAAAGAAACTATTCATATACTGTTTTGCTTTAGTTGAAGTAACTTTAAACATTTTTAAACTAGGTAGGGACTTCTGGTAAAGATGTTGGCATAAAAAGTCAGAGGGGGCCAGCTCTCCCATACATGTTCCAGCAAAGATCCCAGGACTACACAAAAAAGACAGTCAGAATCCTACAGGGCCCCTCCCCCAGAGAAGCCAGAGTAAGCACAAGTAAATAATCTAGAAATGTGCCAGTGTTTGGACTAGAGACAATCCTAGGGCACCTAGGGCATGCTGTCTGGGGGTGAGGGAAGAGGGAAACTTGAAGCATTCTGACAGCTTTGACCATAGGTATAAAGATGGAAGTAGGGAATGCTTGGACCAAAACACACCAGGGGACCTGAAGTCTGTGTCACTTTGACCTGAAACCTTTCAGGAGCCTCTGCACCATTCTCAACTCCAATGGTCTAGGGAAGCCTGGAACTTGTCTGCATTCTAAACACTGACATAACTAGAAAGGTGGGATATCAGAGAAAGAAGCCCAGGTAATTGAGAGCAGAATTAAATATGGCTGACTGCTCCAGCCTAGAGTGTGTGAGGGGGCAGAACTTGGTCTGGCAAAATTCCTAAATTAGAAACTGAGGTGGGAAATATAAGGAAACAAAACAAAAAAAGAGACATTGATTAAGCATTATATAGAAATATTGGTATGAGTCAAGATATACCCAAGAGGTACTTCCAAAAGAAGATGGTAATTCCACACCATTTATAAGCAGAGCCTCAGAGGAAAAAAAAAACAGCTTAGATGTAAAGATTTACAAGAGTCCTTGGGAGAAATGAAACAATAAATAAAAAATGAAAATGTAAGTGAAATAAAAGCTCTGGAAGGAAGAATTTGAAGGAAATGGAAAGCTACTCTGAAAATTAGAAAGGGCCAAACAGAAACCAATGACTCCATGAAAACAAAATTGAAAGCTTGAAAAAATTGAAGAAAATTTTAGGTGTCTGCTATAAAAAATGACTGACCTGGAAAGTAGTTCAGAGGGAAATGATTAAAAAATCACTAGACTTCCTGAAAACCATGACTAAACAAAAAAACCTAGATATTATATTTCAAGTATAAATGAAAACTAGTCATGTTTCTTAGAACCAGAGAATAAAGTGAAAATAGAAAGAACCTATTGGTTATGTCCTGGGGAAAAATAAAAAAGAAATATCCCAGAAATCTTATAACCCAAATCTAGGTTTTGGGTAAAAAAAAAAAAATTCAGGCAGCCAGAAAGAAAACATTCAAGAACCAGAAAACCACACTGAGTACCATAGAAGATATGGCAACTACTACTATATATCAGAAAACAATCTTGGGATGCAATATTCCAAAAGGCAAAAAATGAAAGCTTGCAACAAAAATAACTTTCTCTGAAAGACTGAGGGTAATCCTCCAGGGTGGGGAAATGGATCTTTAATGGGATAGAAGACTTTGAATCATTCCTGATGAAAGATCAGAGTGGAGTAGGTATTTGAAGTGCAAACACAGAAGTTAAGAGAAACCTAGATAGGTGAGACATCTGAATGAGAGGAAGGAGCTAACTGATGATGAAATATTTATGTTCCAACAAGAGAAGAGTCAAGTTCCTTTAACAACCTTCATATCTCCAAAGGTCACAGAGGAAGTTAAATATTAATTTCTGGAGTGGTTTTGTTTTGTTTTTATGGTCTTAAGAGAAGAAAGAAAAATGAGGGCAAAAATACACTGAGGAAGAAATAAAGAATAAAGGAGTAAGACATACTTTTATAATTGGAGTTTGTGAAAAGATTATACAAACATTAAGGAAGGGATGGGAGGCAGCGTCTCATGCAAACTTGTTGGAACTATACAAAGGAGAGTTGAACACACAAGCATGCACACACAGTTTGGTGTAGAAACGCATTAAACCCAGGAGAGAAACTAATGATGGGGAGATGGGTGAGAGAGGTTTAGAGAGAAAATGGAATCAGAGAGGGGATAGTCACAAGCAAAACCAACTTGAAGTTCAGGGTGTGGATCATAAAAAGGGAATTAAAAGAGAATATATGAAGAGTAAGAACCAGTGACCAAGGTCTGAGTGAGGAAAAGAGAGGAGGGGCAGTATTTTGGAAGGAAATTGCTTCAACTATAGATAATTAATATTAATCACTTTTCTTCTCTTTTATCACCATCTTTATTAAAGAGGACTTTGGGGAGGGGTCAAAAAGAGGAAAAAATATAAGAAGATCTGATGGAGGGAAAAGCACAATTAATAATATTTGTCAATATGAATGGGATGAAATGATCCATAAAACAGAATATAGCTGGATGGAGCAGAAAATTAAATCCAATCATATGTTGTTTACATAAAAAACTTGAAATATAAAGATTCACACAATTGAAGGGCTAGAGCAGAGTTTATGCTTCAGGTGAAATTTTTGAAAAGCAGGGAGACTAATCATGATTTCAGATGAGACATCAGTCATAGATATTTTTAGTTATTTAGATAAAGGAGATAAATATGGAAACTAAATTATGTTTAAAGACAATGAAATAATTTCAATTCTTTATATGTATGAGTGTGTATGTATGTATAATATGTACACATATGTACTAACTGGTATTGTAACTATGTAATTAAAGAAAGCATTTATCAAATTATGGGGAGAAGTGGGATCTCAGTGTACCCCTTTCAGACTGAGATAAATCTAAAAAGAAATAAAAAATATAAGAAAGAAATTAAAGACATGAAGAGAATTTTGGGAAACAGACAAGGATTAAATAATTTAATAATAAAAAACTGGTAGAAAGAAAAAAGCACAGAAGAACAAATCATAGAAGCAACAAATAACTTCAAGGAAATTGACAAAAATGAGACAACATTCCAAAATTTGAGGGATACAGCCAAAACAATCCTTAGGGGAAATTTTGTATCTGTAAACATTTTAATCAAAAAAAGAAAAAAAAACAGATTGATGACTTGACCATCCCATTAAAAAATCAATGAATCAAAACAAACAAAAATCTAACCACCAAATTAGAAATTCTAAAAAAATCAAAGAAGAGATAAAACTGAAAGAAAAACCCCCATTAAAGTGATAATACTATGAGCTGATAAAAAAAAAATATCAAAATAGACAAATTGTTAGCTAATCTGATTTTTTTTTTTTTTGAAGACTGGTCTCCCTATCTTGCCCAGGCTAGAAATTCAGAGGTTACTTATGGGCCCAATCCCACTCTGACTGTCATTGGAGCTTTGACCTACTTTTTTTCTGATCTGGGCTGGTTTGCCCCTCACTAGGCAATATAATGCCCTTCTTCCATTCCAGGGAAGTTGAACTTAGTGTTGATGCCTAAATAGTTTAACCCACAGTGCTCAGAACTCCTGGGCTCAAAAGTTCCTATGGCCTAATTCTTCCAGAAATCTAAGATTATGCTCAGGAGTTAGTTTGATATTTAAAAGATAAAGGAAAATAAAGTTGCCACTATAGAAAATAAAAAGGGAGAATTTAAAATAAATGACGAGGAGATAAAGGAAATAATTAGAAGTTATTTTGCCCAATTATAAGCTAACAACAAATGAAATGGATAATAATTTATAAAAGATAAGAAATTCAGATTAACATAAAAATTGAGAATCTAAATAACTTAATTTAAAAAAAGAGATTAAAAAAATCCATGAATACATTCGCAAAAAAAGACCAGATTGATTTCTAAGTCCAATTCTATCAAACTGTCAAACAACAATAAATTCCAACTATCTGTAACATTGAGAAAAGAGAGGATCATACCAAATTTCTTCTGTAACACAAATGTGGCCTATATACCTAAACAAAAAAACACATTGGAGAAAATCACAAGTCAGTATCCTTAACGAATACCAAAGCAAAAATATTGCAAAAAATAAGGGGCTATAGGAACATGTCTAAAAAATAATATAGTATAATCAGTTTGGATTTATACCAGGAATGCCAAATTGGCTTAATATTAGGAAAAATATAATTTAAAAATTTTATTATTTCAATACATAAACAAAGAGCTGTTGACAAAAATAAAACACCCATTTCTGTTAAAAAATATTAAGAAGCAGAGGGAAAAAATGGACCTTTCTTTAATATAGTAAATACTACCTATCTTAAACCAAGAGCTGGAATTATATGTACTGGAAGAATACTAGATGTCCTTCTAATGAGATATAGGGCAGGGAGATAAAGAGTGGGGAGGTGGAGGGGATAAAGTAAATACATCTTTTATCCCCACTATTATTTGCTATGGTGCTAGAACCATTAGCTATATTGATAAGATAAGAAAAAAAAGAAATTGAGAGAATAAGCACTAATCATTAAAATAATTTGGTTTTGTTGTTAGAGTTTATCAGCAAGACAGAGTAGGAAGGCAAGATCCAAAAGAAAACATACATAGTGTTCAATAAAGCTCCAAAACACAAATACTGGGATAAGTGCCCATTATTAAACAAAAACTGCTGAGAAAATTGTAAAGAAATCAGTCAGACATTATGCTTAGACCAGTACCTCACACCATATACCACAATAATCTACAAATGGAGATAGGACCTAGATATAAAAAAATACATATACATATGTCTGAAAAATAGACCATGAAAAGAAAGTCCTTTTGAGATTGAGGCTAAGGGAGAGTTCTCTCACAAATAAGGGATAGAGAAGATCACAGGAGATAGAACAAACAATTTAGATTCTGTTACGTTCTAAAATGTTTGCATATACCACATCAATGTGTTTAAAACTAAAAGAGAAACAGCTAACTGGGAAAAAATATTTGGGGCAAGTTTTTCTGATAAAGATCTAAAACTCATGATGCATAAGCAGCTGATTCAAATGTATAAGAACAAGAGCAGTTTCCTATAATAAATAATAATAAATAAATAATAATAAATATTCAGATGATATGAACAAAAAGTTCTAAAGGGAGGGAGTTAATGTGGCAACAAACACATGAAAAAATGCTCCAGATCACTGATAATTTAATGAAATGTAAATGAAAGCAACTCTGAGGTTCCACCTTGCATCCATTAGACTGACAAAAAAAGAAAAAGATGATTTTTGGAGGAGATGTAGGAGAAATGAATGCATACTCGTTTATTGTTGGTGAAGGCCTAAACTGAGTCCAACCAGTCTGGGATCTATACTCAAGGTCACTGAATTGTGCATACCCTTTGCCCTAGCCATACTACTACTACTACTACTACTACTACTACTACTACTACTACTACTACTAGAAGTTCAGAGAGATGTACAAATGGTACAACTTTGAAACTGTCTTTTCTTTATTATATATGTATACACATACATATATATGTTTAAAATATAAGCTGTTTGTAATTGTCAGTTTCATATATAATTTTCTTTCCATATTTTTTATTGTGGAAATGTTCTTTTTTTGGAGTTTGTTGAATTAAGAAGAACACAAAATTTAAAACAAAGTTATATTTTTGGCTTTGTTTTCTGTCTTTTCCTCTTTTTTGTATTTTTCTACCTAAAATGTCCCTTAAGAGACACTGAAGTTCGGGATTTATATTCTTGGGAGCAACACATGACTCTGGAGTCCAGAAACGTTTGTAGTGTACTTTTATCTTGTACTAGTTCTCAATATAGTCATTGCTATATCTCTTCCTCTCATTTGCTTCATCCCCTCCCACCCCCTCACCTCTCTTGGCTTGTAGAAAACCTGTGTGTATAATTGCATTCTTAATAAATTGCATATATAATTGCATTCTTAATAAAATAATAACAACCAGCGCTGTAACTAACATAGGGTGATGGGGCTTTCCCCAAGGGTGCTTATATTTGGGTGTGGGGGATTATGCTTTCTTCATACAGTCCTCAGATGAGTACATATCACTTTCCTCACCTAGCCTCAGGCTGCCACCTCTCCCAGGATCCTTTTGCCATCTTATCTCTCTCCCAGTGTCCAAACCTCCATCTTTGTTCTTCCATGTTGGGCATTTAGGTGGCACAATGGATAGAGTACTGCGCCTGGAGTCAGGAAGACTGAGTTCAAAACTGGACTCTGACACTGTGTGACCCTGGGCAAGTCACTTAACCCTGTTTGCCTCAATTTCCTTGTCTATAAAATGATCCAGAGAAGGAAATGGCAAACCACTCCAGTCTCTTTGCCAAGAAAACTCCCAATGGGATCACAAAGAGTCAGACATGACTGAAATGACTAAACAACATCTTTGCCTCTCCATCAGCAGCCTCCAAGTCTCTGTCTCTCCCCAGTCCTATCCCTTTCAACTGAATCTGGAGTAATTCCTAGTTACAGATCTAATGCACCAAAAGTGATTCTGGGATAAAAGTAAGATATAAGGTACATGATAGTCTATCATCTTTATTTGCAATGAAAGACATGCAAAAAAAAATCCCTTCATAGTAAATACTCTTAATGTGGTTATTCTATTTTGTTCCTTTTCAGTGAACATCTAGACATTTTTCCCTTAAAAAGATTTAATTTTAATATGTATGCATAACTGGGGGTTATATAGTTGGATCAGCATAACATCTTTCCATTTGGAAATGCCAAGTCTACTTGAAAGTGTGGAATAAAAATGATCTCCCTGCAAAACATTCGGATTTTCTCCTAAATTTCTGTGCATAGTTTTGCTCTCTAAAGGGCTTATGGCACTGTTTCCAGCTGCATTAGTAAAGCAATTTAAAGATGTGGTTTTAAAAAATTGACTTGATTGCACATTGTCTATTATGAACACTGAAGAAAGATGAAGGTTTTAATTATGTGAATTAATACATTTTTCATGTCGGTTTACATATGCTATTTTTTTAATGTGCAAATCAGGAAAAGCTTTTTTAGATATACAAAGGTGAAGTTTTTATATTAGTTTTACATTATTTACATAAACAAAATAATCTTTCTTTCCCATATTTAGGTAGCTGACATTAACACTAGTTAATTAATGCAACTCAGAGGGCCTTAAAGGCATAACTTTCACTTTTCACTTGGAAATATATGTAGGATAAAATTCTAAATGTTCTGGTAGAAGCTAATCCCTAAAGCTATTCATTTAAGTGAGCATACATACTGTATGCAAATATGCAAAGGGAAAATAAGAAACTCTCTATTTTTTTTTAAAAAGGATGAAGCTCCCAATTGTATTTTCCATGATATTCCTTTCATGCTGTAGTTGTTATTTTTATTTATTATTTTTAATCAATTAATTTTACTTTGTTTTTTCCCTCAATTACATGTATACAAAAATTAACATTCATTTTTTAAAATTTTGAGTTTCAAATTCTATGTGTCTTTGTTTCCCTTCCCCCCCTCCTTGAGAAGGCAAATGATTTAATATAGATTATGCTATAATGTATAGGTGACACTATATACTACATGACAATTTGTATATTATACTAGATTGCATGTGCAGTCATGCAAAACATTTCCACATTAGCAGAGTTGTAAAAGAAAACAAAGATACAAAAACCCAAGAATAATAAAGAAAGAAAAAGAATAAGTATGCTTTGATCTGCATTCAGACTCCATCAATTCTTTCCCTGGAGATGGATAGCATTTTTCATCATGAATCCTTTGGAAGTGTCTTGGATAATTGTATTGCTGAGAATAAATTAAGTCTTTCACAGAAGATCATCATACCATATTCCTATTACTGTGTACAATGATCTCCTAGCTCTTCTCACTTCACTTTGCATCAGTTCATATAAGTCATTCCAGGTTTTTCTGAAAGCATCCAGCTCATCTTTTCTTATAGCACAATGATTTTCCACTAAAATAATATGCCACAATTTGTTCTACTATTCCCAATTGATAGGCATCCCTTCAATTTCCAATTCTATTCCACCACAAGAAGAGCAATGTAAATGGTTTTGTACACATAGGACCTTTACATTGATCTTTTTTTAGATGAAGATCCAATAGTGGTATTGCTAGGTCAAAGGGTATGCACAGTTTTATAGCTCTCATGCTTGAGTTTTTAGAAAATACAGAGAATGGGTTCACCAAGTATGGTAGGAACAATAGCTACTTCATGGTAGCAAGGCTAATTTCTCCCATTAAATAAAAAAGCAAAGTAACCATTCTAAAGACTAATTTATCCAAGAGACTCAAGTCTGCACCAGTGCTGTTATTTCCTGGTCACCTACATTATAAAAATCTCAGTCCACAAGGACTAAGGTACTGTAGGCTTATTGGACTGATTTCTGCTTCGAGAGGCAACACACATTCCCTACTGGCCCCTCTCCCTATGGACATTAGGGGAGTTATATTCACTACAACCAATGCTGCATTGAATATCCTCTTTAGGATATTAAGTGAATTCCTTTTGTTAATTGATCTGTGGTCTACAAGTGTCTCCTTTAATTCCACTCAAAATCATGAACTACTGTACTCTACTGGTTTGAGTTAGGCTTGATCTAGGACAATTTGAGTTCAATTTCTGGGAAAATCCTAGAACCTAACATTAAAGTGATGGTTTTTTAATATCTAGAAAGAGAAGGGGGAGAGGTGTCACAAAGAATCAACATTGCTCTTCATCAAGAAGGTGCTACACCATGGAAAAGAAGACAAAAGGTGGAAATAGCCTATGTTGGAGGGGCTTCAGAAATATAGGCACATAAATATGCTATTGTTATCTAAATTGGTTAGTGAGTCGGTCCGACCAATGGTCTAACCACTCTGAAAAGTAATTTAAATTTGACTAAAAGATGCCACAGTGAGACATATATCTTAAGAAGATCAAAGACAGGGTGGCTAGGTGTCGTAGTGAGTAGAGCACTGGCCCTGGAATCAGGAGGACCTGAGTTCAAATCCAGCATCAGATACTTAATAGCGCTGTGACCTTGGGCAAGTCACTTAACCCCAATTGCCCTACCTTACCACCTCCAAAAAAAAGGAAAAAGATCAAAGAAGGAAAGGTATTATTAACAAAAACACTTACAGAAATACTTTTTATCGTAGCAAAGAACTAGAAACAAAGTTGATATCCCATGATCTATTTATAGTTAAAATAAATTTTAGTACTTGTACGTAATGGAATATTACTAAACCGTGAGAAACAATGATTATGAATTATTTAGAAAACCATAAGAAGATTTGTATTAACAGATGCAAAATGAGATAAACAGAAGTAGAACAGCAATATACACAATGACTTTAACAATGTAAATAACAAAATAAATAACACTGTAAGAATATTGACTATACTTGCCACCAGAGAAAAACTGCAAAAACCTCTCCCAGGTTGGGTTGCTAGATGTCCTGATAGTGAATAAGGCACAAGGCCAGGAATCAGGAAGACTCATTTTCTTGAGTTCAAATCCGGCCTCAGACACTTACAAGCTGTGTGACCCTAGGCAAGTCACTTCACCCTGTTTGCCTCAGTTTACTCATCTGTAAAATTAACTGAAGAAAATTCTGTATAGGGTCACAAAGAGTCAGACATGACTGAAACAACTCAAGAACAGCAAAAGGTGGGTATTGACATCTCTTCTAATTCTAAAATTCTGTGATGGGTTGGTTAACTAGGGCTTTCTGTCCTTTGTTGAATTGAGATTTTTTTTTTATCTCATTCACAAATAAGAGAGTCCCTTTGCTCTTGTGCATTTTATCCTCTAGGCTAACCTGTAGAGATTGGGGTAACTCATACAAGTGAATTGTGGAATAATTCTCCCCAGTTTCTGTTTCCTGTTTGCTTGGACAAATGTGTCTGCTTGCTATCTGTGATTGTCTTTTGTTGCCGTTGTTCAGTCATGTCTGACTCTTTGTGACCCCATGGACCATACTGTCCATGAGGTTTTCCTTGGCAAAGATATTGGAGTGCTTTGCCATTTTCTTCTCCAGTGAGTTAAGGCAAAGGTTAAGTGACTTTTCCTAGGTCACACAGCTAGTAAGTGTCTGAGACCAGGTTTGAACTCAGGTTTTCCTGACTCCAGGTGGAGCCCCCTACCTGCCAACTATGCCCACACCCCAGCAGTTTGTCTGTGTCTAATAATGATTTGGTAGGAGGGAATTAAGCTGGCTGAGTATGAGAACTCATTCAATATCCCAGCTCCCTCCCTCACTAGCTTCCTGCTCTGGAGATCCTTTGGACAATTTGTGGGGGTCCTAGACTCAGCCAAGAGATGGACTTTTAAAAGAGACGGGGGATTGTTAGTCTGACCTCTTCTTTCTTTTTTATTTTTATTTATTTTTTGCTTTTTGGAGGGGGGAGGGCAGGGCAATTGGGGTTAAGTGACTTGCCCAAGGTCACAGGGCTAGTAATCATTAAGTGTCTGAGGCCGAAGTTGAACTCAGGTCTTCCTGACTCCAGGGCCAGCGCTCTATTCACTGCACCATCTGACCTCTTCTTTCTACTGGGAGGAATGCTCAGACCCCCTCCCCCACCCTGGAACTTCCACAGTCACCTGTTTCTCTGTTTCTCAGAGTGCCACACTCTCCACACTGAGATGACAACATATCTTTTGATTTTATTTATTGTACAATTTTATTGGTCCCCAGTCCAGCCCCCCATCCACTAAACCACAGTTGTCCACCACTTTTCCTTCTTGGAATCATCTTTTGTTTTACAGGTAAGAAACTGAGTCTCAGAGGTTAAGTGACTTGCTTAGTGTAGAGAAGGTTGAGTCAGGATCTAAACTCAGATGTTTTCAATTCAAATTCATTGCATTTCCTAGGACTTCGCTCTTGCCTCTTTCTAGATCTCCCCTCCCTCCCTCCCAAGTCTTTGACCTCTCTCTCCTATACCTTTTCCTTTTCAGGATCTGTACAAGTGCAATCTCCAGGAGGTTGGATATCAGCCAGTTTGTGCTTGCAAGACTGAGTTCCATAACACCCTCTCTATTCACCTATCAGGCTCAGAAGTTGATGCTAAGGATTCAGGTTGATTAGAAAGAATCCTGAGTGGGGGGAGTCTGAAGACTTGGGTTCGACTTCTGACCTTGTGGCTTACTAGCTGTATGACCTTCGACAAATTTCTTAATGGTCTATAGGCCTGAGTTTATTCCTCTATAAAATAGTGGAGATGATAATCTCCCAAGTCTCCTCCAGCCCTCAGTTAATTATTTGAGCAATTTCTGACACTCCCAGTGTTCCCACTGCATGCCACCTCACCTTTCTGCCTCTCTCCTCCTCTTCTTTTCAATTTCTCAGTACCTTCCAGACTCCTTAGGCACCGTCCTGGGGCACTTCCCTCCAAAAGATCAGAGGTAAATTCACAGAGTCCTAGAATTTACAACTAGAAAGGCCTTTGGGAATGATTTAGCTCAGGATCTTCATTTCATGGATGGGAAAAGTGAGGATTTTTTTTTTTGAAGAGACTTTTTTGTGGTCTTTAACCTCACTTTTTCAGTGCAGGGAGTGATGTGGATCCTAGTTAAGAGTAGCACTATGGCTTACCCACAACACCCAGCTCCTTGGTGCCTGATGCCTGGGAGATGGCCGCACAGACTTGGATGGAGCTTGCTGGGGGGCTGGAATAGCAAGCCTATTTAGGCAGTTAGAGTCACGGGTACATGATGCCTTCTCATTTCTAAGGGGGTGGAACCTGGACCCACAGCTCCTTCCCCTTGGTAACCAGAATGAACAGCAACATCCCAGCAGGGGAGAACAGGGGGAGGAGCCAGAGGAGGAGGGGGCAGCAGTGACCAGGGTGACTACTGCCTGGCTGCCAGGGCTGCTGCTATCCAGGACAAGACACCAGAGCTTGCCCTTCTCTTTTCCTCTTCTCTCTTCTCTCTCTTACTTCCCCTCTCTCCTTACCTATTATCCCTTTCCCTATACTCCCCCCCCCCCTCTCCCTCTCCCTCCCTCTTCTCCTATCTCCCTTTCCCCTCTCTGCCCACCGCTGCTTCCTCACAGCTTCTCAGCTGCCTTTTGAAGTCACCCCTCTTGCAGCCGTGCTGTGATTTCCTCCTAGCCCTAGTGGGGCGCGGAAAGGACCAGGGGCACCCGACGCCGGGAAGGACGCCCAGCAGCAGCATCTCACCTAGCCCAGAGCATCTTCAGCCCAGCTCCGCCAGCATCTCTAGGAAGACTCTCCAATAGCCAGCAGGATGTGGAACGAGACACTGAGCCTGGAAAGCGAGTCCAACTTCAGCCTGGACTATACGGATGAACCTTTCAACAGCTCCCAGGCGGACCAGCTGCCCCCCTTCCCCAAAGCCCTGCTTACCGGGGTCACAGTCACTTGCATCGCTCTCTTTTTCATCGGCATCTCGGGCAACCTCATGACCATGCTGGTGGTGTCTCGGTTCCGGGACATGCGGACCACCACAAACCTCTATTTGTCTAGCATGGCGCTGTCCGACATGCTGATCTTCCTCTGCATGCCCCTGGACCTCTTTCGCCTCTGGCAGTACCGGCCCTGGAACTTCGGGGACTTTCTCTGCAAACTCTTTCAGTTCATCAGTGAGGGCTGCACCTATTCCACCATCCTCAACATCACTGCCCTCAGCATCGAGAGGTACTTTGCCATATGCTTCCCCCTCAGGGCCAAGGTCGTGATCACCAAGGGCAAGGTGAAGCTGATCATCTTGGTCATCTGGGCCGTGTCCTTCTTCAGCGCTGGCCCAATCTTTGTCCTGGTAGGAGTGGAGCACGAAAACGGAACCAACCCCATGGATACCAACGAATGCAGGCCCACTGAGTTTGCCATCCAGTCGGGACTGCTCACGATCATGGTCTGGATCTCCAGCATCTTCTTCTTTCTGCCTGTGTTTTGCCTAACTGTGCTTTACAGCCTCATTGGGAGAAAACTGTGGAGAAGAAAGAGGGAGGACATGGGACTGAGTGCTTCTATCCGTGATAACAACCACAAACAAACTGTAAAAATGTTAGGTATGGGATTTTTACTCTCTCTCTCTCTCTCTCTCTCTCTCTCTCTCTCTCTCTCTCTCTCTCTCTTTTCTCCCCTTCAATTCCCCTTGGTCTATCCTCTCACTTTCTTGCCTCATCTTTCCTTCCCTTCTTTTCTCTCCCCTTTGTCTTTCTCTCTCCATATCTTCCCTTTTATTTTCTTTGCCTCCTTTTCCTCTCTTCTTCTCTCCCCTTCCTCATTCTTTCTTCCAGTCTATATTTTTTCCTCTCTCTGCCTTCTCTCTTCTTTTTTTTTGTCTCTTGACCTTTTTCTCTCTATCTCTGTCTCCCTTTCCTTCTTCTCCTTCCCTCCCTCAAGAAAATATTTAGAAACATCATGCCTCTCCATGAACCCCAAATATCAAATGTTATGTCTTTTCATTTCCTCAGGAGAGTAACCCTAGAAATTAAGTTTGCTTTGAAACCAACATATATCACAGAGCAACATATTATAGTGTTTATGTTCCCCAGTTCCTTTCCTATTCTCTGATTTTCAGGTAACTGATTAAATTTAAGAAAATATCATATCCTTTAAAATATTCTAGCAAAGAGTTAAGTTCTAAGCTGATGGACATGCAACATATGTACAATCCAAGCAGATAGTTGAAACAAAAAAAAAAAAACAAAACAATTTTTGCTTCTATGTCACTTTCCTCCTTCTTGAATTATTCGAATCATTGCAACAATTTTGTTTCACTTGATTGTTGGGCACACAACCCAAATGCCAACTGTAGACTTTCCCCTACTTGATAAAGTTCTCCTTCTGTTCAGCTCAGTTACTAGCAAGAAAGTGCCCCAGTTTGATCAAATAAAACTTACGTGAAAGGATCAACATCAGTAATTGTTCCTTCCCAAAGAGTTCTTCACTAAATCACCCCTACATTCAATGAGAAGTGAGAATTAGTACATTTTAGTTTAAAGGTAAGGGTTAATTTCAGTTAATTTTATAAGCAGTCAAAATAAAATTGTATTTATTCTCCATAAATATCTCCACAGTCATATATTAGAACCCAGTACTATGCACATGAAGTCATACTCAATAATTTTTTTCTACCAAAAATGCTTTCAAATCCACATTTTATCTGTAGCTTAACTTCTTAAAGTTTTGCTCTCAAATTTATCAGAAAATGGAATCTATCTAAACTGAGTGGTAAGTATTTTTTTTAAATTTATTTTATGTTTTTAACTTGTGGAATAAAACAAGCATTTCCAGAACATAGTATAATAAAAAAGATGATTGCACATGAGGCTGCAAATCTCTTTTGTACAACTTTACAAGTGGTAAATCTTAGCATCATGGGAAATGTTTATATTTACATTTTGCATATTTAATATCATTTGGAGGATAAAAAATGAGGGTTTTGTGTTTGTAATTTTTAGAATCTCTGAACAAAATGAAGGCTGGCATTAAGTGGCTTTAAAGCCCAAAACTCTGGGGTCTAAGTCCCACCTCAGAGAAACATTGGTCTTTGCAACCCTAGCCAAAATTCACTCAACTTCTCAGTGCTCTCCACAACTTTCTAACATTATAAATTGCAGAGAAAGTATCACTTTGTATTGGTAGAGGGAGATTCTCTATCTGGAAGCTCAGGAATAAAATGACAGATCCAGTCTGCACATCCAAGGTCCTTTGCCATTTTCTAATTTTAAGAATTTCTGGATTACTGTATGTCAAAGGGATGAAATTCATAACCAAGAATGCCCAAGGTTTTAATCATCTAGACCAGAGGTTCTCAAAAGGTATAGACCACTGACTATCTTCATTGCATTAAAAATAAAGCAAGCCCTTCTGTTGTTTCTGGAATTAGTCATTTCATTTCAGTGGAAATCAGAGTCTGTAGACAAGAAGTCCTGGTTCTGAATCCTTCAGCTTAGTCACCTATGGGACCTTGGGCAAATTACTTCTCTTTACTCTATGACTGCATTTAATTTTTTAAAACCATTTTCTCATCATCAAAAGAAAACCCATTTCCCCACTAATTCAGAGAAGCTGGTCAATAGAAATGGGTGGGTCAGGTGATCCAGGAATATTTGCCTCACCAAAGTAGCCCAGTAACAAAGATTTGAAAGCTACTTTTCTACACCAAATTTTTCCATGTTACTTTTGCTGGGTTTAGAAAAATCTTCTGATCTTTTATAGAAGTTGACATCTCAATGTGATAAACTTAAAAAGTAAGTTGATGACATTTTCTAATGGTGTTTAGTGTTAAACATTTTTCTACTTAATCATTGCCCCCTCCCCCTTTTAACAATGATCTTATTATATTGGTTATCAATTAACTAGCAAACAGTTATTAAGGGCCTTCTATGTGCCAGGCACTGTCCTAGGTGATGGACACAGAAGTAGAAGAAATGAAATTATTCCTACTTGCAAGGTGCTTTCATTCTGGTGGCAGAGACAAGAAGTAACTAGATAAGCAATTAGAGAATAAATACAAATAAACAAAAAGCTGTTAAATACAAACTGGTTTGGGAGAGAGGGCACTAGCAGTTTCATGCAGAAGAGCCTTGAAGGAAGCTGACACAGTATTAGTTGTGTCTATATGCATCAAAAGCTGAATTTTCAAAAATGGATTTCTTAGTCATCTCCCCCAAACATCCAGTTAACTTAATCATAAAATAATAATACCTAATATTAATTTGATGGTGGGAAGACAGTTGGATTTAGACTAATGATGAGATCACTGGATTTGGAATGAAAGGACATAGGTTTGAATTCTGATCCATTTAACATTTCTGGGTCTCAGTTTCTTCCTATGTAAATGAGGAGACTGGACCCAATAACTTTTTTGGGGGGGGGAGGGGGGAGAGTAGGACAATTGGGGTTAAGTGACATGCCCAAGGTCACATGGCTAGTGTTTCGTGTTAAGTATCTGAGGCCGGATTTGAACTCAGGTCCTCCTGACTCCAGGGCCAGTGCTCTATTCACTGTGCCACCTAGCTGCCCCTGACCCAATAACTTTTAAGGTCCTTCTGGTTCTCAATTTAGATAGTACTTTAATGTTTGCAAAGTGTCTTACAAGCATTATCCCATTTGAATATCACAAAAAACCCTGTGATGTATGTTCAGGTATCAATTACCCTAATTTTACCAGTAAGGAAGCTGAGGCTTAAGTGACATGGCCGTAGAAGCCATAAATGTCAGAGGGTTCTAAATCCTATCTTATGTTACCTTAGACAAATATCTTGAGGCTCCCTGGATCTTCATTTTTCAGCTATAAAATGACCTTTGAGGGCCTTTCTAGCTCTCTCTGTATACGATCCCATGAAATGGGATTTGAGCCTGGCCCTTTCTGACTCTCGGTTTATCACACCATTGGCCTCACCTGACTGCCTCTCTGGTAGACTATTGGTACACAGAACTGATTAGTCACCTTGGTCCAAATAGCTGGATTAGTTGTGTATTTAGAAATAGCTCTCATTAAACCCCAGGAAAGGGAATGGGGAAAAACAACATTTGGCCCTTTGTCTGAGATAAATCACGATCTCCTGCCACAAAGGCTTTCAAAAGACATGTAATCTTCTTTTTTATTAGCAGAATGCGATTCCAGACAACATTGCTTGATCTCATGCTAAGTTTCTCTGGTTTTCCTTCTAGCCGTGGTGGTGTTTGCTTTCGTCCTCTGTTGGCTGCCATTTCACGTGGGACGCTACTTGTTCTCCAAATCCTTCGAGCCTGGCTCTTTGGAGATTGCCGTGATTAGTCAGTATTGCAACCTGTTTTCCTTTGTCCTGTTCTATCTTAGTGCAGCCATCAACCCCATCCTTTACAACATCATGTCCAAGAAATACCGAGTGGCTGTCCTCAGGCTCTGGGGACTTGGCCAGTTCTCCCAGAGGAAGTTGTCCACTCTGAAAGATGACAGTTCCCGGGCATGGACAGAACTGAGTGTCAATACATGAGCAAAATAAATTCATGAGCAGTCACAATTCTGATATGAAAGCCATAATGCAATTGATGTTGGTAAGATGTTCAAACATAGGTTTGGAAATAGGTAGGAAGTCACCCTGGAAGAGTTGTCCTTTTGTTATCTGGGATTCATGGGGATGGGGAAAATACTAGTAAAAAAGGTAAGGCTTTTGTTGTACAAAAAATTTGGCTTGGTTGAACCACTCATCAGAGGGCTCTTGTTTAACATTTCTGTTGTGTTCACTACCTGTGATTTTCTATTCACACATTGGTGCTGAACCAGAGAAAGGAGAAGAGAGTCTTGGAATAGGTTGGAGCAGAGAAAGGCTTGCACAGTATTTTGTTTTGGGTGGCTAAATATGAAATCAGATGTGCTTTTCTACAAAGATGAAGAATATTCAGTGAAAAGGAATGTTAGTGATAAATATGAATATAAAAGGTATTCAAAACCAATCATCTCCGTGTAGTCCTGAATATATATGGAAAACAAAAATTTTATCTTGGTTAAAATGCCTTATAATTAACTTTTTACGGAGCCATTTTTCATTGCATTGCCAGCAGACTGTGATCGAACAATTAGTGATGAATTCTGAGAATCATCTCCTCAGTGTCATTTTTTTTAGATAACTATTCTTACACTTGGGAGAAGAGACACTATGAGCATTTAAGATATTTTATTGTTTTCATGGTATTTAATTATCTGCTCCAATACTCAATCAATGAAACTGAAAAGCATTTTCAAATGCTTTGTTCAGCTTAACAATCAAACAGAAGCTATAGAGAAGGATTGCAAGTGGAGACACATAAGGCTCCCAATGAACACAAGAGTTATGGTGTTTCTGATGAAATTGATCCAGTGGAAATTCACAAGTGACTTATGCCATAAAGATAGAAATCTCATGCAATTGGGAAGGTTTTTTACTTTGAATGAATGCAAAAACCATTAAATTTTAATAGTTATTGACTTGAACTAGTCAGCTAGTCTCTATTGGCCTCAAAATATACATATCCCATGTTGCTTTGCTATATACTACTTATGTGATCTTGGGCAGGACACTTTGCCTCATTTTCACCTCATTTTCCTCATCTGTAGTATGATGAAGGTAAACTAGATGACCTTTGAAGTCCCTCCCAGCTCTAAATCTGTGGTCCTATGATTGTGTCGCACCATTTTTTATTTTTCGACAGTCAACAAAATGTATGACAAATGTAGCAGGAATGTATTTCTATTTCCCTTTTCTGTTTCTGTACATTTTTAGATGTCCCAAGTCTACTTTTGTACCTACATTTTGGGGCATATGCATTGTATTTTGGTCAAAGAATTATTTTTCCTAAGCCTGGATGAATGAACAGGAAATTGGCCTTGTAAGAAGCTTTGTAACTTGTGATACACATACTGGCTCTGTGACCCTCAGCAAATCACTTAACTTTTCACTGCTCTAGTCACCTCCTGAAGACTAAATTGCAGAGAAGATGCCAACCTATGTTAATAAAGGGAGTTTTTTCACCTGGAAGTTCCTTATCTTGTTGAAATTCTTGGTATAGTCACTATCCCTATTCCTAATCCTATATGACATTAAAGCATTATATACTGTTCCTTGGGTCATCCTAACTGCCATTTGGATAGAATTGGTAGGTCAGTTCCATATGGGTAGAGCCATCTTCTCACTGAAATGACAGATTGTTTCATTTAAATTGCTGGGTTCACCTCATGCTTTAGGGTCATATAAACATACCATGAAGGCTACACATTTGTGGAGAATGTTTTACAAATCCCGCATGGCATTCAGAAGGAATCAATTAAGAGGATCATTATTTTAAATTCATAACTCAGTTGATTTCTGAGAGTCCATTAGTCCCTTTAAACAGGGGTTCTTTACCTGGGATCTGTGAATTTTTAAAAAATATATATTTTGATAGCTGCATTTCAATATGACTGGTTTCCTTAGTAATCCTGTGTATTTTTAACATATACATTTAAAAAACATAATTCTAGGTCCAAAAGCTGATGGCCTCTGTGTCCAAAGATGGCCAAAGGTGTTCATGTTACAAAAAGGTTAAAAACCCCTACTTTAGGGGGGTATAACAAGTCCTTAGTCCAGTTGGAGTCTCATGTGCCAATAGCACCCTTTTGGCTTCAAGTATAGCCTCCTTAAAGTATGAGGGGTGAGATCTACAAAGACAAATAAATTCTGTATTTTTACAAAGATGACTTATACAACAATTCATGATTTGGAAAGCATCAAATCTCTTCTTCATTGCTTTATTGAACTTAAAGGATTCTCAAAATAACTGGCCACCAGGCTAAAATTTAGTATTTTGGGTATGTGTTTTGTCCTGACTTACCTCAGACTGTTCTGTATGTGTGTGGTGTATGTACCTGGCCTCTTTTACTTCCCGGAGCCTGACTTGTTTACATGGTGAAATTATCGGATTCGACAGAGATGATATTTCATTAGCTCGAAACAGGTAACTGTTTTGAAGTTATTTTAGAGAAAGCTACCACTGATTTTGAATGATGACATGGACTCTTTTAGTACTTCAGTTGGGTTTTTGTTTCCTTTTAAGGCTGTTTTGTAGTTTCTTTCTATCAAAACACATTGTAAAGAAAGATTCCAGGAAAGAATAAATTGGACACCAAGACAAAATGAAATAGTCCTTGTCTTCAGGGAGCTTACGTCCTATCAGAGGAGATAAGATGTACACAATAAATATATATATGCATATACACATATAGTGCATATATATGTGTATATGTGTCACACACACACAGAATGCAACCTTAAGAACATTCTGTATAAATGCTTATGATTATTTCTATGTGAAGACATCTTCCCCTCCCTTCTCTCCCAGAACTCAGTGAGTAAAAATATTTAGAAAAAATTTTACTGGGCTGGGCAGGGTAGCACATACCTATAATCCCAGCTAGCAGGAAGGCTAAGGCTGGTGGATCTCTTGAGTTGGGAGCTCTGAACCGTGTGTGTTAGGCTAGGCTGATTAGGAATCTGAAAGAAAGGGAAGGGGATGGAATGGGAGGGTGGGGGAAAAGGGAGGGGAAGGCAGGGAAGGAGAGGGGAGCGGAGGGAAGGGGAAGAGGGAAGAGTTAGTTAGTGGACACATTGGCTTGGTTTAAAAAACAGAAACTTTTTTTTTTATACTTTGTACTGTTGGAATAGCTGTTTGGTTATATTTCTGCACCCTTGCCAATGTGGGTTTTATCTGCTCTTTCTCTGCTCTGCTCTGTTCTTGAACTGTCCGGCATGTGCTGTGCCTTGTAACCTTGTGCCTAGGATGTGGTCAGAGTCCCTCTTGTGCTTAATAGACCATAAATCCATGACCACAAATGTGCTTAAGGAATACTCCAGTTAATGGGTCTTTCCATTTCATTATTTATGTAAATGTTGCAAAGTAGGTCACAGGACTGCTCAAATACCTGTCCTGTCAAAACAGACCCAACTTTCTCCCCTTCCTTTCTGTCTCCTTTGTCAAATAATTCTTCAATAAACATCTGCAAACAGAGATCTGGTCTATGGCTCATTTAATCAATTCACTGCTCTTACCTCTGGATCTGGGAGACTCCTGCACCTCTTCCCACGGACCTAGCTTCTGGTGAATTTTTGACTGGGCAAATCACTTAACCTCTCAGGGCTCCAGGAGCCCAGAAGTGGCAGAGAAGGTGCCAACCTGCAGTGGTAGAATGAGTTCCCACATCTGGGAACTCTGAAACCACAGGGATAAGTAATTGATGCTGTAGCATTTCTGTGAATGACAAGAGAAATAATCCTGCTTACATTCTCATCATCCAGTTGCCTTCCATTTGGCTCACCAAGCATTTATTAAGAACCTACTATGCAGTATTTATAAATGGTTACTATGTATAATAAGGCACTGTGCCAGGCATCAGAGTTACAAAGACAAAAATGAAGTCTGTCCTCAAGGAACTTACATTCTACTGGAAGGGGATCCATTGGGTCAACAATTAAGTAAATAAATGTTATTTGAGAATGCAAAAAACTTTAACATGTAGGGAAGGGAGTTCTTAATCTTTTCTGGGTCATGTACATTGAAATACAATTATTAAAAAAATGCTTTTTTAAATTCACAGGTTAAGGCATATGCTAGAGAGATATTGTGGTTTGTCCTTCATTCTCAAGAGGACCATGACCTCAGGAAGGTGATGTCATGACTTTCAAGTAAATTGGATTTAAGTGAGGCAGGGTTGTGCAAAGTTACCAGCCTCACTTTCTCCTTCAGAGCCATCTGGGTCCAGTGGCCAGATATAGATCAGAGCAAGTGGAGATGGCCCCTGCTAGAGAGATCAAATTCAAATGAATGCAACCAGCGTTTATCAGGACCTTTCTCTGTACTGGGCACAGTTAGGTGGAGGGGGGAGGAGAAGATTTGAAGACAAAAATAAAAATAATGATCCTCCTCCCGAAATACTATGTCTCTCCTCTACTTCCTATTCTTTGTACCAGAATCTAGGTTAATGCATTAAGTCTAGGAGGGAAGGGGTTGAACAGTATTCACTCAGCTCCTCCACAAACTGGTTGCTGTATTTTTTCCTTTCATGATAAATATTCATATTTTATATTCAATATCATCATAGCGACAAATAGGGTGACTAAATTATATCGCACCTAAAACCATTTTTTGCATATTGTATATTCCTATGATCTCTAATGGTATATCTTTTGGAATGCAATGGGTCACTGCATCTTAGCTTGAGCAAGAAAGCGAAGTTAAATTCCTTCATTTAAAGGATGGTCATAAGCCAGAGCAGGGCAGTACCTCGGGGGCCATTTAATCCAACCACTTCATTATCCAGATGAGGAAACTGAGGCCTGGAAAGGTCAAGTGACTTTCCCACAGTCATACAGGCAATAACATGAGAATTGAACCCTGGTCCTTTGTTCAACAAGTTCAGAGCTCCTTCTACTTCATACTTCTGTAGAAAAGGATGTTTCCTAAATCAGGGCTCATATCCATGAATGACCAAGAACATATTGCCAATAATTACATAATAATGATAATTCTCATTGACGTTTCCATACCATATTCAGATTGATAAAACCATGCATTTAGGGGGTGCAGTGGTTAGAGTTCTGAGTCTGGAGTCAGGAAGACCTGAGTTCAGATCTGACCTCAGACACTTACTAGCTTGTCCGACTTGCCTGGGCAAGTCACTTAACCACCTTGTTTGCCTCAATTTCCTCATCTGCAAAATGAGCTGGAGAAGGAAATGGCAAACTACTCCAGTATCTCTGCCAAGAAAACTCCATATGGGGTCACTGAGAGTCAGATACAACTGAAAATGACTCACCAGCAACAACAACAACTGGTATTATCTCATTGGAGCCTCTCAAAAACCATGTGATATAGATGCTACTGTTCTACTTTTAGAGCTAGGGAAACTGAGGCTGAGGAAAAAAATAAGCTCCATACCCAAGTAGTATCAGTCATCAAGCATTTGTTAAGTGATTACTGTAGGCGTCTGTGTGGCACAGAGGGTAAAATATGGGATGGGGGGTCAGGAAGACCCAAACTCAAGTCCAGCCTCAGACTCTTAGCTAACTGAATGACTTTGGGAAAGTCACTGCCTCAGTCTCTTCATCTGTGAAATGAGGTCAATAATAGCACCTTTTCTCCCAATATAGCCTGTGAGTTAACTTATGTAAAGCACTTTGCAAATGTTAAAGTTTATTATTATTTATCAAACATTTATTTCTTAAATGTTTATTTCTTAAATATAGTTGTTTATATATTTGTCATATAAAATATTATTACATTGTATATTAGATATAAATATTTATATATTTATTAAATTATTATTAATTGTTGTTATCATTAGCTTACTATGTGCTAGGGCTGGTGTAAAGCACTAGGAATACAGAGAAAAACACAAATACCGTCCCCACAATGAAAGCTCTTACATTCTAATTGGGGAAGTCACCTGTACATAACTTACTATGGACATACATGATGTAAACAGAGTAGACAATATAATTTACAAGGAAAAGCTCTAGTAGCTGGTGGGGGAACAGTGGTAAGGAGGGAGAGAAAGGTCATGGGCACAAGGTGGATTTGAGTTGAGCCTTTAAGGAAACTAGGAGGAAGAGGTGAGGAGGGAGAACATTCCAGCAATGGGAAACATGCTTTGGACAGTTAGGTGAATGGAGTATCCTGTGGGAGAGTATAATGCCAATGCAATACTCATAGCAGCTGCTATAAATATGTATATATATTCCCAGGGTCAGTTCACAAAATATAATAAATTCTCTTCCTCCAAGACAAAATCAACATATTTATTAAGATGTTAGGACACCAGAAGACAATATCTAGCAAGGCACTCATCACCAATCCAGGGAGCACAGACATCTCAAAGAATTCCCTCTGTCTAGCCTTCCCACAAGCAAGCTCCCTAGGCAAGTTCCTCTCTCTGTGGTCTGCTTGTTTCTCTGCCTGCTTCTCTCTCTGCCCACCCCTTTCCCTCCAAGTAGTACAATATATACTATTTTCAATCAAATACTCTTGAGTGCTGAGAAGCTTGGAGATCAGCAATTAATTGGAAAGGTGTAGAAATCCCTGTGGCCCAGAACCTAATTGGCTCTGCACCAGGGCTCCATGTGAGGCCTGTCAATGGACCAGGAAGATCTTATATCCCATTAACCTCACAGAGAGCCAAGATCTTTTTGTCTCTAAGCTCGGCTGGGGCTCTATTTACATATATCAGGCTGCCTGAACAGCAGAGAGTGCCAGGTTAAGACACAGTCAGTCACTGTATCTATCCTTGAAATACCTGTTGACCGAAGGAACTTTCTTGTTGAAACCACAAACAATGTAATGGAACAAACTTCATGCCTGAAGGCATCATCAACATCTTAGACTGATGTGTGTAGGCTGAATGACAATGCAAGCCCAACCTTTGTGGGGTGTTTCCTAAATTAAAATGGAGCAATATTGCATGGTAGACTTTTACTAAATTAGAACACAAACAGTGCAAAAGAGCAGACAGTGGGTGATTCCTGTGTGTGCTTGGTCATAGACTAGCAGCCCTGGGGAACAGCAGTAAGTAGATTGAATTTTCTTTGGGTGTGCCCCCAAACCCCTTTCCTTGGATCCTTCTCTCCAAAGTGCCTCAGTCTCTATATCCTCCTCTCCCTGCCTCCTGCCCTTCCGTATCACCTCTGGGCCAAAGTGGTGAGAGCTGGCTTCTCACCTTATCTTTCCCACTCCCAAGTCACCACCTCTTCCCAAACTGCAGACTCCCTGACCCCCTTCCCAGCTCCCATTGCTTTTGTCTCCTGTCTTTAGAAAGTCAGCTCCTTGGGGACCAAGACTACTTCGCTTATGTTTTTTGTTTGTTTGTTTGTTTTGCTTTTTGGAGGGCAATTGGGGTTAAGTAACTTGCCCAAGGTCACACGGCTAGGTTTTTTTGTTTGTGTGTGCATTGTCTGAGGCCACATCTGAACTCAGGTCCTTCTGATTCCAGGGCCGACACTCTACTCACTGTGCCACCTAGCCGCCCCCTACTTCACTTATGTTTGTATTGCCAGTGTTCAGTCCAGTGCCTGGTACAGAATAAGCCCCTAAATTATCTATCTATCTATCTATCTATCTATCTATCTATCTATCTATCTGTCGGTCTGTCTGTCTGTCATCCATATAATCTATCTATCTATCTGTCTGTCTGTCCATCTATCTATCTATTTATTTATCTATCCCCCTTTTCTGGAAGATTCCAATGATCCAGATGATGGTAACCTCACAGAAAAGTTGGGAAATATGCTACTGTCTCCCTTCTTCCACCTTCATGGCTCTAATATCTTTCTCCTTACCTTTTGCCTTCTAGAGGGGCAGTGTAGCCCAGTGGAATAAGCGCTGAAAGGACCTGGGTTCAAGTGCCGCTCCTGATGCTCATCACCTGTGTGACTTTGGGTAATTCTCTGGGCCTCAGTTTCTTCCTTTGAAGGAAATGAAATGAGCTGAACTAGATGATTCTAAAATTCCTTCTAGCTCTAAGCAAATGGCCAGAAGTCATCAAAAACTTGTCCTCTGGCATAGAAGTTCTTAACCTTTCTGTTATGTGTCCCTTTGGCAGGGATGAAGCAGCTGAGTCCTCAGAACAATGGCTTGTTCTATCTATCCATCTATCTATCTATCTATCTATCTATCTATCTATCTATCTATCTATCTATCCATCTGTCCATCCGTCTATCATCCATATAATCTGTTTCAGCATAACTGAAAGAATGACCAAGTTTCAGTTAGCCTTTTTCCTTGCTGAGCACATAGACACCTTGAAATTAGTTCATGGACACCTTGGGGAATCTGTAGACCCAAGGTTAACAACTCCTATTCCAGGAAGTACGATACAATCCAGTGTGGATTTCAGTTCTACTTCCACACCTCCTAGCATCTGAGGGTGATCCTGGATTCCTGAAGGCTAAGTCAGTGGTAGATTGAGAGGTCTAGCAGGTCCCATCCACACTGGAAATTTTCTGAGTGTGGGCCTAGTAATGGACTGACTCTATGTCTGCCAGCCAAGGACCAACCTGGCTAAATTCAGAGGGGCTCATCATCAGGGTATTCTAGCTCATTACCAGAAAGCTGGGCCAGCAAGGAGAAAAAAGTTTTGGCTACAGCAGCTCGTGAAGGAGAGCCTCAGACAAAGGCATGGAGGGGTTAAGTTGCATTGGTGGAAGCAGGGCCCACATGGATGAAATTATGGACCTCTTAATAGGTTTTTCAGGAGTGTTTGCACTTTGCACAATGTCTTATTATGCACTCACATGGCCATTACCTGAGTTCAGGCCTCTGTAACCTCCTACCTGGAGTATTGTGATAGCTTCCTGATCGCTCTTCTTGAACCCTTACCCCACTTACTCCAATCCATCTTCCCTACAGCTGCCAAAATGATTTTTATCACCATTTTGGCTCCTTATTACTTTTTAAAATTTAATAAATTTATAAATAATTTATTTCTATAAATAAATATAAATAAATTAATAAAAATTAATTACTATTCTGGGATCAAATACCATAACCTTTGTTGGGCATTTAAAGCTTTTCACACTTGGCCCTTTTTTATTTCTTATATTTGCTTCCCATCCTCCCACCAAGTTTCTTAATCCCTCTTCTCCAGCCAATGCTCCATCCATTTCCCCCATGTCTTTACCTAGACTTCCTCACCTTCCTGGTTTCTTTCAAGATTCAGATTAAGCACCATCTTCATGGATCCTTTTCTGGTCCTCCCACTTGCTGTTCACCCTCTCCCATAACCATCTGGTTTTCATTTTGCAGAGTCTGCCTTAACCTATATATTTGTATGCTTTCCATCCCATTAGAATGTAAGCTTCTTGGGGACAGGCATTATTCATTTTTGTTTTGGTAACTCCAATGTTCAATGCAGTGGTTGGCCCATAATAGAAATTTAATACATGTTTATTGATTCATTAGTTGTAGCATAAAAAAGGCTTTGTGCCTGATTAAAGGCACTTTAAACATCAATAATTGAAGGTGTTATGCCTGAGGGCCTGGGAAGGAGTAGGATTGAAAAATAAGGGACTCCTAAAAACACATCACCTATGTGATGGCTGTAGCCTTTTCTAGACCCCTACACCAAAATTTGTATGTCCTGCATTTCATTATCTCAGTCTTATAGAAATACAGATTTGAAAATCACTCTAGACTTTTTTTTAGGGGGGGGGGTGGAGAGGGTTAGACTAATTTTTAAAATGAACATAAGAACTTCTAGTGTAAAAAGTCCCTACCTCCCCTGCTGCAGAGCATCAAGGCATCTCTAACTTTGGGTCTTAGGGTGTTACTTGGAATATTGAGAAATGACATGGCTTTCCAAAGGTCACTTTGATGTCATGTCTAAGAAGATAAACTTGGATCCAGGACTTTTTAATCCCATGGTTGGCTACATTGCCTCTCTTTGGAAATTATGACATTCAGAATTTCTAGGACCCCTCCAAATTTTTTACCCACTCTACTGTCTTCCACACCCTCAGTCTGGACACAAGAGAACAAACAATACCCCTAGCATGTTTAATTTTATAGCCAGTAAGTCACAGATTCAGGATTTGAACCCAGGACCTCCTCCCTTGCAAGGTCAGCTGTCTCTTCACTGCCTTTCTGGTGATTATGAATGATTTTCATTTCCTCCTTCCAAAATTATCTGTTTGGATCCCTTGTCTATTTGTATCATTTGTCTATTATTCTTATAGATATGGATCTATAAATTCAGCACGGCAGCCCCATTATCTGATATATTTACTCAGCATTTCCCTTAATCTGTTTCTTTTATTTAGAGATGCTGCTTTTGGTCCTGCAAAATCCTTTTATCTTTCAATAATCAAACCCATCAATCTTGTCTCCCACCATTTCTCCCTTCTGTTTGATTGATATAAATGTTCCTCATATCCACAACTGGGACAAATATCTGCTTCCAGGTTTTAATTTTTTTATTTTTAGATCATTTATCCCTCCTCAGAATTCTTCCATGGGAAGATGGAATGACATTGTCATTATATTCAGAAGGATCAAAGGGCACCCTGTCTTTCCTGTCTCCTCTACATGACATCTCCTGTATCTCTACCACCCAAGATCTTAGGGCTAAATCTGATATGCCCTTGCACCATGCTGGCATATTTTCCATCTCCTTTTTCTTTCACCAAATCATAGTTTTATGCATTTGGCATGGTCTTAAATGGAGGGCAGTGCAACTGGGAGGGATCTTACGTGTGACCCTGGCAAGTCCCATTGTAGGCCTAAGGCTCAGAAGACACATGACTTCCTCAAGGTCATGCAGCTGATGACAGAGACACCTCATCTTTATGGGCCCCAGTTTTAGTCACTAGAAAATGATACTTTTTTTGATTAAGATGATCTGATTGCTCCACAGTTAGGACTTCAGAGGCAACTGGGTCCACCCCCCCCCCCCCCCTGATTTTACAAATGAAGAAGCTTAGGTCCACAAAGGTTAAATAAGCATCAAAGGTAAAATCTGCACCCAGGTCCTCAAACTATACAGTACTGCTGCCTTTAGGTCCCATTTGAGCTGGGAGATTCTGTGATTCCATGAAACTGTTGGCAGTTTGTGGTTAATCAATCAATCAATCGACAGCCATTTACCAAAGACTCAGTATGTGGCAGGCACCTTGATAAGTGCTGGGCATTCCAAATGTAAATAATGAAATAATCATTATGCACAAAGTCCTCCCTTCCTTTCAAATTAGACACAGCTCGAGATTTGCTTTAATTTGAAAAATCAAGTAGTGAAAAACGGATGAAAAAAAGCAACACAACAAACCCTGGCAACAATAATAACAACAACAAATCAGGTTTCATGATTACAAAACACCTTCCTTACAACAATTCCTTGCAAGAGGGCCGGATGACACTGTTGCATCCTGGGGCTGCAGGAGCATCTTCTCTACCAGGCAATTGTTCAGAATCCACAAAAGAGAAAAACTGAAGAGCTGAAATTAAGTGAAACACTCCAAAGTGTGCCATTATGTCATATTTGGGTGCTGGATAGCAAGCCGAGTCTTTGGAGCAAGGTCTGGAAGATGACCTCACAAACTCGACAGTTATTTTCACATTTCTAGGCGGTACAGTGTTTCACCTAGCCTTATTTATGTACACAGTCTCATAGAATGTCAGCTTCTTTCTTTTGATTTCTGTATCCCTGGTGCCTTTCCCAGTTCCTTGTGCATAGTAGGAGTTTATTAAATGCTTGTTGATTGATTGACAGTAGGGCAGAATTAAAAACGAACATACAAAGTACCTACTGTGTACTAAATGTTTTACCAATATTATCTCGTTTTCTTCATTTAACAGATGAAGAATCTGAGGAGGCAGCCAGAGGCTAAAATGACTTGCCTAGGGTCACACAGCTAGTGAGTATCTGAGGCCAGACTTGAACCCAGATTTTCCAAATTTGATAAGTGTGTCATCTATGTTTTTATAAATCAGTCAAGCAAGCACTAAGTTCCAGGCAACTGTACAAGGTGGTGGGTAAACCAAGACAAAGAATAAAGTGGTCCCAAAAAACAAGGAGTTAATATTCCAACATGCGAGACAAAAAGTACCTTTGTGAGATGTACAGAAAAAAATAGGAAGAATTAAATACTTTGCCCAAGTTATTGATGGAAAATGGTGAATTCAGATGGACCAAGGGCAGTCAGGAGTCAGGAGGACATGAGTTCAAATTTGACCTCAGACACATACCAGCTGTGTGACCTTGGGCAAGTCGCTTAACCCCAGTTGCCTTCAAAGAAAAAAAAGAGAGAGGGATTGTCCCCAGAGTTCTACTGGGTATAAATGAGTCAGAGACCATGTGAAAAATCCCTCTTTAAAGGCCAGGATCCTCTACGACTGAACCTGATCTTCCTGAATCCAAAGCTATACCCATAGTGGGAGGGGGCACCCCAGCTACCAGAACAGGTTGGTTTGTTACGGGTTTTACTACTTAGAGATTGCATTTCTTCCCCTTGCTATTCCCACTTCCCCCTGAGATTACTTACCATTTACATTGTATGAATCTTACATGTACATTTTTTGGGTGTATTTCTCCCCCATTCTCCTAGGATACAGGGATAGTGTCTCTGGCATTCATTCAGTCAGTAAGCATTTATTAAGTCCCTACTGTATATCAGGCACTTTGCTAAGCACTGGGATACAAAGAAAGGAAAAACAGAGAAAGCCCTTGCTTTCAAGGAGCTTATAAGAGAATAAGGGTACATCATGTAAACAACCAGGAACAAATGAGGTATAGAGAGGATAAGCAAGAAGGAAGGCATTAGAATTAAGAGGAATCAGCAAAGGCTTTTTGTAGAAAGTAAGATTTTAGCTAGAAATTGAAGGAAGCCAGGAGGTGGAGATGAGGGAGGAAATTCCAGGCATGGGACCACCATTTGGGAGATGGAATGTCTTGAGCAAGGAAGCTAGAGGCACTGTAAAGTCATCCAAGTGTAAGAAGGCTTTGAATGCCAATTAAGGAAATTTCTATTTCATCCTGGAGCGGACAGGGAACCACTGATTATTGAATGAGGGCTGGGAGAGAAGAGAGAGACATGTTGAGTTCTGTGATATAGGAAGGTCACTTTGACAATGGAATAAGGAGAGATTGTGGTGAGGAGGGAGGGTTTTTGCTTTTCTATATATCCCTAGAGCTTAGTACAGTGCCTTCTTGACTTTGCTTGTTGTAATTTGTATTATTTTCTTTATTTCTTATTGTTTAGAAGACTGAAATGAAATTTAAAGCCAAATTCTTACCCCACCTTTCTTGCCAGAAGTACTTTCTCCCCCTCATTAATTTACAGCTTTGAGGGTCTTGATAAGGACCTCCATGACCTGATTGGTGTGATTCGTGATGGGAAGCCAGAGGAAGGTCACTCAGATGAGTGAGGCAGGTGGGCAAATTGGTATATGGGGTATAGGCTGAGATTGTTTTGGGAAAGTGGAAGCAGTTTAATCCAAGCAGACTAAATACAACTGAAAGATGAATTTGGGGTTTCCTGGGTCATGTCCATGGTTGGGCACACTTAGAAAAATGCTGTGGAAAATGCCCTCTTTAACTGGTGAAGGATAGCAGCTTTGCCCTTCCCCTCCCCCTGCTGCCCATCACTTCATAGGATTAGCATCCCAACAAGCTAATGCCAGTGCTCACAATGATTGAATTTTAGACCATAGGGTCATTAGTTATCAGTTCCCTCAATAGATGTTTGCCAATTACTTGGTTGAATGCTGCTTATGGGAGGAAGGAGGACACTTCATGATATAGACTACATTCCTATAATAAGCTTTCTTTGAAAGAAGAAATACATACAGGCAAATATGAAAAAATAACACTGAAGTAGTAATACTTCTCTTCAATGGAGTTAACACTCGTGTGAGAATAAGAGAGATCATGTATGTAAATCGCTTTACAAACTTTAAAGCACTATATAAAAGCTATTATTAAACAAATTTTATATTATATTATTCATTTCTATGATATATCATGTTGTTCATTTATATTTATAGTGTTCATTTACATTCATGATATGTTATTATGTATATATGTGTATACATATACTGTGTGTGTGTGTGTGTGTGTGTGTGACAGTTGGGGTTAAGTGACTCACCCACAGTCACACAGTAAGTGCCAAGTGTCTAAGGACAAATTTGAGCTTAGGTCCTCCAGACTCCAAGGCTGGTGCTCTAGCCACTGTACCATCTAGCTGCCTTTATATATAATTTTATATTATTTTATGAATTTTGTTGCTGCCCTTTGTTTTTATAATCTAGTCATTTCTGGATATAATCTCTCTCCCTCTCCCTCTCTCCCCAACACTATTACGTGGTAATAAAGAAAAACAGATAAGCAAAATCAACCAACAAAGCTTCCTACAGAATACTCAGTATTCCTTAACTGCGGTTGCTCACCTCTCCAAGGCCAAGAAGGAGGTGAATTTTTCTCATTTCTTCTTCAAGGCTAAGATTGGTCCTTACAATGACACCATGTTTGGCTTCATTTAAGACTCGTTTTCATATAACATTAATAATTGAGTGTACTGTTTTGCTGACTGCTTGCTACACTGAATCATTTCATGCTTCTCTACCTATATTTCTCTGAATTCTTCATAACTGCCATTTCATGCCACAATAATAGCCTATTAGGTTCATGGGCCACAACTGGTGCCACGATTCCCCAATGATGGAGACTCTTCATTTTTCCATTTCTTTGCTACCACAAAAAAATGCTACTATGAATATCTCGGTAAATAGGGCACCTTTTCTTTGACCTGCTTGGGGCAGATGCCCTGCTGTGGGATTTCTGGGTCAGACCACAATGTCTGTAATATGGTTTCCTTCTGGTTAAAAAGGATCATGGGATTGGTTTAAAATAGGCATATGTTCTCCTACCATTTCTTAGTTCACGAAGAATTTCTCTATAGAGTATAGTGTCATAAGTATATCATATTACTAAGTCACTCACCCTCGTTGGGCCTTAGGAACTCTTTCTGTAAAATGAGTGGATTAGACCAGGCAATCTCTTTCTAGCTCTGCTAGAAAATAGCTCTGCCATTTGAACAAGACTTTGAAGTGCAATTTTGGACAAGACACTTCATCTCTGTTTTTCAATTTCCTTAAGAAATAAGATGAATGATTTAGACTAGATTTGGACTAGAACCTAAGGTTCCTTCTACATATGATCCCACAACATAGGAGCAATGGGTAGAAGTTTATTTAGGTCCCCTGGAAGGAAAATCTTTGCAAGGATTAAAGCCCCAAAGTGGAAAAGTCTGCCTTGAGAAGTCACTGGTTCCTTATCACTAGAAATTGTCAAATGGAGGTTGAATCTATTAGGTTAGTTCTGGAGGGAATTCCTGTTCAGGTATGGGTTAGATTAGGTATAATTTGAGGTCATTCTAAACATGAGATTATGTTATGTGATTGGATAAAAAACGGAACCAATATGATAAATTTATAGCTTGGAGTAATGTGGGTGTATATATGGGGGAATAGGAAGGCTAGAGGTAGATCCAAGAGGGCTGCCATGTTGGATTTAATAAGGGCTGGTCCTTGTTGGTGAAGAATTATTGAAATTAAAAATTCATTCAATTCTCAACACAGACACCATTTGTGAAAACCATAATGTCCATAGTGTGGTTTTCTTCCTGTTTGAAAGAATTCACTTATGCTAAAATGTCTAGTTGCTGTGCCCCAGCACAGAATGACTGGGATTTATTCCATACAGCCTCTTAAAAAAAACAGACCTTAAGGCTCTTACATTTCTCCCCTAAAAGATCAGGCTACACAAAAGAGCATTCTTCCTGGGTCATTTGGGAGGTTGCTGTACAGACTCATGAACAAAAATACAAAACAAAACATTTTGGCATGAAATTCACTGCTTCTACATGTTGAAGCCAAACACAGAACTAGCCCCAGGCAAGATTGGACAGTGGGTGACATTTGTCTTCAATGGCTCCAATCTTGTTTCTCTGAGCTTGGTTCCCTCTCCTGGACCAAAATCTGCACTGTGTAATTTTTAAGAAAGAGTGCTGGACCTGAAGTCATGTGTTCAAGCCCCGCCTTTGCTACTTAAAATCTGGGTAAACATGGACAAGTCACTTGAACTTGTTGACCAATAAGGTCTCATAGTAAGAATGTGGCTGATCATTAATTTTCTTTAGCAATGGTCTAGAGCACAAGTCCATGAATGCCATATGAGAAAACTCTTGCTGCATTCCATATCACTTAGAGTGTTCCACTTGGAGACAGAAGACCTGTGTTTGAATCCTACTTCAGTCACTTACCAGTTGTATGACTGTGGACAAATCACTTAACCTCTTTTAGTTTCTGTTTTCTCATTTATAAAGTGGCAACAATAATTGAACTTGACTCATAGGATTGTTGTGAGAATCAAGTGACATAATTTATGTAAAACACTTTTCAACAAATGTTAGCTATTGGTGTTGTTATGCTTTCTTTCATGATCCTAAGGTAAAGACTCTGATATCAGTCATTGACACTTGGTGTTTCATTTTGGGGTTAGAACATGGAGGGAGAAGAACATTTCACCTGTATTCTTCACCTATGCTCAGGGTGTGTCTTGTGTTTACTTAAATTGAATTCAACTCTGCTGATCACATTAGTATTAAGAGTCAGAAAGATCTCAGTTCAATCTTTCACTTGGCACTAGCTATATGACCCTAGACAAGTCATTTAACTTCAAAGCCTTGGTTCCCTTCTTTGTGAAGTGAGGATAATGATATTTTTCAGCCCCTATAACACAGGGAGTTGGTGAGGTTCAAATGGGATAATGCATGTGAAGCACTTTGCAAAAGTTAAAGAAGTTTGCATAAATGCTAGTTATTATTTTTGTTATTATGAGATAAGGATGGGTTATTAATTTACTCAATCCTACCCTAATTAAAGTAATTGATAAGATGCTTAAGTGTGAAGACATCTTTGAACTGGAATGGTTTCTACAAGACAGATAGGAAACTTGATTAAACTTCAGGGATCATTCATAAATTATCAAGTTGAGTTGAGAAGGGATTTATTCCAGAAATTTAAGCAAGTGTGGCATTCTAAGGCATCTCTGAGTAGCAAAGGTATTTCTGAGCTGTGGAAGAGAAGATGTCAAGGATAGTCATTGTAGAGCAAAAGATCTGGGCTGAAAGAATTCTTGAAAAAAGGTGGACTCTTTCCTCAAATTCCCCTCCTGATTCCTCACTATCCATGCACATTTTAATGTAACCAGCTATTTTGTTACTCCAGCATTTTCTTTTTTTTTTTGCTTTTTGGAGGACAATTGGGGTTAAGTAACTTGCCCAAGGTCACACGGCTAGGTTTGTTTGTGTGTGTGTTAAGTGTCTGAGGTCGGATCCAAACTCAGGTCCTTCTGACTCCAGGGCAGATGCTCTATTCACTGCACCACCTAGCCGCCCTACTCCAGCATTTTCAATAAATTTAATTTTATCTCAGCTACCAAGAGCTCAAGGGTAAACTACAGATAAATGTAAAATTAGGTGAAAAGCCCTACCTCTGCATAAATGTTAGGAATTTTCCTAACTGGGAGCAAGGCAATTGTGAGAGAACTAATAACTTTCATCTAAAATAAAGTTCCTAAAACTGAAAAAAACAAACAAACACAAAATGAATTGGATCTTAGGGGTCATTATATTGCCTCCCTAGGTGTATATTGAGATAATTGATAGGAGGTTATAATTAGCAGCAGCAGCACAATGAATTTGGGCAAAAAGCTTGCGGAAATTTGTTTTCCCACCTTACTCTGTTTCCCTAACATTTCCATTAGTTCTACTTGATACAACAATCTTTATCTTTTCATTGATGCCATGACTCCACTTACAGCCCTGAAGAAGGGCCTTTAGGACTTCTAGAACTATCCAAAAGAGCAGTTAGGTGTAGTGGGCAGGGTTCTGGATATGGAGTCAGAAGGTCTGGGCTTATGCCCCAGTTTTGCCATTGATTGGTGGTAGGACCTCTCTGAGACTCACTGTTCTCAGACAGTGGGGATCATAGCTTGAGCCTTACCTTTCTCATGGGGTTATTATAAAGGAAAGGTCTTTGGGATCCTGTGGAAAAATGGGCAATTATTCTCATCCATTCAAATCTTGGCTCTAACACTTTGCTAGCTATGACCTTGTGTAATGGAAATGCAAATTTAAAGATCTTCCCTGCTCCTAGCTTGAGTGCACCTGGAGCCTGTGGTGGGAGGCTTGTTTTTCAGGAAAGCCCAAACCTTGATACTTTGTTATTGGGCAGTGGGTCCAGAAGGTTGTTACATTCTCTGAGCCAGGAGAAGGCTATATAAACCCTGAGGAGGGGCTTTGCTTTGGGGCTCACTTTGAGAAGTGTTGTGTGATTTGACCAGATGAGACTCTGGGAAGCCGTTGTTGAGAGTCCCCCGGCTTTGAAAACCCAGATGTTGATGCTTCCCTCTCTGGTAACTGTGATTTTGATATTGATAATGGTTGGACAGTTTGAAAGCCTGTCTGTTTGATCTGTCTGTATACTCTGAAGTTTGGGGTGCTGACCTTTTCCCCCTGAACTAGGTAATATATGTTTGTTTGATTAAAGTAAGCTTGTTAACCCATTTTGAGTTGCTTTCCTTTTGAAAAGCAGATCTAAGAACCTGTGTTGGCAGACACCCTGGGGATGTTGGGGTGCTTGCTGCTACACCTTGGTACTTAACTGGCTATGTGACATGGACAAGTCTTTTAAAATCTCTGGTCTTTAGCTTCCTGATCAGCAAAATGAAGAGGCTGGGTCATTTGACCTCTGAGGCCCTTTTTCATTCTAAATCTATGAGCTCCATCTGGAATGTGCTTGGGGCTTGGCTCCTCCAGTTTCTTCCTTGTTAGAAAAAGGAATAAATTCACACTGTGGACCCATTTCAAAATGTGTAATTCTGTCTACTCTTTATAGAGCCCTGAGCCATAGGAGTTAGTATTGATGGCATTTTAAAAATCATTAATTCCAACTGCTTTATTTTAATGATGAGGAAACTGAGACTCAGGGAATGAAGCCTCTTGTCCTAGGTCACACAGGTTACAAGAGAGAATCGAGACTTGAACCTAGGTCCTTGGACTCCAGGTCTGGCCCATTTCCCACACTGTGTGACTTGAGCCTCACAATATCCCTGAGAGGGAGGGGTATAGGACAATAGTGCCAAGGCTGGAAAGGACCTCAGAGGTCATCTAGGTAGACCCTCTCATTTTAGATGAAGAAATAGAGGCATAAGGAGAAGGGACTTGCCCAAAGCTGGTGGCATCAAAGAAGGGATTTCAATCCAGGTTCTCTGTCCCCAGACCTAGTATGCCCTCTACTCTGCCACGTGTGCAGAGTGTAGTGAGATGCTCCCTGAGGATAATCAAGAGACAGTGGAATCCCGTAGGTATGGAGATGGTCTTAGATCGGGGGAATTCTGCTTCTGACACTAACTAGCTCTGTGGGAATGGGGCAAGGCACTAACCCTGACCCTGACCCGACCCAACCCAGACCTTCCAGCTCTAATGCTACCTAAATTCTCACTGCCCCAGGCAACCAAGACTGCAAGATGTAGGGAAGTTCCTGATGGGCATTGGCAGAGCAGTCCTCCTTCCCAGAAGATGAAATCACAAATCTGAGCTAAAAAAAGAAAAAAAAGGAACTTTTCTTATGAGCCAATGAGGTCTAGCCTCCACACATGTGCTGTTAGGAGATGGAAAGACAGTTTGAGAATGACCCCAGCTGCCACTCCACTGCCCAGAGACCTGGCTTCTGAGAACTGACCTTAATGATTTGCAGCCACTTTCTTCTTTGATTTGTCCTCATCTCCCAGTCTTTGAGGTGAAAACTCCTCCATTTCACCTATTCTGACTCCCACATCTAGCATTATGGGGCCTTGGGACAGGGATGAGGTGAGGGAACCACTCCCCTGCTTCTCCCTGTACCACCTCTCTGGCATAGGAACTCTAGCCCTGAACAAGGGAAGCAGGAACTTGGGAAACTCAGTCAAGGTAGGTCCTGAAACATGTCCAACCAGGCAGGAAAGTCATTCTTAAGCAAATAAAAATAAAATAATTTTTTTTACAACTTGTTTTCTGGAAAAAAAAAAAAGAACCCCCCACTTAGTTACTCTCTCCCCAACCACTCTCCCCATCTATCTGCCTTCTTCCTACACAGCATGAACTATTGAAATCTGAAAATGTTTGTGAACTTTGGATTTAGCTTTGGCTCCAAAGGTTTATCGATTCTTTCTTTTGAAGTAGAGAAAAGGCAGTAATTTCAAAAGGCAATTACAACTCCTTATTTAACTGTCACTGTGGTTTTTTCTTTTGTTTTGCTTTGGGTATTGATTATCCTTTAAAGCTCACCTGCTATGAAGCCTCCTCCATAGAGCAAGGTGCTATGGGGGGTAGACAGGAAGAGTAGAAAGAGTGTTGGATCCAGAGGAGGGGTTCACTTACTCCCAAATCACTTCACCAGGCTGGGTTTCCATTTCCTGATTTGCAAAATGATAGAGTTGGACTCAGTGACCTCTAAGATTCCTTCCAGCTTCAAACATATGATTTTATGATTCATCACTCAAATCCCATCCACGTTTCCCAATTGTCTCTTTTCTCCTCTCCTTCCCTTCCTCTCCTCTTCTTCTCCTTCATCTCTCTTTCATTCTCTTCCTCTTCTTGTAGAAGAAAAAATGAGGTCACATTCACACTGTTTTAATTTGTTTGTAGGAGCAGCTAAATTAGTCCATAGTGTTGGCATTAAGGTTTATGAGTGCTAAGTTCACATAAAGCTCAAGAAATCAGAGAAGGGACCTAGCTGACCAAGACTATAGGATTCCTTTGGAAATCCATCATCTTAGCTGTCAAAAGCAAACGTTGTCCATTAGAATTATTGTACTAAATCACTCATTTAATTGCCTACTATGTCCTGAATTAAGAAATCACATTTCATTACATCTCAGAGCTGCAAGACACTTCAGAGACTGTGGGGTCTAACTTGTACTTGAATAAGAATCCCCTTAAATAAATCTGACATGTGGTCACCCAGCCTCCAGTGACCAGAGCTGTAACTATACATTTTGGCAGCCATGGCCAGCAGCATGGAAGGAGTCCTCAAATTAGCTTTAAAAATATCATATTTATCTCATCCTTTTTACTTTTTTTTTTTTGGAGGGCAATTGGGGTTAAGTAACTTGCCCAAGGTCACAAGGCTAGGTTTTTTGTTTGTGTGTGTTAAGGGTCGGAGGTCGGATCTGAACTCAGGTCCTTCTGACTCCAGGGCCAGTGCTCTACTCACTGATCCACCTAGCCACCCAAAGAGAAAGGTGAAGAGAAACTTCTTTTTTTTTTTGGAGGGCAATCGGGGTTTAAGTGACTTGCCCAAGGTCACACAGCTAGTAAGTGTTAAGTGTCTGAGGTCGGATTTGAACTCAGGTCCTCTTGACTCCAGGGCTGGTGCTCTATTCACTGTGCCACCTAGCTGCTCCTACTGTGATCATTTTAATACAAAATTTAAGAACTAAAAAGAAAACAATACGAAACTATGGATTTCTATTATAGACAACTTGGGTTTTTAAATGTATATTTATTATATATTTTATTATATATTTATTATATATTTTATATAATTATAAATATATTTATAATATATTATTATGTATATAATATAATAAATATAATAAATATAAAATATATAATAATATAATAAATATATATTTATTATATTATATATTATATAATATATGTTTATATATTAAAAATAAATATATATTTATTATATATTATTATATATATTTATAATATATATTATATTATATATTTATTATATATTTTACATGCTGATTCCAATATTGGCCTGTTTGTATCTTTCTGAACTTCCTTCTGCTCTACTGTGTATTTTAAAATTGTTTCACTATCTAATTATTGCTAGCCTTTCCCCCTCCAAATAATGAATTTTGCCCTTTGTAACAAGTAAGTGTAGTCAAGCAAAACAGATACATACTCTAACCACATCTGAACTTATATCATCCCATATCTCTCCTCCCTTCCATGCCTAAACTCAGGCTCAGTTCCAATTCTTTGCCACTATAAACAATATGCTTTTTATATTTCTTTGGGCTCCTTTGTTTGCACTTCAAAGTTTCTAGGCTTTTTATCAGTAATATTTGGAAGTCCTTCATTTCATTAAAGGTCCCCCCTCTAGGATCATAGTTTTTCTGGATAAGTTATTTTTCCTTGTAAACCTATCTCCTTTGCCTTTTGTAATATCATATTCCAAAGTCTCTGCTCCTTTAATACTGTGGTTGCTAAATCTTGAGTGATACTTCCATTGGTTCCTTGATACTTGAATTCTTTCCTTCTGACTGTAGTATTTTTTTCTTTGACTAGAAAGCTTTGGATTTTGGCTATTATGTTCCTAGAAGTTTTCATTCCAACAACACTTTAATGCCAAATGTGACTTACACACTTTCTACCTGTAGGCATAGGCATACTCATCCTGTCAGTACCCACTAAATTTCAGTGACCCGAGACTCCATCCTAGTTATCGTCCTGCCTGTGGTTGGTACCACACTATATACTGAGGCAGCTTATCTTTACATCAAGCCTAAATTTGGCTTTTGGCAATTTTGTGGAGGACAAGAGTTATGTAGGTATGTAGGAGATATGATTGGATCATGGTTTTCTCTGGAGTGATTAGCACCCATTTCACAGACCCAGAGATGCAAAGCTAGAACCAACACCAGAAATAACTGGTCCAACCTCCCCACTTTACAGATGAGAAAACTGAGACCTAGATAGGTTATGTTTATCAGATATTTGAATGCTAGATCTATAAATGGAAGGTACCTCAGAAGCCATCAAGTCAACTTCCTCATTTTTCAGCTTGGTGGATGGAGTGCTGTGCTTGGAGTCAGGAAGATCCAAATTCAAATCCCATCTCAGAAACTTACAAGCTATGTGATCCTGCTTAAGTAACTTAGCATCTTTCACCCTCAGTTTCCTCATATGTAAAATGAGGGGGTTAGTCTTTTAGGGTCTCTCCCCACTCTAAACCTATGATACTCTCAGTGACCTATCCAGGGTCACATGAATAGGAAGCCTAAGAAGTGAGTTTTGAACTCAGGTCCTCATCCTCCAGAGGCATTGTTCTTTTTATGGTCCCAGTGAGATCCTAGATCCACCAAATATGAGACTCCTGAGAGAATGTGACAATGCTTAGAGGAAAGTGAAGCTTGTCAGATGGTGCACTCACTGGAGAACAGCCCCTTTTGTAAGCCTGCTGTCATCCTCAGAGCAGGCAGGGAAGCCCTTTGAGCAGAGAGCAAGAAGCAGAAAGGATTCCACAGGCTTTGGAGATTGGGATAGACAGAAAGCTGCATGACGTGCCTGTCATCTAATGACCAACCATATTCACCAGTTGAGTCCTGTGGGATTTGAACCCTTGGGGATTCTGAAATAGCAATTGTCAGTGATCTTCGAAAGAGAGAGAGAAAGAGAGAGAGAGACAGAGAGACAGAGAGAGAGAGAGAGAGAGAGAGAGAGAGACAGAGACAGAGACAGAGACAGAGAGACAGAGAGACAGAGAAACAGAGAGACAGAGAGAGAGCGTTGTCTGCCTCTAACAGCAGAGCTTTTCATGACCTGAAAGAACAGACTTTTGTGAGAGAAGGGCTCTTTTTCTGTTGTTCTTAGTGGTTCATGTCAAGATTGGGCGATGACCTGGGGAGCAGGCTAGCTGGAGAGAGGTTAGTGATAATGGGAGAGGACAGCAGGAGACCAGAGCAGAGTGGAGTGAGCCTGGTTCACTCTGTCTGGGAGGCAAGCTGCCCTGTTCTGAGCTGGCTGAAGGAAGGGAGGGTGGAGAGTGTTCAAGAGCTCCAGCTGGCTTAGAAGAGATTCTAGAGACAGAGGGCTAAGGGAAAGAATGGAAGCAGATGCTAGAAGTGAAGGTAACCAGAGAGAACTAGAGGAGAAGCTGGTCTGCGAGCCTGGAAGCTTATGGCAGCACCAGCCGATCTCCCAGACCCCACGTGCCTGTGCTCACCCGTTAGCCATCTCAAGAAGATCACACAGTTATTAGAAAAGAGTAACTGGGAACTGGCAATTCAGTTATGGTAACTGAACAACTCAATACACGTTTATTAAATGCTTACTGTGTGCAGAGCATTGTGCTGGACCATAAGAAAGGTCCAGAATGTAGCTAAGGCATCACCTCTGCCCTCATGGAGTGTATACTCTACCATAGGATATGGCAAACACTACAGCTATACTATCACACACTAAGTGTATGAGGAAGGTGTGAACAAAACTGTGTGAGGTCTGGGTGACTGACTCACTATCTCAGTCATCACCCGGACGTTTCTAAACCTTTTCATGCTCCCTTCACGCCTCCCAACACCCCTTCCCCCTCTTCTCAGCTGAGAACCTTGCCTCATATTTCACTGACACATTGAGGCCATGCACCAAGAGCTCCCTCTTCTCACCTCATCTCACACGCTTTCTGCTTTCACCCCTTTCTCATGTGATGAGGTGTCCCTTCCACTTGCCCAAGTACAAAGGATCCCATTCTATCCCATCTTTTCGCAGATTTCTTTCTCTATCATATTCAGTCTCTCACTTATCTTTAATTTCTCTCTGTCAGTGGGCTGCTTCTCTACTTCTTGCATTCATGCCTCTCCCAACCTAAAAAAAATCCTCACTTAATCCATCTATTTCTATCAGCTGTCATCGCATCTCTCACCTCCCTTTTGTGTCTCAACATCTTGAGAAAGTTCTTTCACCCCCACTCTCTTAACTCCCTCTGATCTCATTCAACCAAAGCTGCTCTCTCCAAAGTGACCAGTGATCTCTTCTTAATTGCCAAATCTAATGACCTCTTCTCCACTCTCATCCTCTTTGACCTCTTGGTAGCTTCTGACACTGCTAATCACCTTCTCCTTGATACTCTTTTCTCTCTAGATTTCCCAGGCACTACTCTATCCTGGTCCTCCTCCTACATATGTAATGGCTCCTTTTCATTTTCTTTTGTGGGATGTTTGTCCAGATCACATCAATAACCACGAATATCCCTCCAGGTTCTCTCCTGTGCTCTCTTTTCTTCTTGGTTCCTGAGGTCAGAATGAGGAGAGATGCAGAGAAGTTACAAAAACTCAGATTTAGGCTTGATTTAAGAACTTCCCAATAATGAGAGCTGTCCCAAAGAGGAATGGGCTGCTTTGGGATGCAGCCTTAATGAGCCTTCTCCTAGACCCTGTCATTAGAGGAAGATGGGAGGACCAGCTATTACAAGATTCTGGGATTATAGTGTCCATGGACAGGAACCACAGGGCAGTTCTAATAAGGAAATGGAAAGGACTATTAGCTGAAAAGTCATAAGATATAAGGAAGTCTGTTGAGAATAAATAGACTGGGGTTTTCCGTAGGTACAGTGGAAATATCTCAGAATGGGTTAAAGTAGACCTGGAGAGAAGTTGGACTAATCTGAACAGGATACAGATTTAGGGGGTGAAGGGGACTTTGGAACTCATTCAGGCTAATCCTCTCATTGCAGAAGAGGAAACAGATGAAACAGCCCAAGCTGGACTGTGATGGGAGGCTGGGAACCTATGAGATAGAAGTGAGGAAGGGCTGTCTTTCAGTCTTGGAGATAGAAGATGAAATGGCTTATATGGGCAGCAGCAAGCAGGCTGGAAAGAGGGGCATATGAAGAGGAGTCACGAGCAAGGAGTCTTGGATGGCAGACTGGAGTCAAGGCCAACAGAGGCGCTTTTGGGGAGGGGGAGATGGGAGGTGCTAGCTGCTAACAGGGAAGTGACACCAGCAAACTTGTGCTTGAAATACACAGTCCTTTGTAATGGTACATGAGCTTGCTTTGTATGCATTTGTCTGTATGCTGTCTCCTCAGTGATGCTGTAAGCTCCTTGAGGGCAGGGGCTGTCTCCTGTCTTTTTTGGCACATGTCAATGTTGCCGGAATGTTTCAGTCATGTCTGACTTTTTGGGACCCCATTTGGGGTTTTCTCGGCAAAGAGACTAGAGTGGTTTGCCATTTTACAGGTGAGGAAACTGAGGCAAACGGGGTTAAATGAGGCAAACGGGATTATACAGCTAATAAGTGTTTGAGGCAGGATTTGAACTCGGGTCTTTCTGACTTGAAGTTTGGTTCTCTATCAACTGTGCCACCTAGCAGTGCTTGACACACAGCAGGGACTTGATAAGTGTTCATTGATTGATTAATTAGTGCCTTAAGATTTTCAAAGCACTTTACATATATTTATCTCTTTTGGTCCTCTTAACAGCCCCGAGAGACAAGCTAAATGTTTAACAACAGGCTCTCTGGGAAAAAAAAAAGCATGCATGATACAATTTTAAGTTTAATCTATATTAGTAGCATTTTCTCCATCTTTTTTTTTTTTTTGTCTAGGCCACCAAACAATAAACAACCCAATTAGGTTGATTTCCAAGGTGAAAGTGCTCACACTGGAAATTTAACAATCAGCTCAGTCAATTTGTTCTGAGTTGGCTCCAGTATACCTCTGGAGAGAAGTGTTATTATTAACCTCATTTTGCAGGAAAAGAAACCTAGATATAGAGAGGTTAGGTGACTTTCCCAGGATCACACAGCTGGTAACTCAGGTCTTCCTGATCCCAAGCTCCACAGTCCCTCCAATACACCACCAAGCTGACTTTAGCAAGTGTTTGGATTTGGAATGTGATTTTGGCAGCATTGTGGAGGATGGGCAGGAGAAGATCCACGATTAGGAGGCTTTCCTAATGGTCCAAGGGAGAGGAAATGAGCACTGATCAATCGTCAGTGATATTGTGGGAAGAATCTTTTATAAAATTTTTTTTTATGTGTGGACTGTAATATATGGCTATTGAGGGCCTTTCCCCCTCCCAGGTTCAGTGGTTCTAACCTTCCAGCCTTGACTGGATGAGTAATGTCACAACCAACTGCTCCCTAAAAGAGAAGGAAGAAATTCTGTGAAGAAATGTTCTTCTATCAGTTCTTCTGGTTCCAGTGGTTATTTGCATTTGAATCAAGTCTTTTCTCTAGGTCCTAATGGAGATGAGGTCAGTCCCAGGTCTTCCCAGCCCCCCTTCTCCTGACAGCCTGGGTGGCTGACTGGCTGGCTACCTAGGGAGCCAACACAGCATCATTAGGCTCTTTGCTTCATTCCATTCCTTGTGGTTATTAATTGTGTTGCCCAGAGTGATAAGCTGATTGGTATGAGAACTTCTGGCCTTCTAATAGTCATGAGCAATTACCTAATTAGGAGCCTAATATCCAATGAGCTAATATACATGCATGTGCTTTGAGAAGTATAAAGAGTCGTGCAAATGGACCATTATTATCTCTCAATCTGTTTGGGATAGGGGTGGGAAGTAAGGTTGGTGACACCATGTGACTTAACGGAAATAATGTTGGTGATCCAAGGAAGGTGAATTCAGGAAGAGGATGGGGTCATTTGGTGGTGGGTAGAGCAGAGGTAATAACCTCTTCTTATTATTATAGAATATAATTATATATAATATATAACATGTATAATATAATTAATATAATATAATATAATTATCTGTTTAGGGAGGAAAAGAAAACACATGATTATGACCTGGAAGGCAACATGCCTATTTGTAAACAAGTAGTATGTATTTTTAAAAAATTGTCTTATTTTTATTTTATTTCATTGTTTCATTTCTACCTTATTTTCTTTATGTTTCTATCTTTGATTTGATCAGTACAATGTTTTAATATCATCTTCATTCTGGAATATTTCTTTACCCCTCCCCTCCGGAGGAAACCATGCTTTTTTACCAAAGTTAACAGCTTTTTAAAACACCCTTTAAAAAAAAGAGACAGAAAAAGCCATTCAGGAAAATTAACTAAGATATTGACTACGTCTCACACTACTTGTCATGACCTCATTTGGGGTTTCCTTGGCAAAGATAAGAGTGGTTTGCCGTTTCTTTCTCCAGCTCATTCTACCTATGAAGAAACTGAGGAAAACAGGGTTAAGCCATGATTTGCCACAGGGCTATTAAGTGCCTGAGGCCATATCTGAACTCAGAAAGATGAGTCTTCCTGATTTCAGACTGTGCACTCTAGCTACCCATTTATTTATATTGTCTCTATTTTCCTGGCTCTGCTCGCTAGTAATGCGTATTTCTAAAAGTCGGCTTATCTATCTAGTCTCGGTTCTGATCCATCATTTCCTCTCCAGGAACCCCATCATGAGGAAGGTTCCAGACCAGCCATCTTTTATCCTCCTCATTTCACTATCACATCCCTCTTTCCCTCTTCCGCCCTCCACTCCCACCTGCCTTTTATACTGTCTTCTTCAGTTAGAATGGGAGCTAATTGAGGGCAGGGACTCTGTTTTTGCTTGAATTTATCACACAACTGGACACACAGAACATTTAAAAGCCTGGGACTTGATTTGACAAAGTGTTACAACAGTTTCAGAGAGGAGAGATTGCCTCCAGCTGGGGAGGCTAGGGATGGTTTCGGTGAGAAGGGGGGCACTGGAAATTTCAAGAGGCAGAAATAAGAGGCGAATGGGCATTTTACCATTTTAAATGTACGGCTGCAGGAAAAAGCCAGGCATTGGGCTAAGTACTGAGGATAAAGACTCTAAAAGGGAAACATTCCTTGCCCTCAGGGGGATTACAGTCAGCTAGGAGAGACAGCATGTAGGTAGACACCAGTATAGATGCAAAATATATGGAAAGCTTCACAAATTTGTGCGCCATATATTGGAGCATATGATCTTTGGATTGTTTCCTATAGACCTCAGAGGTTTTGTTTGCTATGAGAGTTAAACACCTTTTCAATTCATGTGAGTAAACTGCTGATATGAACCATTAACTTTCTGGATGGAGGGATGCTCCTTACTGATGAGTAAATAGAACTGTACGACCTGTTCTCCTGGCTAGCTTTCCTGGGAGCTAGGGGTGGGTGGGAGGGAATCCCTGCTCTTCCAAGTGATTTACAATTCTGAAACCTCAGGACTTGGTGGACTCTGGTCTATCCTGTATCCGCACCTACTTCTAGTTTCTGACTCTACATGTGAAGAACTCTTGGAAGAGAAAGGATGCAGATTCAAATCACAGTTTTGGGTAGCTTCCTTCACTTGGGCCTTGCTTTCCTCATCTGGACCATATGGCCCAGAGCTGAGTGCAGTGGCTGGGATGTAGCAGGCACTTGCTCCATCTATCGATCCATTGGCTTCAGAGGTCCCTTAATGAGACAAATGATCTTACAGATTGCAGCTACCTAGGTTCTGATGCCAAATCCTTTTGGATGTGGATGCCTCCAAACTTTTATATCTCTTCTGGATATACTCATATGTGCACACACTTCTCTAACAGCGAATGGAAACTCCCTGAGTTCAGGGATATTCTCAGCGCTAAGCACAGGGACTGATCAGAACATTTGGGTAAGTCTTCTTGTCTCCAGATCATCACCATGTGCAGGGGTATTTTCCTTCCCAAAATACTAACAATAAGAAACAAGGCAATTACATCCACGTCATCTATTCAAAGGATGCTGTGAATAATAAAAAAATTCCTACTCAAGTCAGAAAGAATTAAAACATTTATTGGGCATAAATATATTACATATACACTACAGATACAGTTAGGTATTACATATAGTGTAATATTTGCAAAATCTATACATTAAAATTGATATGGCAGTTTTAATACAATGCATGTGAAATAGTCTAAAATTTACAATACAGGAAAAAAACTTATGATTATTTCTCTCTTAAAGTTGAAAAGCTTGGAATGTATGTCCAACAGTGAGGTAAACCATTTTTTGTCTTTCAATTTAAAGAATTGTGCAAGGAAAACATTCAAACACTTCAGCTAGGGCACTTTTCAATTTTGACATGAATACTGAGTTACCGTAGCCAACCAACCAAGATTAGAAGACCCTCAATGTTTCAAGTTGATAAAAACAAGATAGAGAATATGAAAAACATTTTTTTCCTCTTAAAAAGGCTCATTTACCCCCCAATTAAACAATTTCATTAAAGACTCAAACTTTTTGCTTCATATGATTGGTATTTCTCAAGGCGGGGGGTTGGAGGGTATGATGTATCAGAAGTTAAGAGATTGAGGAGTCATTTATTTCTACACAGCAACAGTCATGAGACACTTTAGTTTACTGTCCTGTGTACATTGGAGGCCTACGGTAATATTTAGCTCAAGTCACTGAATGTGTATTGAGTGCCTACTGCATACAAGGCACTGTGCTCGGTGTTTGTGTGTGTGTATGTGTGTGTGTGTGATGCTAAGAACTCCCTAACACTCATTGTGCTAACAAGTAGAATCCTGCAGGATTGAGACTGGGGAGGAACAACCCCCTCATTTTATAGTTAGGACACTGAGGCTGAGAGATTTCGGCCTTACACCAGATCAAAGAAAGGGTAAGGAGAAGAGCTGGTATTTGGACCTGTGCCTTTCAGTTCCAAACCCAGAGCTGGACCTTTCCATTCCAATGACTCTGGGCAGAAATAACATGAAGTGTTTCAGGCTTCTATTTCAACTATTTCAGCTTCTTGGTGGCAAAACAAAAGATTTTCAAAATCATAAAAATGGTCAAATAGCCAAAACCATTTTGGCACAAACTATTATTACCCTATTAAACACACAAACACACACAACAAATACACACACATACACATACACAACCAATAGAGAGGATTTTGCCACAGCAGGAATTCTGAAGCACTCACCCAACAGAGAAGATTTTTTTTTTAAATGGCAGGTGAGGCAGAAGTGACAAGGGGGGAAAGCGGTATTTACTGAATATTCACTGCTTCAGAATAATGCATTTTTCAAAAACACCTGTTCCCCAAATGTAACTCCAAGGCCTGAATGGTTTGTATGGCAAATCTGTTAAAATCACGGGGTAAATTGGCAAAAAGAGATCTCGGTGCTTACTCATTTGCCAGGCTAATTCAACTCATTCTTACTGTTCGTGACAAAACATCAAACTCCATTATGTCCTACACTGATCTAGGCACACAGCATGATTTGTGGATCTCAGCACTTTCTTCCGAGAGATGATTATGATTTCTGGATACATGTAAACTTTGCAATCACGGATCATGGGTGGTTTTTTTTATTATTTATCTATTTTTTTTGTTTTTGGCATGGAATATACTAGACGCTCTCATCCTTAAAAAACACAAGAAAATGTCAAAAGATTAATAACACTACCAATGTTGCCAGGGATAAGAAAAAAAAAGGACTGACCTAAAATTACAACATTATAAAACAAGACAAAAAATATAACATGCTACCAGGGTCAATTAGTACATAAGTACACTTTTTATTATTTTTTTACAATAAATAAAAGATTGCACTGTAATTGGTACTTAAAGTACTAAATGCAGAATATAGTATAAATAAATCCCAAACAAAGGTGTGGCTGGTTTTCCCCATGACTTTGGTGATGGGAATCTCACGCTAGTACAGGAGGACACGGCATTGCAGACAACGAAGACCAAGCACAACAGAGCTATGACCAAGCCAAACCAAGTAGCAAAAATATACAAAAAAACAAACAAAAAATAAAACAAAAGCTGGGGATTATACTGTGTCTGTTGCACCCTTTTGGAATAATTTGCACCTCCAACTCTGAAATGTCCCTGAGGTACTCTTACGTTACTGACTTCATATAAATAGTCCAATGACTTTGGGTTAAAAAAAATCGATTCTTTCATGACTCCAAATCAGCATGTCAGAATAATGCTTTGCATGTGGCCTATAGCACCTGTTGTCCGAGGCTCTCAAAGCACTTACAAACAAGTATTAGAATCCCCAGTCTTGTTTTTCAATAGCTGGGGAAACTGAGGCACAGAAAGGTTAAAGTGACTTTTTAAGGTCACGCAGCAAGTTAGTGACAGAACCAGGGACAGAATCTAGGGCTCCTGACTCCCAATACTCTGTGTTAACCACCAGATCATTCCCACTCCCTGTATATGCATGTATAGCCAGGTCAAAACATGGTAAGACAAACTATGAATTCAGCTGATTTTTCTTTTGTCTTCTCAATTTCCTTCTGCTCTGTTAGAATAAGTTTGTGTATACTGGTTAAAGATACTGGAATGCAATCACTTTATCGATACCTCAAAGAACAAGACAATCATCGGTCTACCAGCGAATCTTCCAAAAATAATGAGCTGACAAGGTGAGAGAGAGAGAGAGACAGACAGAGAAAGAGAGAGAGACAGAGAGAAAGAGAAAGAGAGAGAGAGAAAGACAGCGAGTGCTCATGGTTAGTGTAAAATTGTCTGCAATTAGCAGAGGCAGGAAGCTGTCACCAGTCCGAGTCAGATAATTCATGTTCAATGTAACAGAATATAATAAAATCTAGTGATTAGATTAGGAGTAGTTATATACAAGGCTAGACAAACAGGGTAAAGCAGCTTTCAGACAGCTGGCCAAGGAGATAACTAGCTAACTATTGCACAATGCCCTCTTAAAGTTACTGCTATGGATTGACATGGGAAGAATCTGGAATGCGCCATCACTGATATGCATTTTGGTTACTTGATTTTTTTTATAGAGGCAGTTCATAGTGTTAAAAATTATAAGAATAACAGATTATAAAAATATTTTAGCCTGTAGTACACATTCTGATTTAAATGAGCTAATCATCGTTAAATAACTGAGTGACAAAATAAAAATAAAGATAAAAATAAACAGTAAATGGTGCTTAGGGCAGATGCCTTGTAGTGAATCAGTCTCATGCAACATTGTTGGCGATACTCCAAATACCTCAGTCTCATTCACTTACAACAGAACTCCGACCCTATCTCTACACACATTGTAACTGATTAATGTTTACAAGTATACGATGATTTAAAAAAAAAAAAGACAGAAAGAGGTGACTGGTGATTGTTGTCTACTAAACAGTAACATATAAAATTGAAGGTTGAGAAAGACACCGGTAAAAACGGTGTAAAGGCAAATTGAAAGAAAAAAATGAAAAGAAAACTCAGCGGGAGGAAAGCTTGCTTTTGGTATCTGGTTTGCTAGTTGAACCTTTTCCTAGTTTTGCATTTCAAAAAGGTGCACCAAAACACTGATGGTTTATTCCTAGCTAGAACTATAAAACAAGAGAAGTATATAAATCAAAGAACAAAAAAGGTTTTTAAAAATTTTTTTTTAAAAAAAGGACTATCTGGATAAATGTTGTGTATTACAATGCGTAGCATTACCTAAATTCATACCTCGGACTCTGTTGGACTGGTCTACTTCATTAAGAAGTATTGTAATATAAAGGCAAACAAAACGGACAGGCCCGCGAAGCCAAGGACGATGAGGGCCGCAAACTGTCCATCAGTAGGCATTGGGCTCTTCCTTTTGGGGTCATCGAAGCACCCCGTTTCTCCCGCGAGCATCATCTCGTTCCGCTGTAGTACAAAAGCGGCCGAAGGGCTGAAGGCTCCACTCAGCTCCTGTGAGGTATCTAAGCAACGGCGACACACACACACGCGGAATCGGTAATCGGTGTTGCTCTGAAGGCCTGAGATTTGGAAGGATGCGTCTTCTCCCTTGTACACCTTGGTGAGAGAGATGGGAAAGTCACTGTTAATCCATTTCACAAAGGCATGTGGGCCAGGAAAGTCAGCTATGTCCATATGGGCCAGTAGGGGGCTCCATAGTGCCCATGAGTCATTAACCCAGCCTCAGATACTTCCTAGCTCTGGGACCATGGACAGGTCCCTTAACCTCTACTTGCCTCAGTCTCTTCATCTATAAAATGGGCATAATTACAGCACCTTTCCTGCAGAGCTGTTGTGAGGATTAAATGAGAGAATATCTGTACAGTGCTCAGTACAGTGCCCAGCACATAGTAAATGCTGTATAAATGGGAGCTATTGTTATTATCAAAGCACTATATGTTTAGCTATTATAATATATAATGATCATATATGCAATACATAATTATTGTAACTATTATTAAAGTGCTATATAAATATTTATTATTCAAATGCTATGCAAGCTATGTTAGCTACTATTAGTATTAAAGTGCTATATATTTAATATTATTATTAACGTGATATATAAATGTTCACTATTATTAAAGTGTTATGTAAATGTTAACTATCATTATTAAAATGCTATGCAAATGTTAGCTTTTATTATTTTAGGTCAAAAAGGGACACGTCTATGATCTATGTACAATATGGTAATTCATTTGCCTTAAAGTTCAATTAGGTAAGTATTTGTTTATAATCTATAACCATTTTTATGGTTATCTTTGACTGTTACATCACCTTAATTTCTGAATGCATCTTTTCCCAGGCCACTACTCAGCAAGCCCATTTCTCATAGCAAAGAATAAAGAGGGGAAAAAAAACCCCAGTATCAACTGAGATTGAGAATATGGGATGTTCTACACCCAGCATTGCTCTACATCCAACCTCCTGCACCTTTGCAAAGAACAGAAAAAGGGCTATTTTCTCATCTCCTTTTGGAAGTGAAGCTCTCCAACAAATATTTATCAGGCATCTACTCTGCACAAGGTACTCGGCTAGACACTGGAGAACTACAGAACTAATGTCCTGCCCTCTTATAATTACCCCTATTCATCACCCTATTAGATTCAACCTCTCTTAGAGCAGTAAGACTACTTCTAGGAGGCTAGACATCTGAAATAACAACTTGGGCTTCCATGATACTTTGTCATCCATTTATTCAGCAAGCATTTAATCAAGCACCTACTTACTGTGTACCAGGTATTGTGCTAAGAACAAAAAATATGAAGAGTGTAAAACAGTGCCTTCCACACCATCTAGGATTTAGCACAGTAGCTCATTGGAGCCACTTAAATGTGTGTTGACTTGACTCAAGGCTCCCCAACAGACTGTAAGCCCCTTGAGGACAAAGTCTGCTTTGTTCTTTGGTCACTGCATCATGAGTACTTAGCACACAAGAAGAAGTTAATAAATGCTTAGTGGATGGATGAATGGTGCTTAGTCTATTGGGTGAAAATAATATGTATAATATAAAATATCTACATAGTAAATGGAAAGTACCCCCTGCCAACCCTTCTAGGGTGGGATTATGTAAGACCTGGAACAAGGCAGTGGTATCAAACTCAAATGTTGATCAATTGATCAATCAATAAACATTTATTAGGCTCCTAACATATATCATGTACCATGCTAAATAACTCTCTGTGGGCAGCATACTGACTTAGAAAACCACAAAGTAACATTATCAATGTTGTACTAATATGTGTGTGTGTGTGTGTGTGTGTGTGTGTGTGTGTATAATTTTATTTTATTAAAACATTCCCAATTACTTTTGAGTCTGGTTTCCATTTTTGCAAAATATCTTACAAACATCATCTCATTTTATCTTTACATTTATAGTAAATGAGGTCTCTGAGGAAGTCAGAGGTAGCCTGCACAGCTAGCAAATGAAAGATCCAGGACTCAAAAGGAGGTGCTGGGATTCTAAAGCCAGCATCCTTTCCATTGTACTAGGCCAGAAAATGACTGCTCTCATCATTTAAAATTTGGTACAGAAAACATGCAACTGTGGCCATGACTGAGCCCAGTAACCCAGGAGATAATGGACTAACAATTGCTTTCCAGTGTGCAGTTTATTTATTTTCTTAAGATAGCCCAACCTGATGCTTACATAATATGACATCAAGGACTGACTCACTCTTAATGGTAGAAGCCAATGGAGATTTGCCTCCCAGTGGGTGTTCCAAGGTATAAAGTAAAGAGGCATCTGAAAATTGTTTTTAGGGCAGTTAAGGCAAAAAAAATCTGATTAAAAAAAAAAACCTTAAACATTATTAAGGTGAAGGAATCTTACAAGGTAATCATGCTTCTTTCTTGGCATGAGTGAATGTCTGGTAATTGAGGACATTTAAATGAGTAGGGAGGGTGATGAAGGATGAGAGACCATGTGCTTCACTGCTCTCCATGAAGTTTTCAGAGGACTGAATGGCCAGTTCTGGTTCTAGAGTCCCATGGAACCTGTCACCCTGCCTGTTGAAGTGGGTTCCTATGACAAAGACAGGCACCTTTTAAAAGGAGAGATCCACCGTTGCTGATGGGGTAACGGAGATAGGGCTGGATATGCAGTTCAAATCCCAGAACTGTGATTATTAACTGGTTATTATGTGAGTTGTCTGGGCCTATTTCCTCATCTGTAAAATGAAGGAATTGGACTAGGTGTCCCCTTCCCATTCGAGCCTCCCTCAATACCTTTCAAAATGCTTTAAAGATAGACTGATCGTTAATCCAGGCACAAAAAATGGCACCAAGGACACTGTAGAAAACATATCTAACATGAGAAATAGCTGATGGGACCTTGATATCCCAAGATCTAAAAAGAACCAGAAGGCTCCAGTTCCAGGCTGGATCCTTAAGGGAAAGTTTAGAGAAACATCAAGGACCTCTTCTGGGCATGTCCTCAGTTTCCAAAGGAGAGACTTAGATAGATCAAGGGTTCTTGACCTTTTTTTTTTACAGTATGGACCCCTTCAGCAGACTGGGGAAGCACATAGACCAAATTTTTAAGTGTATAAAATAAAACATAGCGTTGCAAAGGAAACCAGTTATAAAGAAAGATATCAAACTGTGTTTTTCAAGTTTATGGTTAAGAATCCCTGGTTTAGACCAACTCTAAGGTTCTGTCTAGCTGTGGACCTAGTTAGCAGTCTAAGCTCCCCAGGGGAATGTAAGCCTCCCTGAGGACAGGGGATATTGTCTTTATCATGTTATGGTCAGCACTTAGCCATGTGTGAATATGGCAGCTCACTTATTCACTCACCTATTTATTGTTTTCTAATTTTCATTCTTTCATTGATTCAGTCACTGGTAGCTTTTAATAAATGCTCGTGGAACAGAATTGAATCTCTGAGTGTAAGGAGTCTACAAGGGGTCACTAGGTGTCCCAATGCCTTCTCACTGATTTCCATCCTGATCTCAACTTTGAAATTTCACATGACTGCTTGTTCTTAGTGGCTAGCATTGAGGGTGCTACTTCTAGCAGATTTAGCCTCAAAACACTATTTAGACATGTTCAAATGTTATCATCTCTCTCTCTCTCTCTCTCTCTCCCCCTCTCCCTCTCACTATTCTGTTTATAAGAAGTTACTTCTTTAAGCACATTGCCCCTTCTTATGGACAAGAAGATGTTGACTTGTGCCTTGGGAAGTGGGATTATGAATTTAACTGCAAGGAGTAAACAAATGACAAGTCTCAGTAAAGGGTCCATGAATAGCCCTTCCTGCCCTTGAAGATAATAATGAGATCCATATCCTTCATGGTTATCACCAATGGAATCCATTGCCATGGTGATCTTTCCCTGTGGGTATTTCCAGAGTTTAGAATATGCCAGGAAGGAATCGACCCCAGTAAGAGTCATTCTTCTATGTGTAAGCAACATCAGCCTAAGATTCAAGTCCTTGTCTGAGCAGAAGAGACCCTCTGGTCTGGGGGCTTGACAAGAGAAGTCTAGGCCAGTGCTGGTTTTCTGTTCTCAGGCCACCCACACAGGCATTTTTTTCCTTGGTGCCACCACTGTCCCCATAGTCAGAAATTAATACTGGCATTTTACTTTATGAAAGCAGCTCCCCCTAAGCTTCTTTGTGACTCAGTTTCTCTGCATGTGATGTACTCACTGGCTTTTTCACAGTGACGATATGGGAATTAATTACAAGACTCCTGTAAAGTATGGAGGAAAAGCCATCACCTATATGCCTCAGCAGCCAGGTTTAATGACTCCTATTGCCTGGCACGGGGTCCTGCATATAACAGGCATGGCAATGTTACTGCTAGAATAAGGTGACATGGTAATGGTCATGTAGAAAGAGCCCTGTCTTTGTACTTGGTTCTAATCCTGCTTCAGACACTTACTGGCTTCGTGACCCTAGACAAGTCACTAAATGGTTCTGTGCCTCTGTTTCCTCATCTGTAACATGAAGAAGCCTCTAAGCTCCATTCTAACTTTAAATTTAGGATACTATGACTTTCCCATAGTTACACAAGGGCTGGACTTGAACCCTGGTTTTCATAATGAAATAAAAGTAACCAAAACTCCCCTTAGAACAGGGTAATTATTTGGAAACTTTTTTTTTAAATCAGGGGATGTTTTAGCATTAATACCCACAAAAAAAGCCTTCTATTTAAATAGCCTTATATTTAGTGTTATCTTAATGGGGCAAAAAAACAAAAAACCTCCCATCAGCCTCAAGGATTCTACAACCATCACACCCCCCCAAACAAAACAGCTGGAAAGGGGATCCTTTGTGATGAGCAAAGCTGCAATCAGAAAGCAGCCTTCATTTCCAGAAAATGATTACATTTCAATTTATTCCCTGGCCTATTCTAGCTCTGCCCCCAGCAATGGAACAGAGAGCCAGTCCCCAATAAAACAGCTCTGTATACATCTGAATCCTCTCATTGTTGGCTCTTAGCCTTTTCTCTTCTAAGCTAAATGACACTATCGCCTCTGTAACCCTTGGATTACTGCTGTGCCTTATCCCTGAACCCCGGCCAAGCTCTGAGATTGTTCGTTCCAGGACAGAACACAGGGAAGGTCTTATGAATACAGAAAAGAGCCCTTCTGACGTCCTGTCCTCTCATTCATGCATTTAAATGTAGTGTTCTTTCTTAGATTAAAACCATGGTGCTACACCAGCTCATCCCTCGGTGTGCCCGTCTCCCTAGCTGAATACTCCTTGGTCTCAGCCCCTCATGGCTGTGCCCCATTTGTGAGCTAGGCTGTTCTTGCTGGCTCCCTTCTGAGTCAAGAACAGATTGTTCCTGACCTGCTCATGGCAAGACACAGCCTTGGAAGGGATCTCTGAGGACACTCAGTTCGACTCATATCTGAAGGAAGAATTCCACAATCAACATGACCAAGGGTGATCTGGACTCCCAGGGAGGGTCCTTACCACCTCCCGAGGCAGTACACACTGGACATTATGTCCCTCTGGCCAAGTTTTCTATTCCATTGTCTGAAAATCCCCACGAAGTCTAGTCTGATGCCATGCTTGTCATATCACTGACATGGTGAGGGGCTGTGATGACTTCATGGATGTTTTGTTTTCTATAGATATCTCATCTCCCAATAGACTGTAAGCTCTCTGAGAGTTCTGATTTTATCTTAATACTCTGGAGTCCTGGGCAGGATATTGTACTCCATACTGTCCAGATGGAAAAACAAAAAGAATACATGTGTCGAATGCTCAGTAAATTACCACCAGTAATAAATGACAATTAACAGGCCTCTCTTTCTTCTGGGCCAATCACCCACCCTTAGTAACCAGGGAAAACAAAATCAGGAAAAATGCCTAGATGGTAGCATGTCCTTTAAGGCAGAGGTACTTACTCTGAGGCCCAGGCCAACTATTTGTGGTTTTAACATTCTGATAACTGTATTCCAGCATAGCTGGCTTCCTTTGTGTTCCTAGGTATTTCATGCATTTAAAAAATCATATTGGGAGGGGTTTCACTACCAGGGGTGGGGAACCTGAGGCCTTGAGGACACATGTGGCCTTTTAGGTCCTCAAGTGTGGACCTTTCACAGGATCCAACTTTTAGGTTTCCAGTCAAAGGGTCACACTTGAGGACCTAGAAGGTCACATGTTCCTGCTAGACTATCAAAAGGTCATGATACCCCCCCAAAAGAACCCCTGCTCTTGAATGACAAGAGATATCTCTGTAAGAGACGCTGAGTGGTAAGTAACATTGGATTAAGGTCTTGAGCCCTGATGGATTATTGTGGGTGCATGTGCCAAATCTTATCTCAACTGAACAGTTACGAAGGGCTGATGAACACACATTTAGAAAGAACCTCAGAGATCATCTAACCAGCCCCATCATTTTACATGTGAGGCCCAGCAAGGTTAAATGATCTGTCCGTGTTCTGACAGAGGGAGATGTCAGAGCCCAGGCCTTCGGGGTTCTCCCATTATACTGTGCCATGAAGGGAACACATGGAAATTTTATAAGATAAGAATACTGAAGATGAGCAAAAAATTGCATTAATTTTTATCTCTATCTATGAAAAGAGCCAATGATGATTTTAAAAACTATCAGCGGGAGGGGCACATGTCGGTCCTTGGGGCATATTCACCTGGTCTCCTAAATGTGCAGCAGGAGGTTTTTGTTTCTCTCCCCAAATACTGAGGTCACCCAAAAAGTCAAAGAGGCCAAGGACTTGGAAACTAGTAAGTGATACAATTTATATCCATTAAGATTTCTGGACCAAAAACTTTTCAGCACAGTATCTAAACAACTCAGGGTTACTTCCAGGTTCTTCCCAGGAAACCAGGCTGCTCAGACCCATGGGGCTGCCTCTGTGTGCCCTTCGGGTGTTGGCTATGACGTGCCCTGGGGGAGCACGCCCCATCCTTGTCTGTTTTGTTTAACTGACCAGATCTCTGATTCTGATTTCAAGGGCATAGGGAAACTCCCAAGCTGAGAGCCTCCCTCTACTGGTGCAGGCCGCCTTCTGTGAGAAGTTAAGTGACCTGTCCAGGGTCACACAGCTGACAGATGTCAGAGCAGGAAGCCAGATCTTCCACACTCTTAGGCCAGCTCTATTCATCACGCTATGTTTATCTTACACCCGGGAAACCCACTGTCTCCTCTTCTCAGAAGTCCCAACTCCCTCCAGGGCTCAGGGGAAGTTCTGTGTCCTCCATGGGAGCCAGCTTGTTCCCCCTCCCCCCAATTGTTGAATAAATGACTGTATACATGAGCTCACTTCTGCTGCTAATCACAGCCCCCAGGGAGGGTAACCTTGAGTCCATTCTATTGGTGAAGAGAAAGGCCAAGGAGTTCAGGTGTCTGTCACTGGCTCCCTGGAAGCCTTGTACAACAGGTGTATGACAACTTAACCAAGAGGCCAGGGCCTGAGCTGCCCCAGACCAGTTGTTCAGAACAAGGACCATGCAATGGCCAAGAAACCCAGCCAAGAGCAGCAGCCCGACTGATGATGACTAACAGTCACCAACATACTGGGCAAGCATGTGATATGCAGGATGAGTAGAGGCAGCCCTGAGTTCAAATCCCTCCTCTGATCCTTAAGGATGGGTATGACTCCACCTGTACCTGCCTCTAGGATTTATCTACCAAGTCATAGACAGGATGGTGGAAAGAGTTCCCAACAAAAATCCTGTTTCCTTGAGGTTCCCATCTACAGAAGAAATGGGTCCATTCCCCATATTTAGTTCTTTTATCAGTAAGACAGATATTTTTTTTAACCAAAAGCAAAAGTGAAGATGGGTGGAAAACAGGTAAAACCTTGATGAACATCTCAGTCTCAGTTTCCTTCTTCTTAAACACAGCAGGTTGGCCTACGTAGGCTGTACAGAGTCTTCCACCATCACTGAAAGTCAGCAATTTGGCCTTTCCTCACAGAAGGGTCTCTAAATTCTGCTATTCATATCCTGGTACTTAATCATTTAAATTACTGAAAATGGCTTTACTTCTTGAAATTCATAAGCTATTCTGATTGAAACGTCCTCAGGGAAACAGCCACATATTTTAAGGCTCACCTCCAACTCACCATATGTGCTGCCTTCCTTTAAGGTGATGTGAATATAAAAACCTGGGGCCCCAGGGACATTTGCAGAAGTATGCTAGCTGCTGTTACATAAACCATTAAGTGTGGGAGCAGGTACACACATCACTGCTTGTTTATCTTGGTTCTGGTTACACTGTCCTCATGCTGACACATTTCTGGGCACGCCCTTTATCCTCAATGATGGAGGGGAGCCAACATTTTCTATGGACACCAAGGAGCAGGTGTCCCAAACAAAGGAGGTCAGTCAGTCAGGAAGTATTTATTAAACACCTATTACATGCTGGAGGAGGCAAGAGTTTTCCTGTATCTTACTTTGGTGTGACCACACTAGAGTTCTATGTTCAGCTCTGACCATCACATTTTAGGAAGGACACTGATGGCTTGAAGCATCCTGAGGTCAGGAAGCATAGGAAGGGAGGGGGCTGGTCTATCATGCCATGAAGAGACTGGTTGAAGGAAGCAGAGGATGTTGATCTTGAGGAAGAGAAGACTTGGGGAGGGGTCAGGAGAGAAATCTTTTAAGAACACAAAGGGCTGCCCATCTAAAAGGGGTCCTAGAATTATATGCATAGAGTGGAACCATGTAGGATCAATGGAGGGGAATCTGAGTTTTAGTGTTAGTCAACATGGTGGGGCTGGAATGTCTATGACTGGAATGCTCTGGTTCTCTCAGCTTCCTTCAAGATTCAGCTCAAATTCCACTGTCTGCACCTTCCCAATTCCTCTTACCCTCCTCTCCCACAAGCATCTTCCTTCTAAGATTACCTTCTAACTACTTGTTTGCATGCTATCTCCTCCATTTGAATGGGAACTCCTTGAGCACAGGTACTACAATGGCCTTTCTTTGCTTTTCCAGTGTTCTGGTCACTTGATGAATGTTTGCTGACTGCCTGGTGTCAGGGCAATGGTAGCTGTCTAGAAGTGGAACAGACTTCCTTGAGGAGCAGTTAATTTCTCATTGCCAATCAATCAAACCTTCTATGGGAGGTTGAATGAGATGAGATTCTAGGAACATATTGGGCAGAAGACCTTAAATCGACCCTGATCTGTATACACCATTGCCCTCTTCAAATAACTTCAGGTTTTCCTATTGCCTCTAAGATAAACGACAAAATCTCCAGTTGGGCATCTGAAGCCCTCCACAATATGGTTCCTGCCTACCTCTCCAGCTTTATTTCACATTTCCCATTTACATGTTTTCTCTTCTAGTTAAATGGGATTGCTGGTCACTCTGTGCACGCAACATTCTCTCTCCAACACAACATTCCATTTCTTGCCTATGACCCCTGAGAATCTTAACTTCCTTCAAAGCACACCTAAGGGACCACCCTCCTATACAAGGTATAAGTAATTTTTCCCACTTGAAATGACTTTTTATAACTTCATATTTACTTGAGTGTATATATTGGATCCCCTAATAGAATATAAATGCTTCAGAGGCAAGGGCTGTCCTTTGAATTTCAAGCACCCAGGACAGCACCTTGAACAAAGGTGCTTGGTTTATATATATATATATATATATATATTTTTTTTTTTTTTTTGGAGGGCAGTTGGGGTTAAGTAACTTGCCCAAGGTCACACGGCTAGGTTTTTGTTTGTGTGTGCCTTAAGTGTCTGAGGCCAGATCTGAACTCAGGTCCTTCTGACTCCAGGGCTGACGCTCTACTCACTGCGACACCTAGCTGCCCTGGTTAATATATTTTGAATAGAACCGAACATAACTGAGGTCGAATATGAAATAAAATATTGATAATCTCCATATTTCCTCCAGTCTAGTACTTCCTCTGTAACCAGCCTATAATTTTTAATATCACTAAATGAAAATAAACTCCAACAAATAAAAGCCAAATGAAATGGTAGATATTACTGAAATGTACAATTTAAAGCAAATTGTGGTCTTGGGTCCCATCAGGAGGCAAACCAAGTTAGCAGAAAAGGAAATTTTAACCAGGGTTGTGCACGTCTGTTCCTGAGAGACACTTTGCTACCACAAAGGAAAGAAGACTAAAGCCAAGGCACACTTTTCAATATCTCCTTGGAAACGTATTTATTCTACTTCAGCCATATACACCTAAGATTTCCAAACTCCTTTATTCTTGTTGCTTTTTTTTTTGAAGAAAGGTTTGCAATTCAGAGTATGTGCACGTAACACACATCTTGTAGTACATCATTCAAAGATAACTCATAAAGGAGGGAGTTGAATAACTGGATATGGTGATTCCTGGATTCCTCATGTTGATTCTGGATTAGTCCACTTTATTTTTTGGGGTGCTTTATCAGAGAGGATCATGGGAACGGAAGGGATCTTAGTGATTATCTAGTTAGATAATACTCTCATTTTTACAGATGAAGAAACTCAGACCAGAGACAGTGACATGTTTCCTAAGGACACAGGGTAGCAAAAGCAGGGATTCACATTCAATTCATCTGAGTCTAAGAAGAGGGCAGACGTTGGTTCAGTGGATACCTGCTGGACAAGTCACTTAACCTCTGTCTGCCTCACTTGTTTCTTCTGTAAAATGGGAGTAACAGCACTTCTCTCCCTGGGATCTTGTGAGGATCAAATGGGACAATATTTGTCAAATTCCTGGCATGCAGTAGGTGTCACATAAATATTTATTCCTTTCCCCATTTTTCCTTTGTATGTTCATGCTGCCCCCCAGGAAGCTAAAAACAGAAATCCCAGATACAGCTCTGCTAGGGGCACCAGAGGTGGCTTTCCCAATCTACATAAGCCAGATTTTAAAATATATTACTTTTTCTCCCACTTTCATCTTGTTCTTATTCTTTTTGATGAAAAAGGTCAGGGCAGATGGTGGCAATGTGGACAGAGCAAAGGAATGAAGAGTCAGGAAGAAGTGAGTTCGAATATTCCCTCCGACCTTCACTGGCTGAGTAACTTGAGATAAGTCACTTAAACCTGCCTCAATTTCCCTACTGTCATATGGAGATAATAACAGCAGTTACCTCACAGGATTGTTGTGAGGATGAAATGAAAAAAATCTGTACAGCAGGTGGCACAGTGCTTGAAACATGGGGGGAATTTAATGTTTGTTCCCTTCCCCTTCTCTCCATTCTTTAACTCAGACTACACCCCAGCTCCCTTTTCCTTTATGTCTGGTCTTTCTCCATTAGAATGTAAGCTCCTGGTAGATAGGGACTGTCATACTAGCTTTGATTTGTATCACTAGCACTTATACCTGGAACATAGTAAGCATCTATCTATCTATCTATCTATCTATCTATCTATCTATCTATCTATCATCCATATCTCTCTCTCTCTCTCATCCATATAGTCTCTCTATCTATCATCCATATATCTATCTCTCTGTCTCTCATCCATATAATCTATCTATTATATCTTATCTATCATCTGTCTATCATCCACATATCTGTCTCTATCATCCATATAATCTATCTTTCTATCTATCTCTCTATCTACAGTACATATGTACTAGCTATGTGATTAGATTCCTAATTTATAAAACAGAGATAATTGTGGCCCCAAGGAGTTAATTCCTGCAGAGGGCTTTGTGAATTTCACGGCACTGTATAAATGGCAGCTCTGACGACCATATGACTTGGTGGGCTATCCTGGAACCTAGGATGGATGTTCCTTCAGTGATGGCTTCTATGGGGTCATTTTAGCCCAGTGGAGGTGCCCCATGATTTTCTTTTTGTTTTCACTTATTTTGACAGGATCCATGATTACTAGACTATTCCTCTTATCCCCAAACCAATTTAGGTTTGTTCCAATTTAAGATTTTTTAAAAATTGGCATGATCAATTACGATAGCACAACACACACAGACAAAATCTTATTTTTTACAAAGACTATTTTTGTTCTTGATTTAATAAAGAATCTCTGTTAAGGGACTTTGATGTGTCTAATGGAAATGGAGCTGATCTAAAACAAACATGAGGCTAACAAAGGGATTGCTCATGGGTTTAAAATAAGCATCAAAACTTGGTCCCGTTAAGTTCCTTTGGGTAAAAAAAATGTCTTTTTGAACATTTGGTCAAAACCAGGCAGAAAAGGCAACGGTTCTAGGAGGTTCCTCTGGCCTCCTCCCACCTTGGTCAGATCAACTCTGAATACTATATGCAGCTCTAGAACTGGTCCTTGACATTCAGCATCTATCTCTTTAGTACAATGGAAAAGCAATAGAATGAAAGGACAGAGGTTTAAATCCTGGTTTTTGACACTTGCTTATGTGTGACTTTGGGAAAGTCACAACCTCCCTGGACCTTAGATTTTCTCTAATGTCAAAAGACAGGGTTAAAAAAATTGGCCTTTGGAGATACTCTGCTCCCAGTTCTAGATGTATGGCCTTGCGTGATTCATTTAACTTATTAACTATCTTTCATATGTTGGAGCTTTGCTAGGGATACAAAGGCAAAAATCAAACAGTTGCTGTCCTCAAGACAGTAGTTACATGAAAAAAAAATCCAAGCAAGTCTCTTTAACATAAGATATACAACACAGAAGACTCCATAGACTGGGCCGGATTGGCCTCTGGGGTCTTGTCTGACTCTGAGATCCCATCCATCAGAATCTGTAACAAATACTCTCATGAAAAGCATTCTCTATTACAACTCAAAATATGAAGAAAGGACTATGCATTTCTGGCTTAAAAAAATTAAACTCATGCAAAAGATGCTGTTAAATGTAGTCATTCAGAATCAACGGACATTTATCAGGCATTTACCACACATGAGCTTCCAAATAATTTGAACAAAAATTCCTCTATTCAGCATCCATCCATGGCTGGTGTTTATACCTGATACTTCCATTACATCCCATCTATCCATCTACATGGGCCACTGCACCATCTGCCAGCCTTACCCAACCTTCCGAGAATAAAACTCCCTTCTCCAGTCACCCCTCAACTAGATGTATTGTCTTTTTCCTTTTAGAATATAAGCTCTCTGGGCAGCTAGGTGGCCTAGTGAGTAGAGTGCCGGCCCTGGAGTCAGAAGGATCTGAGTTCAGATCCGGCCTCAGACACTTAATGCATAAACAAAAACCTAGCCGTGTGACCTTGGGCAAGTTACTTAACCCCAACTGCCCTCCAAAAAGCAAAAAAAAAAAAAAATTGTATAGAATATAAGCTCTCTGAAGGCAAGGATTCTTTCTTTAAGTCTTGGGGAATCCCTAGTACTTAACACAATGCCCGGTGCCCACTGTGGACTTAATGAATGCCTTTTCATTCCTTTATTCATACATTAGCCTCTTGGCTAGACAGTCCATCTCTTGATTCTGGATATTAGTTTATTGCCTGTCTACTTTGTATGTAGCTTGCATATACTGTTGTCTCCTCCATTAGATTATAAGCTCCTTGAGGACAGGAATTGTTTCTGGCCTCTTTTTGTATACCTAGCACTAAGCAAAATGCCTGGGACACAGTAGGCATTTAATAAATGTTTACTGTCTGACTCATTCATTCCTACAAGTTTCCATTTTTAGTCTAGATATAATCCCATTAAGCTACTTAAGGCATTACCTCCCACTGAGGAGTTGGGATCTCTCATGGTTTTATTATTATTAAAATTGTTTTAATAGCCAAATTTAATAAAGTAATAAAAATAATCAAAATTGTTTTAATAATCAATGATCAAATCAATAAAATTGATTATTAAAACCAGCAGATGCTTCTATTTTTGTTTCATGAATTCAATGCTCATTGCGCCATCCTCTCTTGACAAAAATTATTTTAAGAGTCACTTTCATTGTACGATCCACACGGTACATTCTCCATTCTGCTTCTAGATCCACACCTTAAAACATGGTGTATAAGTTATTGTTTGCTGATCAACAGAAGGGAGGACAGTACATGTTGTACCTTACTTAAATGCCATTTTTTTCCATGTACCTCTGCTGGCTTTAATTATTTCTCAGGAAGAAGGGCAGAAAATATACAGCCATTTTAGGAAATAGAACAGCAACCTTCATCGGTCAACCAGTGGTTCATAGGAGCACCTATTTAACCATGTTCACAACAAAACCAATTCACCAGAGGGAAAATTCTGAAGCCTTCATCTGAGGGCAAAGTTGGGGATGAATCAGCATTTACATATCCAATGAGTTACAGACCCACCAGAATAAAGGATGGGTCAAAACCCAGTATATTTCCAGAGGTGGCTGAGGTGAAGTCCTCAGCCTTTAAAGGTCACACCTAGGCAGCACAGATGTTGAGTAAATCAGGCTGCCTGTTTTCAATGTGTAAAAAAACCAATTACCATACTTTGATGTAAAATCGTTTTTCCTGGAATTGTAGCGAAGTATGGGATGTCAAGTGAAAGGCTTTAAAATTTACAAACAGGAAGCGAATATACTCTTTGAAAACAGATTAAGTATGAAATGATGTCCTGCAAAGTTTCCCATCATTGCATCTTTTAATGCATTTTTTTTTCACGGTAAGAAAATGGTACAAATGCTACTAGTGAATAAATAGATAATGGAGGGAAATGCTGACGCTGATGCCAAGATCATTTCTTAAAAGCACATAAATAAAATCTATTGCCCTTCAGGTTAGTGATAGAGAACCCCTAAATACCTATCGCCTTTTTCTTGGAAAATGGAGAAAAAACGGAAGTAATGTTCTCTTTGAAATATTTCCAATTTGCTTGGCAATGTAATGAACTGCACAGAATGGAAACAGTAAAGTGAAACATGAAGTGAGATTATTTTCCACCACTTCCCTGGAAACCCCCATTCCAATGAATGGTGAAGCCCTGTAGTGTACTGCTGTTTCAGTCAGGTCTGACTCCTCTTGAACCCATTTGTGATTTTCTTGGCAGAGATACTGGAGTGGTTTGCCATTTCCTTCTCCAGTTCATTCCTCCAGATGAGGAAACTGAGGCAAACAGGGTTAAGTGACTTGCCCAGGGTCACACAGCTTTGAACTCAGGACCTTTTGACTCCAAGCCTGGGGCTCTGTAATACATCACCAATGAATACCTGTTGGATGTTAGGCGTAACAGGCTGATGATGCCGATTGTCATTAACTAGTTCTATAAGAATCTGATTTTAGGCAAAATGCTGATGCAGGGGCTCCATTGCTCCCACAAAAACAATGGCCAGAACCTAAATAACATTGCACAAGGGAGCTTGTGACCCAGGTCTGACCATTTCTTTCCCGACTCTAGTACTTTTGGAAACAGCTAGAGCTGCAGGAGATTGAGCAATGGACCTAGAATCAGGAAGACCCGAATTCAAATCCAGCCTTAGACACTTAATAGCTGGGTAAGTCATCTAACTTCTATAACCTTGTTCTGTTCATCTGGAAAATGGAAATGATATTTGTACCCACTTAGGGGTAAAACAGGAATGTAAGATATATAAAATGTAAGATATATAAAACAAGAATACAAAATTTGTAAATTGCTTCACAAACCTCAATGTACTACAAAACCGCTATTACGATTATTGTTATATTATCTTTAAGATGAAATGCAAACTCCTCTTTTTCTCATTTAAATCCCTTCAGAATAGGATATTTTTTAGATAATAATACACCAATGTTTACCTTTTTAGTTTCTTCATTGACCACTGACCCCCTCTATACTACCTACATTTTGGTGAAACTGACTTAGACACAGGGGAGGTGGGGAGATCTGCCCAAGAGAAGGTAAGCCAAAGGGTCCCCACGGAGGATCCAAGCAATGAGAACAGCTGGTCATCTGGGAGGTGGCAGGTCCCACGCCGATTCTAACAAACTAGTCCCCATGATGCTGTTAGCGCATCAGGACTAATGGACAGACCCAGAGGCCCCAAGGCCGCCCAGGTACAAACAGGGAATGGGCCAACGAACATAGGAGTTCTTCTTACCTGTTTGTATTCGGACTCTCTTCCAACCAGCACTTGCAGGACGTAATTAATGGGGTCTCCTCTCATCGGTGGTACCGTCTCCCAGGAAATCTCACACGAGTTTCCCTCTAACTGCGTCACTCGAGGCGCTGAAACAAGATGGAAAACAGAACCCATGGGCGAGAGACCTTGACATTCAGAATGGTGCTTTACTGGCTAATCCTTAATGCCTTACTCTTCTGAGGAGAGGAAGCAGGAGTAGAGATTTAGTATTGAATACTAAATAGGGTTTCGTATTTAATAGAAAGTGGGGAGTCGAGATGCCCGGGTTCCATTTGGCACTTGGTCACTGGTGGTGTAATCTCGGGGGAATCATTGTCAAAATGTGGGGGTTGGATTAGCAAGGGGTAGGAAACGAATTTGTGCTTTCACTGGTGCAGGGAATTCCCAGGGGAGGGGCCTCTGCCAATGTAGACCAGCATCTTCTTTGTAATTTATAAGGGATGCTCACGATTGAATATGGTAGCCCAGGTATGATCTGTCTGGGGGACTCCGACCTGCTGACTCTTGGGTATTACATATCTCATAATAAGAATCCAATCTTTTTGTTTTCTTTTTTTTTTGTGGGGGGAGAAGAGGTACCTTCCAATCCTACCTAGGCACACTTAAAGAATTTCTGTGGCAGAAAAAAAATGAAAAATAAATCTTTGCCTTTGTCTAAGCCTCTGGTGAGAAGCCTCTTCAGCCTTGGCCAGACTCCAGATTTCTATCTGGAGGCTTTGGTTTGCCCCTGGACTCCTACCAGAAGCTTCTGGAGCCTGGGCAGATCTCCTCTTGGGGCCTGAGGCTTCGGGACCCTATGGCCTTAGGAACACTGGGGAAAGGCTTGGAAGAAGCAGAGATGAGAGCACTGCCTTTGGAGCTGGCTTCAAATTCCTTTTCCGAAGCTGTGATCACAACCTCGGTTTCCTTGTCTGTAAAATGAAGGGGTTGGAGCATATGCCTCTGTAGGCCCCTTCCAACTCCACTCCTGGTCTCTGACTTTAGGCAGAGGGAGAGTATATCCAAGTTTAAAAATGTGGGGTTTGCTTTTTCCCCCCGATATTTGAGGGTGTGGGGTAGTATTATGGAAACAATGTCAAGAGCTTTGGTCTTTGACCCCTTTACAGCAAAAATCCTCTCACCTTCAGATTCTTCTTCCCAATCTGCAAGGACTGGAAGAAACAAATTTGCAAAACCCACTTCACAGGGTTGTTAAGTGAGGGCATGTGTGCAAAGCTTTGTAAGAGCAGAGGTCTATTCTTTTTAACTCACATGTTTATAAATGAGGCTACTGTCCAGGTTACATTAAAAGCCCAGACTGTTAGAGCATCTCCTCCCCGCACTGCCCCAAGCACACCCATACAGCAGTTACTCTGGCAGAGGCCGCCGACCACTGATGACTGATAATGTGCTTTTAATGACAGGACAGCCCATTCTCCAGGGCGAGCCATGCCAGGGCAGCCTGGCCTGGCGAAAGACAAATGTCCTTTCTGCTCAGTGGGACATACGATGTTTTATCAAGGAGAGCTAGGGAGAAAGGCTGATAAATAGCTATTGCCCAACGACTCCCAGCAGAAGCTTAACACAGGGCTTATCGAACAATATAAACAGTGTCAAAGAACAGAATACACATTTCTCAGCTGAGCAAGGCTTAGGGCCAAGGGCCCTGGAGACTGCATAGAAGCATGGTGGGAGGATAGTATCCTTCTCCCCCAAAGCAGAAGTAGAACAGAACAAGTCTTGGGGGCCCCGAGGGCCACCCCCTGCTCCTGACACCAATTTCCATCCAATATAGCCGTCTTGCCTTCTCTTTCTCCCTCTGTAGAATGTAAGTTCCCTGAGGGCAGAGATTGTTTCATTTGTGTCTTTGGATCTTTAACCCTAGCTAAGTGCCTGCCTCACAGTAGAAGCTTAAAAAATGCTGACTGACTGCCTTCTGGCCTAAAGGACTTAGGAATAACACCTAAACCTCATAACATTTTAAATGTGGCAGAATCCACTGAGATCACCGATTCTAACACCTTCCATTTTGTAGCTTCTCTCATGATTTAATTCACATCTTTTCTGTGGGTCCATGTATGCTACAAATGCCTTTTAAGCCTCAGAGTCCTGGGCCTCAAGTGAGGAGATCTGGGCTTCAACCCTAACTCTAAACTCTTCCTAGGTCTAGCTACTTGACCTTTCTATTCCTCAGTTTTCTCATCTGTCCAACGGGAATGACAGGACCCATCTTGCCTCACAGGGTGGTAGAGAGGAAAGCTTGTCTCTTGCTTCAAGTACTAAAGAAAGGTGAAGGACTATTACTATTGCTGCTGGACCAATCTGGTCTAGACGTGGCCAACCCATTGCCATCTCAAGAAGTTGTAGGGGAGGGAAAATCACCTTCTAGGTGTTCCTTCCTTACAGAAAATTTATGCAAGTCTGGAGAAAGTCAAGGGCAACCCAGAAGCAGAAAAATAAAGGTTGTATCACAGCTTCCTTGTCAACCTGAGAAGGCAAGCACCAATGCCTAATGCCAACCAGCTGTCTTTTATTTTTAACCTAAAACTTTGTGATTTCTTCTTTTTTCCCTGTCACCAGTAGGAATAAGGACAGAAGGTTACTGTCTTCTCTAAGACCAATCAGTCAAGCCATGTGCATTTATTAAATGCCCCCTACTGTCAGGCACTGTGCTGGGCCCTGAGTGTCCAAAGGAAAAGAATGAAACGCGTTTACTCACAAATCATTTATATACTAACCCTATGATAATTTCTGTGCTTTAAGGCAGCTGTTGCTGTCTCTTGGAGGTATTCTCAATCCCAGCAGAATTTAAGCTTCTAGAGGACAGGGGCTCTATATTTTCATCTTTGTATTTCTGAAGCAAAGCATACAGCAGTCACTTAATATATGCTTATAAAATTGAATGGAATTTCCAAGGACAACTTCTTTGATCTAGTCAGTCATGGTTTTCAAAGTTTCTCTCTGGTGTTCCTCATAGGAATATGAGGAGAGAATTCAACATGCTACTCTAATTCCCAGTGATTCCCTTGGAAGTCTGCAAGAAAGGGAGTTTTGGACAGCTTGTCTACAAACCTTTGATGGTAGGCGGGATGCATTTGGTTGTGCTGAAGGTATATGTCTCTGAGAAGGGCCCTTCCCCTGCATCATTCACCGCTTGTATTCTGAAGGTGTAGCAAGTGAATTCTGTTAATCTCTGTACCTTGTAGGTGTGGCTTGGTCCTCGGTAAATTGGGATGAACCTACATGAAGAAGCCAAAAGAAACCAGACATTAGCATAATACTAAGTCATGGAACCAGAGATTGGAAGATGATAGAGACCTTAGGATGGAGAGATAGCTTCATAAGAATGTAATTTAGAATTGAAAAGTTATCGAGCTAGTCCATCCTGGGCTAACACTTTTCAGATGAGGATGCTGACATCTAGAGACGTCATAAAGTAACCATCAAATGGGAAAATGTGTTCAATGCTTTGCCTGGTACACAGTAGGTACTCAATGAATGCTCACTTTTCCTGTCACTCCCCCCAAACCCTCTCTTCTTTGGTGGGAAGCAGGTTGTATCCTGTACCAACTTAGGATTTTTTAGGGTGTTCCTTTTTAATATTTGTTATCTTTTATGGGGTAGCTACATCTCTCTAATGCTGTCAGGAATTACCTGCCTTTAACACACTCCCCTTTATGCACAGGCCTGCCCACCTTGTCTGGAACGCCCTTTCTGCTTTACCTCCCTCTCCTTGGGGATATCTTCCAGAATTTTTAATGCTCTCATCCTCTTCAAATTACTTTGCACAAATTAATCTGTATAAATATATAAAGCTCCCCATCTTTCTTGCTTGAAGGCAGGGTTTGTTTTTCATTTTAATTTCCTATCTTGGTGCAATGCACACAATAGGTGTTTAATAAATGCTTGCTGGAATGACATGGACTGTTTTACACCATAAAATCTCCATTAAGCAGGAAGTTGTAGGCAGGGGTGGGTGTGCCATGTTGGACTAGACTGTCTAGGAAGGACAGGTACATCTAGAATATCCCCTTTGATTGGACCCAAGGGTCCAATTATTTAATTCTCAATTATTTGATAAGAAATCAATTATTTGATTCTCTTTTCCTCACCAGCAAAGATACATTCAGGAAGGATTATAATAGCACCTAATGGAGAAAATGTAAAATGCTCTCCATTGTATAATGATACACATTAGAAAGCTGAGACAAATACAGTGTGGGGTCATGGCCTGCTGGGGCTGTTTCAAGGCTTTTTAATATCTCCATGAGATAGGTTTTGAAAGAAAAAGAGATAACAGTTAATTCTATTCATTCCAGGGGCTCATTCTAAGGTCTGTTACAATGCGCTGTTTAGTCATTTTCTAAATTCCACTTTATGAACATATTACAGGATGTTTTAACTGTGGTATTTTCAACAGAACTGTACAATTGCTGAAATAGTCAATTCCCATAAATTATTAAGGGTTTTAAGTGGATTCAATGCTTATGCAATCCTAGTAATGTTTTGTTTGGTAACTGAGCCACCAGAACTGGAGTCAGGTGAGAACTAGGTTCAGATTCTGTCTCTGATTCTCACTAGCTGTGTGACCATGGACAACCTACTTTAACCATCCGGTCTCATTTTCCCCATCTGTAAAATGGATGCATGCTCCACAAAGAAACATTGTAAAGATCAAATGAGATAAAACAGGTAAAGCATTTTTGAAACCTTAAAGTGTCACATACATGTCATTATAGTAATCATAATTAACATAAATATCATGTAGCAATTATAACATTTTATTATCTTTACATAGTTTTATGCATTTTTTCTCATTTTGAAATTTATCTTAGAGTCGTATGTGTGTATGTGTGAAAATGCACATGCAATTTCTTTCATTCTGAAGTACAGTCACTCTTCCTTAAGTCTGAAAGAAAACATTTCAGAGACAAAAAGACCCACCAAATCACTGATAATAAGAGAACTCTTTCTTGGGGGATGCGAAACTGTCAGTGAGCCAGTGACTCAGGACCCTTGGAAGTCCTGCCTCCCAAAGAAGACTGAGTCTAAAGGCCAAGGAAGGCATTAGCTCTTCGGTCTGGCTCCAGGGCAGGGCTTTGGGGAAGGAAGAAGGCTCCTCCTCGGAGCCATTTGGAGGAAGGTCACTCTGGCCCCCAGGTCTGCTAGGGTCACTTCTTCCTTCTCAGTCTGACCCTGCTGGCTTTGTTTTTTTTCCTCTGGCGTTTAGACCACCTCTGTTGCCAGTTTAACTCCTACCATGTTTATAGATTTCATTAATAGCTTTTTCTCTGGAGTATTTTCAAGTGGGAAAAACAAATAAGAGTCTTTAGATCTAAAGACAAATTTCACTTGCAAAATCTAGGCTTATCAAATCAGAGTATTTCAATGTCTAAACACATACATCCAAGCTCTCATCATCATTTTAGATTATTAGACATCATTTCCCATGTTTATTGTATCGTTCCCTTTCCAGCCCAAGGAATCCACTTCTCCCTAAGGGTAGACACTTTTCATTGCTGGGAAAGGTTATGACTATCCTAAGAAACCTGTGATACCATGGGGACCAATCTGGCTCCCTGACATATTTCTGCCCCTAATGAGGATATCCCTTCTAATGCAGGAGGCCGGCAGCTACTTATTAACTCAGTTAAGTTCACCTGAGTTACAATGGGCAACACCAGTAAGTGCCCTTAATTATCCTGGGCCCTGTAGGTAATGATGCAGCCACAGCCCTGCACAGAATCACCTAGAATCAGAAGGGAAATCAGTCTCCACTTCTAGTCCCACTCTACATTTTATAGATGGAGAAACTGAGGCTTATGGGGAGGGTGGAGGGGTATGACTTGCCCAAGACCACCCTGGCACTAAGTTAAGCTGGCTCTTTGTCTCCAAAGTCAGTGCTCCTTCTGCCACAGCATGAGAATTTATTTTGGTGTAAACATTTTAAATATTTGAGCTCCTATGCATGTGGAATTACACATAGTAATGGAGAGATTTTACAAAAATCTAGGAATATAGGAAGTAGCATTAAAAAATAACATAACGGAGATGCATGATTGGAAAAGAAAGGGGATGATTAGTTACTAATAGGTGAATGGCAGAATGGGTCAAGGGTCACCTAGAAAATATCCAGACTCAGCTGGAGGAAGGCCTTGGGTATGATGGATGGATCTTTGGGCTGATAAAAGGAAGATCTGTGGGAAAACAAAGATGAGAAGGCATGGATGGACAGCAGTGCCAGAATGTCCAATGTCAGTAATTAATGAAGCTTATTTATTAAGCTTTTACTATATGCCAGGCACTGTGCTAAGTACTGGGATACACGGAAAGTAAGAAATAAGCCAGCCCCTGCTCTCAGGGAGCTCCCAGTCCAACATACAAAGGACTACGTACAAATGAAATACACCCAAGATAGTTCCAAAGGGAAGCTATCAAGAGGGGCTTCTTGTAGCTGAATAGAAATGAGAAGAGGGAACACCCTGGAATGGGGGCCAGCCAGTGAGGATGCCTGGGGCTGGGTGATGGAGGGGACTGGCAGGTCAGGGTCACTGCCCTGCAGAGGCATGGAGCTGGTAAGACCGAGTTCAAATTTGACTTCAGATGTGTGACCCTGGATGAGTCATCCTTCCTGACTCAGTTTCCTCATCTATAAAATGAAGATAACAGGACCTACCTCTCAGGATTGTTGTGGGAATCAAATGAGATGTTTGTAAAGGGCTTAGCCCAGTGCTTGGCACATGGTAAGTGCTAGATAAATGTTAGTTACCATCATCATCATCATCATCTTTATGCTAGGTATGGAGGCAAAAGTGAGGAATTCAGAGCCTAACAACCTGTGTTCAAATCTGGGCTCTTATACTATCTAACTTGTGCAATCAATCAATCAACAAGCATCACTTAAGCTCTTACTGTATGCGGGCCCAAGCTGGGCTTTGGGGAAAGAAATACCAAGAATCAGAGTTCAGCATGAGGGCATAAAGAGAGCATCTAAGGACACGTTAACAAAGAAGGCGGCATGGCTTAGACCCACGGTGGGGTCAAATTCAGACAGAAATGGCACCCATGAATTGGTACATAAGGATCCCTGTGGGTGGTATATTGACTTAGGTTTAAATTGTGATATTGTCTATGTTTTATTGCATTTTTATTTATTTTGTTGAATAGTTCCCAATTACATTTTAATCTGGTTCTGGCTGTGCTCCTTTGACACCTCTGGCCCAGAGGGCAGAGAGCAGGCTGAATGAAAGTCTTCCAAGGTGAAACCTGGGTTCCAGTCTGACCTTGGAAACTTAAAAGCTATGGGATACTGGACAAGGCATTCATTAAGCCTAAGACTATTGATCGAGTGCTGACCACCGGACATTGATAGTGAAACAGAAAGTGAGGTTAGGTATGAGGATGAAGGAAAGAGGAAGAATTAAAAAAATAACCTTGGGCACGGTAAAACTGGAAATGTAGGCAACCGTATCACATGTCCCTCTCTGACCCCTCTTGGCTCCTTCTCTTAAAAGTTTTTAGATTGTGTCTATCCTCTGGTTCTACCTTCTCCAAACACACAAATTAAAATATTTCACCCCAAAATGTCCTTTTCCAAGCATACCCTTCCAATTCTTTTTCATGCCCCCAAAAGGCAGAAGCAAGAAAGATCGGGCTTCTCCTTTTTATGGCCAATGTTTATGGCAAACGAGAAGTTAACCTCTCTGGGAATTTCCCCTTGGGTTAATATTCCCCGTAGCTCTAAGAGCTCTGGGAAAGATTAAACCCATCCATCCAATAATTCAATTTCCATAAAAATCCACTTCAATTTAAATTTATAAACAAACACAATTAATTTAGGTTGCTTCTAGCCTCCCATTAGGAAGACTGAGGGCACATCAATTACAAGACAGGGGGCTCAAATTATAAATGTCAATCAAAGGGTGGGAGCTTGGAGCAGTGGTCCAGCATGGATGCAGGCACAGGATCAGTGGCCAAGGTGACAGCTTAGGATCAGCGATGCCTTCTTTTGAATTATCTTGAAAAGGTCACTTTCCTTCAGGACCCGAGACTTTGGTTGAGAGGGAGGCAGCAGAGCTCAGTGGAAAGGGCATTGGCTCTGGCTCCAAGTTCAAATCTCACCTGATGCTATCTGCCTTCTATGTTACATGTGTTAAATCACTTATTTATTCCTAAGGCAGGATGTTGGGTTAGATGGGCTCCGACGTGCCTTCAAACTCTACAATGATGATCCTAAGATCTTTATGTGTTTAATGTTTAAAATGCTGGCATGCCAATCTGAATTTTCTTTCTCCCCTGGAAGCCTCCATGAGGTAGGTAGTTTAGATAATTATTAACCCCATTTTAGGGATGAAGAAACTGAGGCAATTTGCTCACTTTTGGAGAGCTCCAAGTGTTACAGAGCTTTCCCCCACCCCTATCAGTAAACCTAGACTTGCCTCTTTGCAATCTGAACCCAATATTCCCAGATTTGTTCCCCAGGAAGAACAAATCTATCCCCTCTACCATGAGAGGACTCTTCAAATACCTAGAGAGAGCTGCCATGTTCTAACATGGAGCCTTCTCTCCTCCAGCTGCACTGCCCAGTCTCCACGTGGCATGGCCCTTTGCTATTACGGACATTTTTTTGGATTAGAAATGTCCTTTTGTGGGGCCCACAGTACTCTTCATGGAGTCTGACCAGGGCAGAGAAGACTGTCACTTTGTCAGGCCTGGACACTGCTGGGAATTCTCCTCAAAATCTGGACCACTCTTGGCATGAGGCCAGACAGGGGCCAAGCTGACTCGGTGGGGCTCTGGTGTTGGGGGTTACAGGTTTTGCCCATCACCCAGATCCCTTCCGATGTACCAGAAGAAAGTAACTCATTCTCTTGGCCAATCAATCAGCCACTCACTGATGATAAAGATATGTCAGGGCTCTTCTTGAGGTCAAGAATTGGATTACATCCAGGCCATCCAGGTCACACCAAGGCTTTGAACCTGGGCCTTCTCCTCCTCCTCCTCTAGACTATGATCTCATCAATTCCTTTGGATCCAGTGATCATCTCATCTCTAGGCTAATGATTCTGAGATCTATTTCTCTAGCCCTGACCTCTTTCCTGACCTCCAGACTCTTCACCTGCCCATGAGAAGTCTCAAACTAGATGTCCCATAGGTATCTTAAACTCAGCACATCCCAATTGACTTCATTCTCTTTTCCTTTCCTTCTTGGTTCTGAACTTCTCTTTTTCTGTTGAGGGGACCTAGTCACCCAGGCTCCCAACCTAGGCATTATCTTAGACTGTCACTCTCTGCTTCACCCTCTTGGACCCCCATCCATTCAATCCACTGCCCAATCCCATCAACGTTGCCTTTGTAACATCTCTCATACATGCCCTCTGCTCTCCTCTGCCATGGACACTGCCCTGGTAGAGGTCCTCACCACCTCACACCTGGACTACTATAGGACCATCTGGTTTGTCTCCCTGTCTCTGGCATCTCTTCACCCTAGTCCACTCCTCCATTCATCAGCCAAGGTGACCTTCCCACAAGCCAGGTCTGACCATGTCACCCTCTCCTCTATAAACTCCAACGGTTCCTTCTCAGCTCCAGGATAATCAAATATAAAGCTCTTTGTATGGCATTCAAAGCCCTTCCCAATCTGCCCCACCTCCCCTCCAATCTTCTTACACCTTTGGCCTTCCATGTAGCCTGCAATTCAGTGTTGCTGGCCTCCATGTTGTTCCTTGTACAAAACGCTATGAGTTTTCACTGCCTTTCTCCTACGCCTGGAAATCTCCCCCTCCTCATTTCCACCTCCTGGTTTCCTTCAAGTCCCAGCTAGAATCCCACCTTCTATGAGACATATTCCTTAATCCCCCTTTAATACCAATTAGTGCTTTCCTCTACTGATTATCTCCAATTTATTCTGCCTATATTTTGTTTGCAGGTTGTCTCTCCCATTAGACTGAGAGCAAGGGCTATCTTCTCCCTTCCTCTGTACCCTCGGCACTTAACAGTATCCAGCAAACAGTAGGTGCTTAATAAAAGCTGACAAAAAAGGCATTTCATAAATGCTCACTGACTGACTCAAAATCCAACATTTTTCCCACTGTACTATGCTGACTGCTCATGTATGTTTCTGACTTTATAATTCAATGAATTTCTGAGAATTTCACTGGGGGTGGGGGTGGTTATGGAAGACTTCAGTCTGCTAACCTCTTCCCCACTGCTTAGATTTGGTAAATGATATTTTATCTTCAAAATGGCTTGATTTCAAATAAGAAAAGCAGATGGCTTAGAAATAGAACAAAGGCCCAGGAGTGCTGATTGGCTTTTTTGTTCAGTGCCTTGCTGAGATTTGTGATGGGACAATTTCCTCTCCTAGTAGGGACGAAAGGCTTCTAAAAACAAGGTCCAACCTCCTAACCTTAGGTTGTACTGAACAAAGGCAAATGGCAAGTTTTTCAAAAACATGTTGGATACTGTTGTGAATCCACAGCTGTTAATAACATAATAAAGGTCAATTTGCTTGTTTTAAAGCTCCATTTTCCATTTCTCTGTCTTTGGTCCTTGGGATGATTTTCAGAATGTGCTGTAGAGAGAATCTGTGCTTGGTTTCTGGGAGTCTTTTGCCAGTGACTTACTCCCAGCTCAGAGGTGGGGCTTTGGGGAAAGGAGGATGTCTCCAAATCAGAATACAGAGTGAGTATGTCCAGGCAAGGAACATGGAGTTCCAGCATCCCTTTGTTAGAGGAGGCGGGAACAGATGGAATCGTTTAGAGGCACCTGAGGCTGAAAGCAGTGCTTCTACCCTGCCTGCCACATCACTGATCGAGTCCAAGAGCACAAATCGTACCTGCTGGGCCAATGACAACTTACAGCAGGCTCATCACAACCAGGGCTTCATTATGCATCTTCTGACTATCCGGGTTTAGATGTTTCAGCTGAGGACTGAAGAGACTGCTAATGCTTTTTTTGTACCTAGGTTAGTTGTTCAGACTTTTTTCTTGTTGGAAAAAAAAATAAATAACAACATCAATGAAATCTGTAGCTAACAGAATGTTAGTGTGAAATGGGAGACATAAGAAAGTTATTGTCAATCTTTGTTTCTGTCATTACTATATATATATATATATATATATATATATATATATATATATATATATATATATATGTTAACTTTGGAGGGGGAGGGCAGGGCAATTGGGGTTAAGTGACTTGCCCAAGGTCACATGGCTAGTAAGTGTAAGTGTCTGAGGCCAGATTTGAACTTCGGTCCTCCTGACTCCCACCTAGCCACCCCTGTTACTATATTTTTTAAAGGTCCTAGGATTAAAAAAAAAGAAAAAAGATCAGGCTTATTTACTTAGAGCCCTTCATTTCACATATCAGTCAGTCAAAAATCATTTATTTAGGGCTTAGTATGGTATAAACCTTGGGGAAAAATCGTACCTCCTCTCTAAGAACACACTTCCTAATGGGGAGACACCTGACTTCAGATCTTATCTCTGTTGTTTACCATGTGATCTCAGGCAAATCACTTAATCTGTGAGGACCCCATATTCTTGACTCTGAGGCTCCCTCTCAATAAATTCTTATTATCATTAATCCACTTAATTTAAATAAAATATGATACAACTCATTATTATTAACTGACAAACCACATTTATGGCTATAAACTGCTTTCATTTAATTTTTACAACTCTGTGGGAGTGGAGGTGCAAAAATTATAATTATTCCCATTTTATAGATGAAAAAACTGAGTTACAAAAAAAAAAAAGACAGTCCAAAAGACCCAAATCCAGGCCTTTGGGCTTCATTACTAGCATTTTCCCCATTCTTTATATGAAGCTGCCCCAAACAGTATGGTTATTTTGATATCCTAGGAAATGCATATTTATTACTATATCAGAAAATATTTTATTTATGCCATTTATTCAAGAAGGTTTTTGGCAATTCATCATATGAAACAATAACTAAGAATATTAAGTGTCTACTATGGACTAGGTGCTGGGGACACAAAGATAGGAATCACAGAAGGGAAAAGCTTTCCAAAATGATGTGGCTTCAACCAGCATGATCATAAGGGGACCATCACTTGGAACCTGGCAAATCACTTGGTGTCCATCCCTGGGCATCTTTAGGGTACCTTCCAGTTCTAAGTTTCAAGATCTTAACTGACTGTATATATACATTTTTTCCAAACTGGTATTCACAGTGGAGTTATGCATGTATAACACACACACACACACACACACACACACACACACACACACACACACTCTCTCTCTCTCTCTCTCTCTCTCTCTCTCTCTCTCTCTCTCTCCCCCCCCTTCTCTCTGTCTTTTTCTTCCTGATAACTTGGTTGATTCAGGGAAAATATCAGAAAGCTTGGCTTGAACCTGATGGAGAACAAACGTGTATCAGCTCCCTCTGTGGATTCCCTCCTTCAATCACCCCAAATTTGACATCGAGTTTTTTTTTTCCATTGTGGTCTCTCTGACTCAGCCCGAACAGCACAGATTAACTCTAAATGTATTCTTGGAACTAAAGCCGCTCTGGCCCCTGCGTTAGATGCAATTATCAGGGAACATCGGCTCATCAAGGTCAGTCCAGAATCAGCAACAACTCAAATTCTGTTACTGTGGGCAAACATTTCAGTGCAAGGAGGTAAACACACCCTCCCCTCTAGACAGGCGGGATAGTGCCCGCAGTTTACAGCTGTTTGAGAGGAGATGATGAGCCTTCTGACCCCAGCCTGAGGGTGACACTGAATTATGAAAATGTTTATCTCATTTTTTACTATAGGTTCTTATTGTACACTCAGGAATTAAAGTGATTTAGACCTTATGCTGCCATATCTGCCAAGGATAATTCAATAAATCTCCCTCTTGACAAATTTAACATTGACTAGATAGATGTAGATTCTGGGTCATGGCTAAGCTTTGTGTTTCAGGACATGGCTGTCAACGTTTTTCTTCATGGAGAGGGAGAGAGGGGAGAAACAGGGAGGAGGGTAAGGGAGAGAGAGAGAGAGAGAGAGAGAGAGAGAGAGAGAGAGAGAGAGAGAGAGAGAGAGGAAAACAGAGATGAAGAAACTGAGGCAACATGTTACGTGACTTGTCTAGGGTCACACAGCCAGAAAGGATCTGAGATCAGTTTGCTCATCCATAAAGCACCTAGCATAGTGGTGAGGGTCAGACAAGACAATGTAGAGTGCTTGGCATACAGTAATCATTACATAAATGTCAGCTATCGCCATCATCTTCCTAGTCCAGCACTTTCTGCCTCTATGTCTATCGCCCCAGATGGCACACATGTTCTTGGATGCTTTAGTTTATGGTTGGCCCATACCTGAGTCACTAAAAATCCCAATCCTTCCTCCACCCCCCGACACTTATGAAATTAAGGTTATAGTGTGGCATAGTCCGTAATTGCTGAAGCCCTATGACCACAGCTTCCTTTCATGGATATTTATTAACTGCACCTTTAATGATACGTTCTAAAGTTATGTCAAAAACCAAAGTCGTCTAGCACTTTCCATATATTATTTCAGTCGAGCCCCACCAACAACCTTATAGATGAGCCATTTTGCAGATGGGCATACTGAGGCCCAGAAAGCTCAATGTCTTGCCAATGGTTACACGCATAATAAATCAGAGAAAGGATTTGAACTCAGGTCTTCCAGGAAGCCAAGAGCAACATCAGGCCCTTCTCTTCATTATCTCTGTCCTACGTGCCTTCTAAAGTATCTTTCTGACAATTTCCTAGATGTGTGATGCCTGGAAGGTACCTGCGCTCTAAAAACAACCCAAACAAAACCCAAGAGAGTGACTGATGTTGTTGGCACAGCACTAATTCCTGAAAGCCTTTAGGGTCACTGACCAAAAGGGCAATTAGTGAGGAATGAGGAATTATGGTCCCTCAAAATTGCTGGGCTCATCAAGGAGTGCACCAGCTTTGTTTTCAAAAAGGAACATCCTCCCTCCCTCCTCCCGTTCTCTGAAGACATTTCCTACTGCAGCTCTGAAGAGCAGGGCTGTCTAATTATAAAGGAAAGAAGATACCACCTAATCAGCTAAAGCCAGTGAAAGAGAATGCTGCATTTTCCTAAAGAAAACCTGCCTTCAAATGGCATTCTTAATTAAATGACAGAGCACATCATTAAAGAAGGAACACCCTATTCTGGGGTCTGTCTCAGTGAGATATGGATAGATGTGAATTTATTAAAAAAAAAAGAAACCCCAAGCCATCTACAGCCACCAAGGCTTAGACTGGCTCTCCCTTCATGGTGGCCTTCAATTTCACATGTGCCTTGTTCCTTGTACTTCTGACTCACTTCCCTCCCTCCCCTCTGGGGGTGGATGGTGGGTTCATCCCATCGCCATAGGGCAGTGCCTAGGTTTGGTGGCCCAGCTTAAGTATGGAGAGCGGTAATTGTGTAATAGTACTAATAATATACATGCTAAGTGCTTTAGATACAATTTAATTGGACAACATAACAATCTCGTCTTTTCGGACCAGGATTAAAGGTACGCCCCATTTCTGAAGTCTGATGCCTTCCTTCTCTTGGTGACTAGCTATGGTGGTCCAACCCCTCTGTCTGAGGACAATCTTTCATCCCTGTAGGCAACTAACTCCCCATTGCAGTAGAAGTGCTCCTACCCTGGTCCCTGGCACCAGAAAACAACACTCCCATGGCCAGGAATTTTTTTTTGCCTAATTTTCAACATTTGCCTTTACTTCCCATGAGGAGCTGAGAGGATTTAATGAGATCTTGTGGGGTGAGGGGTGCTTTGGCAGCTCCTCTGGGCTATCCTCAGAATCTCCTTCTTTGGACCCCAGTGGATTTTTCAGTTACATCCAATTCTTTGTGACTCTGTTTGGGGTTTTCTTGGCAAAGATGCTAGAGTGGTTGACATTTCCTTCTCCAGTGGGTTCAGACTCCACCAAATAGGGAGATCCCATTCATTAGAAATTTCAGAATTCTGAGGACAGTTGGTTTTTGCCTTTGAAATGGACATGAGTGCCTCTTTCCCCATTTTTGTAGGGGGAATGTAAGGGCAGGGCAGGGCAGGGGAGGGGAGGTAAAAAGCCATAAAAGAGTCCACATGAATACATTATTATTTAATTTACTCAAATTATTATTCTCCTTTGTAAGCTAGCAAATATTTAAAGTAAAAGATTGGCATTTGATGGGCTTCTAATTCCAAGCTGGTAAGACTGCTTGTTCTTTCAATTTTAGGATACTATGAAAGGTCATTTGCCAACTAAGTAGTCTGGCTAAGTTCTCATCACAGCAAATGCAATGGAACAATATTATTCTATATATAGAATGAGAATTTACTATATTATACGTTCCCACCACTTTAATAACATTCTGAGATTATCTACAAATGTAATTTTTAAAAAGATGAATTTAGATCTCGGCTTGTAATATTATAAAAAATGTTATCCCTCATGTAAGTTTTTTTTTTTTAATTTCCCTTAAAATTTTGCTAAGTAATTGACTTAAGAGGGAGACAGTCTTGGTTTTTATTTGCAGAGAGCATGTCTTGACCATGAGATTCTTTTATGTTTTCTTAGGCAACAGCCATAAAGGAGGGCAAAATTTCAAATGGCTCAGGAAAATCTAGGAGATTTACTAGTTTTATTAAGGACTTCTATCAGAGGGTCTCAGTGCTGCCCTTGGGGTCAAACCTGATATTTAAGTCTATTCTTAGGTCATGTCCAAGTTCCCAAAGCAAGACTTCTTGGAGGTCGTTTGGGCAAGGAAATGACGTGTCTTGGACATGGAAAAACTAAATATGAGAAGCATGGGAAAAATACACCAACTATCTGCTGACTGCTCCTAGCATTCTTTAGTCTTTAGGATAATGCATGTGCATACATGCATGCATATGGACATGGGAAAACATATACAGGCTGAGAAACTTCCTGGTTTTGCTTTGGACCAAAATGAGGCTGTAACGGTGTTGTTCTGGGACAAATTTTTGTTGGTCTAGACCTGCCCTCTAGGGTGGTGGGGATGAAGATGAAGAGAAAGGGAGGTCATTGTCTGAGCCAATCACCTGCAGTGGTGGCCCTGGGCCACATCTTCTGGTTACCTCTCCATGGCCACACTCAAACCCAGAACCAGGAAAAGGATTTCAGTTCTGTTTTCTATTTAGAGGGTTCGTATTTCTCTGCCCCCATTTCTCTTTTGCCTCATCCCTCACCAGTAGCAGAAGTTACCCATAGTCAGACAGACAGCAGACAGACAACATAATATAACCTCTTTGAGACCAGACTATTTAATTTTTATTTGTGTATTCCTAATGCCTGGCAGCACATGGTATTAAGTACCTACATAGTAGGTACTTAATAAATGCTTATTGATTGACTCACAGTGATTTTCTATTAGGTTTCAGGTCTCTCCTTCCTGTAGTGGGATTAATCTTTAAATAGACCCCTCTTTTCTCTTGTCAAAGGACCTTAACTCATCTCATGGTGTGGTGGGACCACAGTTTGCCATCATGGGACAAATATATTACTTTATTTAACTGTGGTCCATAAGGAAGGTTCAGACTATAGAGTCTCACAAATGAGAAATGAAACAAATCCCTCTAAAGTAAGAGGGTCTTTTTGGTTCTTCAGCAGGCAGAACCTTGGGGAAGAGATAGGAGGGTCTTTACAAAGTGCTGAGTATCCTTGATTTTCGCCCCTTCCTCTCATCGCCCAGCCTCTTATTTGGTGTCTTAGGGACAAAACATTCTATCACCATCGAGGTTTACTCTGGGGCTGGGTTTTTAACCCAGTTTGGCCAGTTGTGGGTAGAGGAAATGAAGTTAGGTTTAAAAAAAATAAAAAGATCCATAAGAACAAAGCTAAGCAAAACTGGGCATTTTATTTTTAAATAGCTCTGAGTATTTCCTAAATGGGGCACACAATGAGGAATTTTTCTTCCCGTTTGGTCTTCAAAGGGCAGGTTCCACTTGGATGTCCCCTAAAGCAGTTTTAGATCCACAAACTCTCCCAACCCACTGGGATGAATGAATATTGACAAATATAACAGCTCACTCCCTATGTTTCCCCTCTCTCTCCAAGCTTTATGCCTACTGGATTTCGATTGGGCGTTTTTCTTTTTGGAGAAATCTCAAAGAAATAGACCCATTTTCAGTTAATGGTGAGAGTCATTACAGGAAGGGAAAGTGGTCAATTTAACATTTAACTCCACATCTAAAAATGTGTGTCCGATCACGCACTCTCAGTCAAAAGGTAGGTGGGTATTGTTATCATATATTCTCTGGAATTGTGGATGGTCTGTGTGTCATTCTGGAGTTCTGAAGCCTTTAAAAACTGGCCATTTCTACAAATTTATCATTAATAGTGGGGGCACGGACCAGGTCTCATCCAAACTGTTTCCTTCTCGACACTGAAGACAGTGCCTTTTATGAAGCAGCCACCCAATACCTTTTTCTGTTGGTGTTAAAATTTTAAGTGCGTGTCTATGTACACACATGTATAACTGTATCTACAGATATGCATATAATATATGTTTAGATGCTTAAACATTGTATGAGCTAATGTGTGTATATTAACACACAGATTACAGATGAAACATTGTAGAGAAAAACAGCCAGCCCTCCAATAAACGAGCATTTTTAAAAGATCCTCTCATCCCACTCATCCTCTGGAGAATGGACCCACCCAGGTCACAGCTGTCCGGACCACAGCTGGCAGCCCGTGCTGACACTTACCTCTTGTTTCTGTCTTCTAGCTGGAGTGTGTATACCATGTCATCGGATGCGTGGGCCTTGGAGTTGCTGTCTCCCCATTTTAGCTTCAGGCTCTGCGGCCCCGCTGCCGCACACTCTAACCGGGGAGGGGAGGGTGGTAATGGCCTCGTTTTGGCCTTAATGGAGTGACTAAATGGTCCAGCCCCAATTTCATTGACAGCCTGAATTCTGATCCTGGAGGGAAGAAATAAAAACACATTAAAATATAATCAGGCAAAGTAGATAAGACACTCTTAAAGCTCTAAATGGTTTTCCCTTAACCAAAACATTTCTGGTGATGTTATTAAAATGCCCAGGTAGTTTAGAGAATGGATGGAATGTTCTTCATTTGGATTAGCAAGGTGTATCAATCACTAAGATTCCTGATAGTCAAGGAAATTCCTTGAAGACAGTTATGGTGGTGGCCCTCTATAGTGGGATCCCAATCTAGCCATGGTGGACAGACTGCTAGACCTGGGGTCACAAGATACCATCAGGCAAAGATCCTGGAGGCCATCTCATCCAATCCTTTCACTTTCTAGGAGGATCCTGAGGCCTGGAGAGGGGACAGGACCACACAGGTAGCAAGAGGCACTCATGATTTAAACCCACATCCCCTGACTCTCCAGTGTTTGTCCCACTGTACCCCATGTACTCATCTAGCATTTCAGGCTTAAAAAGCATTTTCCCTCATAAGCCTGTGAGGCAGGGAGCAGTTGACCTAATTTTCAAATCAGACAAAAACCAAATTTCATTTCAGCTTCAAGACACAGGCACAAATAGATGAGAAGGTGACGACTTACAGGAAAAACAGAAAATCCAAACCAAGCTTAACCAAGTCCCCCCAAACCTCTCTTGTCTTTAAAAATAACCAAGTGCCTGGATATGGGCCACCTCATGTGGACAGGGTGCAGGATATACTTATGTTTTCTCCTGGGAAAGGAGAAAATACACTAATTTTAAGAGCTCTTTCTCCTTCTGGTGGAAACCGGTCATCTTGATTTATAAAGAGATTCAGAACATGAGAAACCAGACCGTTCAGGCCATTCTCTGTGGATCTCACGCATCGAGGGGGAGGATGTGTCCATCTGAGCTGGACTACCTAGGAAAAAGCTGTGTTGGCAAATGACCTTGAGGCCAGGGATTCAACAGGGAATGCTCAGTCCTTCTGGCCAAATTAAATGCTTTCTACCTTCCATTATCTAGTATTTTTTACTAATGTCAAAAGTGCTTTGTAAGCTTTCCATTCAGAAAAAAAGAAAAAGGGCCTGAAGCTATAGGTAAAAACAACAACAAAAAGGTTTTGTTGAGAGAACAACAGGCTTGGAGAAAGGAAGACTGAACAGGACTGTTGTGAAATGTTTGGAAAACTTATTTAAATGTTAGCTGTTATTATGGTCATCAGTATTAATTTAAATAATAGTAAAAGAGGCAGTCTGACAGGGATACGGTGCTAAACTTGGGAGTTTACAAGATCTGGGTTCTAATCATGGGGCAGATGACAGCTGTGTGACCCTGGGCAACTCACTTAACCTATATCTACCTTCAGTTTCCTAATCTGTAAAATGGGAATAACATCAGATAATATGTGCAAAGTACATTGTAAACCTTAAAATGCTACAATTAATGTTATTATTATTATTATTGTTATTTTCATATGGGGTATCCCAAAAGTCTTGCTTCATTTTCAAGTAATTAAAACTTAAAATTGCACTAAGATTTTTGGGACAGACTGTGTCAAAAAAGACTTATTTTCCTGAGTTCAAATCTGACCCCAGACCCTTACTAGCTGTGTGACCCTGGGCAAGTCACTTCACCCTGTTTGCCTCAGTTTCCTCATCTGTAAAATGAGCTGGAGAAGGAATGGCAAACCACTCTGGTGTCTTTGCCAAGAAAACCCAATTGGGGTCACGAAGGGGGGGACACCAGTGAAAAAGGCTGAACAACAGTGATTCAACTATCTTAGCAGATAAGGCAAACTTGCTTTTTCCTGGTGCCTTTAATCAGCCCTTTGTCAGCATCTCCAGCATCACTATGTTTTTCCTCACTCTGAATCACAGCCTCAAGTCTGCAAAGGAAGGAATCTCAGTGTTTTCTATTCTTGTACCAAAACACTGGGTCATCTTCCTGACCCCCACCCCACCCTGTTCCATGGTCAGTCAGTCAACTAGGCTTTATTAGACACCTACTCTGTGCCGGCCACTCTCTACTTGCCAGATCCACAAGAAAGACGGTGGCTTTATGCTATAGCTGTTGGCTTCTGTTAGTCTGCCAAATGATGGATTCCTGGCCCAGCACCCTAGAAGGGTTACCTGCGAATACATCTGAAGGTTCTTTCTGGGTTGATTCTTTTTAATACTTATTTATTGTGGGTCAAAACTCATAAAAACACATACTCTTACCAAGACAATAAAACCAGAAAAAAAGATGATTTTGTAACATTTTTTAAAAAGCTCCTTCCTATGAAAAAAAAAAGATGCAATTTGCTTCAATGGGATCAGATCTGTCTTTTTTCAAAATGTAACCCCCCAAATTACATTCACCCAGATTCAAATACAAGACCCAAAGCCAAAGAGAGATGTTTTTGGATTATCCTCTGATTTAGCTGACTGTCACTGATTCCCTCACTACAGGCTAATGCTGGCAATCAAGATATGCCTACATATTCTTCAGTGGGGCCAATGGTCTGCTGGGGACATGTCATCCTGAGCTGCATTCAACAAGCCACAGCATTAGTGAAAATTATCCTTTACAAGGCCTTCAGCATCAGCCAGGACATTCTAGATGGTCGTTCAACATGGAGTTGGAGCTTTGGCTCACTCACTTTCTGTGAAATGTGCCCATCAGAACAGCTGTTATCAGTCCATTTCATATCCCTTAAATGGCTCTGGGCCCTAATGTCCTAACAAAACCCACTTGTTGGCTCTTATTTATTTATTATCAAAGGAAAGTTACTTTAACATACAATCCCCTGGAGGAGGAAGTGGCTTGTTTGTGAAATAGTCTCTCTGTATTCCTTGAAAACATTATTGACTGTTTGTATGATGTCATAAGCATAACTGATTCCAGCAAAAAACAACTGTTGAGTGCATGTGGGTAATGTCATTTAGTTCCACTGTGCTAAAAAAATGGCTTCAGTCACTTTCCTTAGAAGAGGAAAGTCTAGCAGTGTGACCTTGGGCAAGTCACTTAACCCCAACTGCCCTACTGTCCCCCCTCCAAAGAGCAAAAAAAAAAAAAGGAAAGTCATTGTGCAGGGTTTATGGTGAAGAAACTGCAGCTGAGAAATCGCCCCAAGAGCATAGATTATAGCCATGGAAGATAACAGAACACAAAATGCAAGGGCAAGGTAAGCCCCCTGAGGGCAGGGGTGTCTCCAGGGCACAACACAGCATCTGGTACATAGTTGTAGCAATAACAGCAGTAGTACCAATAACAATAATTATGATGGGGAGCATTTGTAAAGCACGTTCAGCTTTGCAAAATACTATCTCATTTGATCCTTACAATAACCCCAAGAGGGGGGGTGTTATTATTATTCTTATTTTACAGCTGAGGAAATTGAGGTTAAGTGACTGGCCCAAGGTCATGTAGCTTGAGTAAGTTTCAGAGGGCAGATCTGAACTTCGAAAGCCATTCCCCAATTGATAAATGAAAGGATAGGAACAAAGGGTTCTCAAAAGGAGAACTGCAAAGTATTTGTAGCCATATTAAAAAAAATGCTCCAATTCACTAATAATAAGAGAAATTATAAATCAAAATAACCTGAAATTTCAAAGTGTAACCCTGCAAAGCAGCAAAGATGACAAGAAATGGCAGCAGTCAATGTTGGAGGGGCTGTGAGAAGACAGGCACACTAATACATTGTTGGTGGAGCTGTGAAGCAGAACAACCATTCTGGGAAAGCAATTTGGAATTGTGTAGATAAAGTGACTCAGAGGTCCAAACCCTTTAAACCAGAGACTCCATGATTAGGCTTATACTCCAAGGATGCCATCAATACGAAGAAAATATCCCCGTATATGCCAAAATCTTTATAGCAGCACCTTTAGTGATAGCTAAGAATTGTAAACAAAGTTGATGCCCATTGACTGGGGAATGGTTAAACAAATTCTGGTACGTGAATGGAATGGAATATGACAGTGCTGTAAGAAATAATGAATACGATGGCAATCCACATCAACTAATGCATAGGGAAGTCAGCAGAGAAAAGAGAACATTTACAGTAACCTCAACAATGTCAATGGAAAGAAATCCATGACCCACTGAAAAATCAAAACTAAGCGTGACAAAATTATCAAGATCAAACAGGACTCCAACCAAGAGAGATGAGAGGACACGCCCTATCCTCTTCTTTTATAGAGCTGAGACACATTATGCATGTTTTTGGATTTTTCCAATGTATCAGTAACTTGTGATTTTTTTTCTTTAAAGAATACTATTTGTTATATGGGAATGGTCCTCTAGGAAAGATTGGGGTGATGTAAAAAGTGGAAGTCATCAACAAAAACATTTAAAAAAAAAGATTTAAACACAGGTCTCTGTCCCATGTACCAACTTGTATTAAGCGCTTAATATATGCTTATTTAATTAAACTGAATGCTTCCTTAAATGAAATATAAAAGTATGTTTTCCTAAACAGTTACTACTACAAAGGCCCAAACAAGATACTGTTTTATTTTAGCTGAAGTCTTTGAATTCTGATCATGTTTATGGCTTAAAAACAGTAACACTTGCATTTAATCAGATTTAAGTGCCCAGGACAAAGAATGGTGCTTTCTATCTGGGAGAAGCAACCTGACTTCAAGTAATCCCCCAAAAGGCCAGTAAGAAGACAGGAAAAAAAGAGTCTGCTATTTGTTTCTCTCTAAGGATTCCACAATCAACTCTTAACTCCTAACTGAATGAGGGTATTGTGGAACTCAATCACTTAGGTGAGACGCTCTTTGAGAAGTCTGGTTGAAGAACCAGTCAACAAAAGTAAAATCTCTGCTCCTCTACCTTGAGATGCCCAAAGCTTTTCTTTGTCAGGCGATTAGAAAACTCTAGATTGTTCTTCAAAACATGTGCAATAACTCTGCAAAAGAAAATTTCTGCTACTCCATACAGGAGGACATAAAATTTGATTGTCAATGATCAAATTCCCTTTACCATCTGTCTCTCAATCTATCATCTTTCTAGCCATCCTTCCATCCACCCTTTTTTCTATCCATCTCTCCATCCATCCTTCTCAATCTATCACCTACCCAAACCTATCTATGCATCCACCTTTCTATCCATCCATCCACCCATTAGGCATTTACTTAGCACACAGGTACCTAATAACACATCCTGTGTTTGTGGGGGAGAATTTAAAAAAATGATATTTATTCCAGAAGAGTTTGTAAATGGGAGGAGAAAGCATGGAACAAGAGGACAATTACAAATCACTTATGAACAGGTGCAATATAATCTAATTTGTTATAAATATATGTACATCTACATATACACATATACATAAACATAGATGAGAAGAACGTGTTTCAGTGGATAAGAGAGTTGGCCTCAATGTTGGGAAGATCTGGGTTCCAGTCCTATAGTAATTCTCCATCTACTCCCCAATGCCTGTTGGTGCTAAGAACGTGCCATAATTTCACCTAACCTGTATTAGAATTAATGTATGTCAGCCGATTAGCATTTATTAAGCACCTACTGTGCTTTGTGCTGGGGATATAAAGAAAGCCCCTGCCCTCCAGAAGCTCTAACTGGGGAAAGGGCCTGCCAGCTACTCCGGGAAGCTTTAGCGTGATCTTGTACACACTACAGGGTGTTTTGTACAAGACCAGACTCATGGTCTTTCTCTCCAGAACCAGGAAACAGCTTTGGTTATTTTAAATTCAGCTCCAAAATGAAAAATAACCACATTTTAAATTGGCATCCCGGGTTGTCTCCAGCTGATTTCATACACCCAGCAAAAGGCCACTGGCAATGGCTGAGGGCACCAATTGTGGGGAAAATTGTTTTAATAATAGTCATAAATCACTTGGGGAAAGCACCCCCATAGGATCTGACTGATCTCCCCCAGTTTAAAAAAACAACACCCCACCCTTCCTTCCATTAGGGGTGATGCTAAAGAGGCTAATTCTCTTCATGGCAATGCAGAGGGAGAATGAACTCAGTGGGAGCTGCTGAAGATTAAAGGCAAACAGCCACCTCCCACAAGCTCTTTATGTGAACCCTCTGCCTAAAACGCACCCCTGCCCACTCCTTATTTTCCCCAGAACATCATGACCTATTCATGTATATTTTTACCAATTCTAGGGGACAGGAGGGGATAGTTAAGAAGTTCCTTTGACCAAAATGACATCTTTATCTTTTTGAAGTACTCAATTTGTGCGTGGTCATAATCACTGAAATTGTAAAGCAGATTTTGTGGACTGGCAGAAGGTCGGGTTGAGAAACCCAACCCCCTCGTGGCTCTGTGCAGGTTACTCTTAAATACGAATGGCCAATTAGTTACTGACTCATCAGTAAGGACACTTGGCCAGCTCACTCTTTGACTGAAATGTAGATGCAGGAAAAGATGCAGGAACTCCCTGTGAAGAAAAGCCTTCTCTAATGCAGATTGGCCACAGTGCAATCCTTCAGCAAATGCTTGATTAAAACCTAACTCAGCATTCCTGGTTTAAAAACAACAACTACCTGGTCCTATGATCTCATTGGGTATAGGGAATCCCAGGTGAGGGAAATCCATCTCCCAAGACAGGTTAGCACTTTCTCTGAAACACAGTGATTTATCCAGAGTACTGGTTCTCAATGTGTCATCTGGGGACCCCTAGAGGTCCCTGAGGTCAAAACTAATTTTTTTTTATGATAATACTAACATGCTTTCCTTGCTTATGTAGAAAATATTAACTTATAAGCAAAAGTTCATTAGGGAGGAGGCTTCAATTTTTAAGAGTTTAAAGGGGAGGAAGAGCAAAGCAAAAGAGGCTGATGGGGGTCAGAGAGTCAGTGTGTGACTAGAGACGCACTTGAATCCAGGTCTTTCTGACTGTGAAGTCAGATGCCTACCTGCTCTGCCATGTGGCCGCTAACTCGTTGACACTCAATATTTACCCATCCTTGACTTCAGAACCTGTTCTGTTAAGTGCTGGTATCTCAGAAAAATCTGATTTCCAGGTGCTTCTGACCTAAGCATCTACTCACCGATAAGAGGTTTCTGGAAGGAGGTTCCTAATAACATAGCTTGTGGCATCAGTCACTGTGATGCTATTCTCTCCCAGATCAATGTTGTAAGCAATGATCTCCGATCCATTATTGCACGGCTCTTCCCAGTTCAATACAAGGCACACGGAAGGTGATGTTGGATAGGCACCGAGGGTCTCTTCCTCCAAAACATAGAGAGTGGAGACAGCATCCGGAGCCGATGCTGGTGTCCGACAGGATACGAGGTCACTGTAGGGCCCTGCTCCTGCTTGATTGCTTGCCTGGAAATTAAAATAAAGAAGAGTTGGCATCTTATCTATTAAATATCAAATAATTATCACTGGAAAAAGCCTTGACTCTGAAAACCAAAACACTTGAATTCAAACCCCATTCTTGATGCTTACTCCTTGGGAAAACCAATCTCACCAGGCTTTGGTTTCCTCATGTACAAAATGAAGGCATTGGACTACATGATCTCTGAGGTTCTTTTTCGTGCTTTTTTTTTTGGGGGGGGGATATATATGTGTGTGTTTGAGTGTGTGTGTCTGCATACACATGCACACAATTTATTTTGTTAAATATTTTTCAATTACATGTAAAAAATTTATTCATTCTTAAAATTTTGAATTCCAAATTCTCTCCTTCCCTCCTGATCTTCCCCTACCTTGAGAAGGCAAGAAATTTGACATCAGTTATCCTTTTGAAGTCATGCAAAACATATCTCCATATAAGCCATGTTGCAAAAGAAAATACACACAAATAGAACAAGAAAAATAAAGGAAATTTAAAAAGTATGCTTCGATTTGCAATCAGAGTTCATTAGTTCTCTCTCTGGAGGTAGCCAGCATTTTTTATCATGGGTCCTTCGGAATGGTCTTGGATTATTGTATTGACCAGAGTAGCTAAGTCTCCCGCAGTTGGTTATAGTTACAATACTGCTGTTATTATGTACAGTGTTGCCCTGGTTCTGCTCACTTTGCATCAGTTCATAGAAATCTTTCTACATTTTTCTGAAACCACCCTCTTTATTATTTCTTAGAGAATAAATTCCCTCACATCACATACCATAACTTGTCAGCCATTTCCCAAATGACGTGCAATCCCTCAATTTCCAATTCTTTACTACCACAAAAAGTCCAGCTCTATAATAATAATAATAGCTGACATTTTAATAGTACCTACTATATGCAGGCACCCAGCTAAATGCTTTACATATATTATCTCAATTGATCCTTACATCTACTCTGGGATGGAGGTGCTATTATTATATGCATTTTACAGATGAAGAAATTATAAAGTGTTTTGTGGACCTTACAGTGCTATATGAATTCTATGATTATTTACAAATTGCCATTCTCCCAATGACCCCTTGAAGTAGATAATGTAATTAACCTTCATTTTACTGATGAGAAAATGGAGGCTAGGAGAAGGCTAGAAGCCCTGGATGGGAGCTGATGGCAGGGCGTAGGGTCCTTTACTCCAATTATCCCATATATGGTCATGATACTAACTGGAGAGAAGTGAAATTATCTATAACTCAAGAAATAAAAAACCCCAAATGTACATCAGCATCCTTCCCCAAGTCCTTTAGATGCGTCACAGTCTTCAAAGCTGCTGACACTAGAAATCCAGCACCACTCCATCAGCCAAAGCAGCCACCTCTTGGAAGAGGCCTTGGATGTGGACCAGACAGGAAACCTGTTTTCACCAGCATGGCCCAGATTGAGAAACAGAACAAAGGAAACCACCAAAACTCTGAAATGTTTCTGCATTTGCTCAGTGAATTCCCACCACATTTGAACATATTGTGAAACCAGCAGCATCCAGAGAAAACAGGACTTTTGATAAGCCTGGCCCAAGGTTTCAGAATGTACTGGGGGTTATTATTAGCTTTTGGTTCTACTTTGGGATGCATATGGAACAAATATGAATGTTAACCATCACTTAGTGCTGTCCAAATGTGGTGTACGCTCCACAAAGTAGGGGGATAGAGGGAGGGCTGTTTGACCACTTGTTGGGTCCACTGTAAAGGAGGTTTTTGTTACAGCCTGGATTGGACTAGGTGGCCTCTATGGTCCCTTCCAAGTCAGATTCTAGAATTCTTTTCTTATTTTTTTTTAAAAGCCTTTAGCTCTCATTTTTGAAGAGGAAATAAGAATGCAATTTAATGAATAAAAAGAAGGCATGTCTTAAACACCTACTATGTACCACATGCTAGGTACATAGAGAGAAAAATCCTCCCCGATGGAACTTTCACTCTCCTTGGGGGAAATGATATATACAGAGATCCATAACAGAAAATAGATGCTGAATAAAGACAAACTAAGTCCGGAAGGGAAGGGGGACTCACTAACCATTAAGGGGATCACGAAAGGCCTCAGAAGGAAGGTGGCTTTAGCTCAGAGACACTGGGAGTACTTGGAGCTAGGGACGCCAAGAAGGGGAAGCGGCTGTATGGGGCTGAAAAGACACTGTGCCTGTGTGCAGAGGCTCCTTCTAAAGGCTATGCATACATGGCAAATGTGGAAATAGGTTTTGCACGAATTCTCATGTAAAACTGAGATCACACTGCTTGCCTTCTCAATTTGGGGGAGAGAAGAAAATTTGAAACAAAAAAAGATGTTAAAAATAAACAATAAATTTATTGAAATGAAAAAATAAACTGTATTATCTATCATGAACATGTAGGATAGAACTGGGTGGGATTGTGGGATACTGGTCTAGGAGTTGGAACAAGAGGTAGGCTTGGCCACCCACTAGTGGTGTGACCTTCGACTTCAGTTTTGTTTCTGTTTTTTGCTTTTTGGAGGGCAATTGGGGTTAAGTGACTTGCCCAAGGTCACACGGCTAGTTTTTGTGTTAAGTGTCTGAGGCTGGATTGGAATTCAGGTCCTCCTGATTCCAGGGCTGGTGCTCTATTCACTGCACCACCTAGCCGCCCTGTCAACTTCAGTTTCAACTGTGAAATCAGGGCATTGGACAAAAAGATGTCTAAGAGTCTGTCATTCCTTGCATATCCTGCTTATGCCAATGTGGGGGTGAAGAGCGGAAAGACTACTGAATTTGGAGTCAGGGGGCCTGGGCTCGAATCCCAACTCTGTTTCAATTTGACAAGAACTTTCTAAGCATCTATTTTTAAATTAAGTGCTTTAATTAAGCACCTACTGTATGCCAAGTACTGTATTGGGGGTGGGGGATGCAGACAAGAAGTAAATTGTGCCTGTCCTCAAGGAGCAGTAGCTCCTTTACTACCTGGTGACATTGGGGAGGTAACATCACCTGCCTGGGTCTCAGATTCCTCATTTATAAAATGGGGAGGGGACCCAATAAAGTCCCTTCTAGCTCAAAACTCTGGGGATTCTAGCTTCATTTTAAATTCTAGGGAATGATTTAGCTTTTCATCAACTACCCAGAGATTTCTTAAAGACAAATAAGACAGACCACATCAAAGTGTTTTTAAACCCCTGGATGAAAGGCCTATTAAAAGAAATCTATTAATACAAGGTACTTCTATTTTAAATGACATACGAGGTCTTTTGACTGAAGAGAACACTAAATATTAAAAAGAACCACTGAATTTAAGGTTATTATATATTGTCAAATGTGATATAGGTTATGGATAGGTCTTGTGTCTGTTTTCAATATAGTTATAAAGTCACTTACTAATTCAGGAAAACCTTTCCTATTACTAATCTTTTCTGGTCCAGGTTCCCTTGCTAGGGGCTTCTTCAGGTCTGCACTAAGGACTAAGCTGGGGGATGATCCCCATCACAGGCAGAGATGCTCAAGGAACCTCAGAGACTGGGGGGGGCGTGGTCTGTGTTCTGATGCATTCCGTACTTGCACATACACTGCTGTCCCACTCCAGGCAATTATGTAATATCCATTTAAGTTGAGTGGCTTCTTGATTGGCGATGGCCTCACGTGGCCACCACATTGAGGCTGCCTCCATGCATCTCCTGGCCATCTTCTTACCAGCCCCCTGGACCTCTGGTGTGCTGCCTAGCAAATAGACTGCATGACTTTCTACATCCCAGCATCTCCAGCTATGACCCAGCCAAGGCCACCTTCAGCTGCCTTGGGTGGATGGTCTTTCCTGGCACCCTGTTCCCTGCTACCTCCCTCCACACATACTTTCAGTCCTGGAACCACGATCGAATCAATCCCACCAATCCTCCTGGAAAAAGCAAATCAGTCTACTGTCCTTGGGCTCCCCTCACCATCTTCTAACTCTCCAAACACAATGACCCCTCTCTGGGGTCTCTGTCCCCTAATAAGTTACTCGAGAGCAGAGGCTACCTCTGGTTTTGTGTCTATACCCCCAGCATTTAACACAGTGCTTGGCGAGTGATAGAGGCTTCATGAAGGTTTTTCGTTCACTCATCTGCTCTCTGTGTTGCTGGATAGGAAGTATCTATACTTCTGCAATAGAAGAATGGTGTGTTCATAGCTGGGCTACATTTCTTCATCCATGAAATGATGTGCCAGGTGCTAGAGGCTTCAGTGAAGGGCCACACATCTTGTCCATGGTCTTTGTGACCATGACTCACTATCACCACCTGGTGGTGGTACAGATGTACACACATATGTATACACACATATATGCGTGTATACACGTGTGTATGTATGTATGTGTATATATATGTATTGCAGAAGTGTTTACTAAACGGGGCATTTTGACCCCATAAAGTGCTGGAACATTTCAAACCAGACATATCACAGTCAAAAATGTAATTTATTTACTCTTCTAGCAACCTGCACTACAAGAGCCCAAAACTAACAGAGTGTCTGGTACACAGTGGGTGCTTACTAAGTGCTCACTGACTGACTGTGGAGTGGCAGCTTGGGAGGGATGGAGGGTGCTGCTGAAAGAAGGGGCCAGTGGCAACTGGAAATACAAGTCCCCAAAGCTATTTGGTACATGAACTACTTACTGCCTCTGAGAGTGTCACTGTGATGTCATATCACACCAACATAAGGCAGTGATATTGTGGCCAGAGGACCAACCTCATAACCAGGGAGACCTGAGTTCAAATCCTGCCTGTGCAGCATTTGGGCTGTGTGACTCTGGGCACATGATTTAACCTCTGAGTGCTCTGGGCCTCTCTTGAAGACTCTTGGTTTCAGAGCAGGCACACAGGTAGGAGGTGTTTCCTTACCTGAGAGTTCTCTTTAGCAATGAAATCACAAGTCCCTGTTATAGACAGAAATAGTATCTAAAATGATGCATATGGTAATGTCCCCGAATCATCAAGAAAAGGTCAAAACACCTTCAGTTCTCTCTGTTAAGGAGGTGGGGAACCGTGAGATTTATGTTAGCCATGAAAAATGGCGAAACCAACTGAGGTCACGCATGGTCCTTAAGGCGGCCAGCATGAGCCATGTGGAAAATCTGTTTTTTGGAGAATGCCACATCTTCTCAAAAAGAAGGTGGTAGTTATGCTTAGGGAGCAGGGCAGGGGGAGGGAGGAGAGGGAATGGGGGTGTCCAGAGTTTAAATGAAGAGGAAGTATATTCCAGTGCATTGCTTCTCCATCCCATAGATAACATGACATAGGAGGTGAGTCCTTGGGCATTGCATGAATCACAGAGTGACCTGCCCAGGGTCACTGGGCACTCTTACACTTATCTTTTTTACATTTACCTGTCACTCCCACACTTACCCTTTGCTTGATCACTTCCAATCATGGGTCACTCTATAGCTACTGAAGCAGCCCATTCCTTAAAATGTTAATAAGTCCTGCATTATGAATGAGAAGAGACGGACTTACCTGGAGTCTACAGCAGTAATGTGCAGCAGGCAGCAATTCCTTTATTTCAAAACTGGTCTCTGTCCCATGATACACGGGTTCTAGGGATTCTTCGTCCTCTCCCCATTCCAATCTATATTCTGAGATATCAGCACCAGAGATTTCAGGGCTCTGGAAAAGAGTAAAGAACCTCACTTAAATCAGGTCTTGTTTATTTACACTGGACTGGGTGGGGGGAAAGGAGAGAGTGAGGGGGTATTTCTGGGATTATTTGGGATTCCTTTGAGATGCCGAAAAAATTAAAATAAAGCCCCCAACAACCCGCACAGGGTTTTTCAACCCGTAAGCTGTGTGTTGATGTACTCATTATAAAGAGAATTTAGGACTGACCATGAAAGGAGACATATCATATGATAAAACTATGGAATAAAACTGACCGAGATAGACAAGAAAGTAACACTCAACACACAGGGAGGGTTTTCAGGCTCTGAGCTCTCAACAGAAATAACAATCCAGCAACAATTTCAAGTTAGATGAAACACTCTCCCTGACGCAATCTCTTCTCCTTTCATGGCTTAAGAATTCTTCTGCAAACATTTTGAAGAAATAAGAATGTGAGTTCTTAGGGGAAGGGACTTTATTTGTCTTTCTTTGTAACTCCAGCTCTTTGTACAGAGCCTGTCACACAATAAATGCTTAATAAAAGCTTGTAACAAACACTTAATAAATGCATATTGACTGACTGAAGATATCACTTCATCCTAAATAAAATCGATATATTTAAAAATCAATTCAAAGGAGTTCTAATTCTCTGGTTTTTTGAACAGCAAAAAGCGATCATAACTTGAAATTATCTTAGAAACTGGTAAGAAATGACTAAGTTTTCAGGATGCACATGAGAAATCGTGAACAAATGAATCATAGGATAACAGATCTGCCTCTGAAAAGGACCTTGGAGTTCCAAACCCTAATTTTACAGATGAGGAAAATGAGGCCTAAAGAGGTTAAATGGTTTAGCAAGGTCACATAGCTAGTTAATCATTCGGGGTGAGATCTGAACCCCTTTTTATTAGCTCTTAATCCATCATGATTGCATATATTTGGAAGCGGGGTAGGCAACATAAAAAACAGAAACTGGGTTCCAGTGGGGTCTTGACTTACCTCCCAACTTACTAAGACACCTGAATCAGGTGTAAAGGAAATACAAGGTGCTCGGCATTGCCCAGGTGGCCCTGCTGCGGTGGTGATTTCTGATGCCTCAGAATAAGGACCATACTGGAGAAAAAAGCACACACACACACATATGTAAATAGAGGCATGTCTGAGACAGGAAAAAAAGTCTGGATTATATCAAGATCATAGGAAAAAAGCTGTATCTGCACCAACGGGGCAAGCATAGAGCTATCAAGGAAAAGTCTTTTGAGAATGACCAGATTTGGTCCATTTGATCCAAATTCTGTTAGGAGTCAGAAGGGATATTCAGACCTCTGGGCAGAGGTCACTGGAAATGTAAGAATTACTTTGGGGAGAAACAGTCATCAATATAAGTAAGCCTAAACTGATTCCACTCTGACTCCGTCTCTTCTGGAGGTCATTCCCCCAGCCGGCTGCCTAGAAGGTGGCTGGCACAGAGCTCAAGAGGAGCCTGGGAACAGTGGGCCAAAGAGGGAGACAGAGAGAGAATCTTCCCAACAGAAGCCCAAGAGCGAAGATGAGGGAAGCAGAGAGGCAAAGGAGACTCTAAAGAACAGTGTAGGCTTTCAGTGGGAAGGCAGTAATGTTTCCCTTCAGAAGGAAAGGGGAAGTTTTTGACTCTGCTGGAGAAATCACAACACCCACAAGGACAGTCCCTATTTTGAAATAATACTCCTTTGTCTGGGTCTATTCTTCCAGAAAAACAGTTTGTAGCTCTTTATTGGAAACTGGACATGGATCATCACTTAGCACCCTGAAGTGAAAGGGCAAAGTTGACTCTTGTTAAACCCAAATGTCTTGTCTAATGTGCACATTTGATTTCAACATCAGCCAGTAGTGGATTCTTAAGCCAGGATACTTACACTAGGGTCCCGGCTTATCTTGACCCATTCATGTCCACCTCCCTGATATATTTTTAAAGCCCCAACAAGCATATTTGAGGATCTAATAGAAACATGTTTCTGAACTTGTTCTTTAATCTGATACCAGAAATGCAGCTCAGTTTAGAGACAAAATTTCAAATGGACCTAATACAACCGAATGACACGTTTGCTTTTCAGCTGGCTGGCTAAAAAATCTGCTTTAATATTCCTTGGAGGATGCCAATAAAAATAAACACAGATACTTACAGATGTTTAATTTTTAATGAATATGAAAACTCTCAGAAATCTAATTCTGGGTATTTCCAATTTCAAAACTAATGTCAGAGAAAGATTTTGCAGTAATGTGCCCCTTTCTGAATTATTTAAGGTTTTCTATTATTGCAATGGTTCACAGTAACCCTGATGCTTGGGGCAGCCAACCACCAGCAATTTGATGTATTTCTTGGGAATAGGCACCGTCCCTTCAGTCAGCAGAAGAGTAATACTTTGAACTGGCAATTGTACTGCTGAGACTCTTTTCTTTTAAAACAACACAAGCATGAATTTATTTATAAAGCATAAAATGCATTAGGGGGTTAACAAGATTTGTCCCTCTGTTCTCAAAATGGAGAAATACACTCTCTTAGCATTGGTAACACAGGACACACTTGCAAACACATCTGTCTAAGAGAGCCACAAAGATTCAGACCCTTCAGAAAGCCGCCATGCTTCAAATAGGTGGTCAACTCTCAATTCTCCAGGGACTGATCAAGCTGTGAATGGAACAGTTTACACCTTTCACTCCTCCAAATCTTTGCTTGTGCTAATTGTAAATGAGAGGAAGTCAAATTTGTAGTCAAATATTACTAATTAGAATGAGTAGAAATACACATTTTTCTTTGGAAAATAGCCTATCTAAAGGCTTGAAGGGAAAAAATAGTAATAATAGTACTAATAGTACAAATAGACTATAGGATATTCAACTTACCCCTCCATCATTCAAGGCTCTCACCCTGAAATGATAGGTAGTTCCAGGAAGAAGATTTCCAACTGTGCACTCTAAATCAGGCCCGTGATACACCTCAGAAGCAACATCTTCGGGTTCAGTCATCTCTACGCTGTACTCTGAGACCTCACAGCCACTCTCTGATGAAGGAACATCTAGGAAGAAAGACATTTCCCCCCCTAGAACACTCTTCTTCTGCTACCTGACCTAATCACATTGGATTTTTTTAGCATAACCTTTTAGCACTGTCCAGACAGTTCAGAAGTTCAATCTTCCCCAAATGATATAATCAATCATCGATTAAGTGCCTACTGTATGCCAGATATTATTCTAGGTACTAGGGGCATAAACAGAAGGGTACATGTAGACTCAACTGTCCCCTAGACTTTCTTTAGTGCCTAATGGTATCTGGCACATAGTAGATAATATGACCATGCCCAGCAGAACGTAAGCTCCATGAGAGCAGTGACTGTTAATGCTTTTGTGCTTCTATCTCCTGAGCCTAGAGCAATGCATGGCCCATAGGAGCTCAACATGGGCTTCTCGAATTTAACTGGTACATAGGAGGCACCTGACTGGCTTGAATGCCCAAAGACGCAGCTTATGTTACTAAGGAGTAGAGCTGGACAAGGCTCCTTGAACTTAAGAGGTTCTCAATGAATCTGATCTCATTCCATTTGGACACCTCCCACCTGGGAGAGGATCTGTGGGGGCAGCTCCATGAAAGTGCGGCATATGAATCAAAGTACTTTGGCCAACCTCCAACCATTTGGTGTTGGTGATGATGGAGAAGCCACATGCAAATTTAAAGATGTGCACACAGATTATCACAGTTTACTCCAGGATGTCCCCCCAAATGAGAAGGGACAAGAATGAACATGGCATGCTGACCCAATTATCACCTGACATGGACCACCAAAGCTACACCCTCCACCCCTACTCACCCCCACACTCAGCTACACATACAAAGAGCTAGAAATCGTTTTCTTATGAAAACATTTGCATTGTTGTGATTTTTAATTTTTCACAACAAAAAGTGGGAAACAAACCTTAAAACTCCCCCTGACAATCCTCTGAACTTCAAACTACTCGCTAGAAAAGTCTTCAATTGTCCCAAGACGACAACATCCCTCACTGATGACTTACCCCACTGTAGATGGATTTCTTTGTGCTTTGCTTTCCCCAAGACCCTCGGGGGTCGACACTGGCCTGGTGCAACACTGAGTGTGCGAATGGGTAAACTGTCAGAACACTGTGGGGAAAAGGGAGGACGGTCACTTCATCCCTCAGGAAAAACGACCCAGAAGAGGTAATTCTATAACGTAAACACTATCAACAGCACACTCCGCAAGGAGCATATGACAAACACAAACACGGGCTGATTTTTTTTCACAGCAAGTCATTTTTGAATCTGGTTAAGGAGGCAATACGAGGCCCGGGGCAGCTGCTCCAAACAGAATGAACAATTTCTGAAGCCAATTTGGGAAACATATGTTGTTTAAGCGCTCCTACCCTAAACACAAATTTATTTTTACTAAACTCAAAATTAGAAAAACTCTTCACTGTGATAGAAAAGAATGCCCCAATAACCTAGTCAAGTTTACTATTTACAATTAAGCCATTTCTTTTGGCCTTTTTTCTTCAAATATTGGTTAATAGCCCTCACACAGACCATAAACAAATAGGCATAAAAAAGGAACTCCAGATAATGATGACATTATCTAGCCACAGTTGACATTATGATGTTGACAGAAAAATCGATCTTCTCCTTTATAAAAGGTGATCAATAAAGGAACTGGGATAGGGTAAAGACAGATAGAATAATGCTATTCAACAGGAATGTCTTTGACCGATACATGATTAAGATATTGCACAAGGCCAGATAAAAGCATTTCTGGAGCCCAGCACTGGGCCTTGCCCGTAGAAATTGCTCAATACATATCCACTGATTTTGTTGGGACAATTTCACTCTGAGAGAAATGAGAGGTGCTACACTATAAGAATCATCTTTCTTGGAAAAGAATCTGTTTCAATTGTCACCTTCCACTTAGGGGAAACAAAACATAAAATTGAGAGGGGGAAGGAGCAAACATAAAACTGAATCTCACCTTCTGGCCATCCACCCAGGCTTGTGCCCGTCTTTGATGGCATCCTCACTCTCATCCAATATATTCAACCAGCTGCCAAGCCTTACCGTTTTTATCTTTACAACATCTATTTCTAATCATCCTCTTTTTCCCTACTCATTATCAAGTGAGATATTTGTAAAGCACTTAGCACAATGCCTAGTAGGCATTTAATAACTCTGTCCCTCCCTTGTTTCCTTCCACAACTTCCACCTTGGCATAGTCCTTTATCAACTTACTCCTGGACTACTGCATAAGACTTCTGGCCAGTCTTACTTCAAGACCATCATTGCCCCAATTCATCCTCTGATGCCAAAGGGATTTTTCTAAAGCTCAGGTCACTCTGACTTATTCAATAAACTGTAGTTTCTCCCTAACAGAAGCTCTTCTGGGGGGCATTTAAAGCCCTTTGTAACTTGACCCTTTCCTACCTTTCCAGTCTTCCTATTTCCATTCCACCTTTCACATACTCTATAATCCTGCTGTACTAGTCCACTCACATCTCAATAGACACAACACTCCCTGTCTCCACTCTGGGCACATGCATTGGCTGCCACCATGTCTGGAACACTCCCCCCTCTTCATCTCTACCTTTTGGTAGACTCAGCTTCTACCTTCTGTATGAGGCCTTTCTGGGCTGGTCCAACCTTCCCCAACCCCGCCTCACACATAGCACACAGTGCTTTCCCTTTGAGGTCACCTCCATTTATACTCTAGGTGTTTTCCCCTGTTAGAATCTAAGCTTCTTGAGGGCAGGGGCCATGTTTTTGTATCCCTAACAGTTAGCGCGGTGCCTGGTATATAGTAAGTACTTCCTAAATGATGGATGACCAACTCACAAATACCCCTTGAACAGGGGAAAAGCATTTTGCATACTCTCCTTTTCGATCTCTTCTCTTTGCTTCCTACCCCCAACAAAAGTCATTAGCTCAAAGGGAACGTGTCTGTGAAATTCAGAGCATAATTCCTTTAATGGTGGTGTAATTTTTTACGTCTGTTCTCTACCTATTTGAGCATTAAGTAAAGGGCACTGGGAATATCCATCTTAACTGGTTAATGTTAGCATTGGCTAGAGTTCAGGCTTGAACTTTTGTAAAAAGTGTGCTCCAATGTCTCTTAAGGAATGGATATATGTCAGCTCTACTAAGTGGGAGTTGTTCATGTGCAATCTGAACACTTCAAAACCAAAGAACATTTCCAGAAATCCTACTCTCTGGGCCCCAATGAGCAGCATATGAGGTACTTCTCATCAAAGTACATGACTTTTCAAAGAGTCAAACTGGGAATTTAATCAAGAAGCCAAAGAGAAAGCTCATCCACATGGGACTAAAGACAAAATTCTTACTTTTTTTCCTACCAAAACATGCCACCCACCTGACTGTGTCCACCGGTGCTGATGCAGCATGCCCGGAGTTTATACAAAGTGCCCGGCTTCAAGTGAGTAAAGGTATATTCTGTAGTGGAGCCGCTATACGCCACATCCCATTGGTTTGCTGTAAGAGAACACTTTAGTCATGAGTGTCAACCCATTACCGACTCCTTCAGGAAACTGGGTATAGGCAAAGATAAAGAGGGCTCATATTCGGTGTGAAGACCTTTATCTGTTTGTCTTTTCCTTTTAAATCAGGCTGGGCTTCCTATCTGAACTTTTAAAAAAATGGCATCATTTTAATTACTTAATTATGTTTAGTGCAATAATTGGCACTTATGCAGTTTTATTTTGACAGCCACTGAATTCCCATGGAATTAACCTTGGGTACCGGGAAGCCTAAGAAATAAGTGATTATGGAGTCAGAAGAAAAGAAAAACAAAGAAAATATTAAAAGTGATAGAAAACAAGTCTCCAACTAGAACTATTTGTGGTCCCAGCAGTAGGAAGCAGCCTGAGTTCTGACATTGTCTTTGGTGTTTACTCCCTCTCTGAACTCAGGTAAGTCATGGTTTCTCTCTTTTCCCTCAGGTATAAATTAAGGAGCTTGGGCTGGACACCTCTAAAGTCCTTTCACAAGCCTTGGCTCTAGGATTCTATAAGATGAAAATATATAGGTTAATTGCAAATGGGTCAAGAAGTTCTCTCTTCCTATGTTTAGGATGTGCCCAAATGGTCTATTTTCTGTCCAGTTCCACACTGTTGGAAATTCCATCATTAAAGAGTCAATTCTTTGGATGAAGTATCGTCCTCTTTTAAAACGAAAACATTCCTGGGAAGTATAACACCTTAAGCCATTATTACTATATAGGAATCAGAAGACTGGGAGAGGTAGCAAGATAATATAATCCAGATGGGCTATCTACACCAAATGAATTTGCTGGATAATTATTTAACCCTTTGCTTCATTACCCATTGGGAAAGTCTTTAAATTTTAAACACCCAATGACTTCCAATGAGTTTTATTAGAGATCATGAAATGCAAAGAGATTGTCAATATTTGAGTTACAGATTCTACAAATTCATTATTCCTCAAAGAACATTCTGCCATGCTTAAGTGACCCTGCTGCATATGGGCCTTTTCTGAAAATGTGAAGATTTAGAAATCCAGATAAGTTTTCTTATTAAAAAAGCAAATTAAGCTTTAAACACAGTCTGCAATATTCTTCCAATCCCACAGAACTCTTTTGCTACTATCACGAAGTAAAGGCCAGCTGGGCATAGTGGTGCATGCCCATGATCCCTGCTTGGAGGAGGCTGAAATAGTTCTGACATGCAATAAGGCAAACGCCAATCAGGTGACTGTACTAATGAGGCCCCAGGGGTCCTCAGGCTACCTAAGGAGGAGTAAATTGATCCAGGTCAGAAAATAAGGCACGTCCAAGTTTCCATGCCCATCAACAGTGGGATCAGGCCCACAGTGGCCCCTGCCCATGAAATATAGGGAAAGAAAAAGAAAAAAGAAATATATTCCAACTGAGAAAGGAAAACAAGAAGAAAGAAACCAACCAGCCAACTGAAATAAGGCTCATTTCTTTGTTCCAAAATGCCCAGGGCTTACTAGGAGCTTCCTGTCCAAGAGATGGGGTGGTTTCATACAGGGCTGCATACATATAGTGATGGTGAGAAGTCCAGTTAAGGATCTCCTCCTAGTCTCCCTTTACGCCTCCTCTATGAAGCACTTTGGGGAAAAATAAAAGATGAACAGACACCCCTTTACATTCTAACATGGGTAGAGTATTGATGCTGAGAATGGAGTCTGAGGGGAGTCACAGGGAAGATCTTAGAGACAGCTTTTCCAAGAATGATGTCAGAATGGCATCACTGAGTCCAGGGGACCATTCCATCTCTGTCTTTGTAGAGCGGGTGCCTAACCCAGAGGCTGGCACTTAGCCGGTATTTAATAAATGCCAGTAGCTTTTAACTGAATTAACTTTACCTTCTGAATGTCCCTCTGAGATCTCCAGTAAGTACTTAAGGATTTCAGAACCGCCGTTATCCTTGGGAGGATCTGAAACATGAGCAAATATTGCATTAGCTGCTGATGAAAGATTTTGTTTTTATTTGCACAATTGTTGCTATGTAATTTTCCCAAGTCACCAATGACAAACATTTTGTTTGTTTGTTTGTTTTGAGGAAGGGAATGTAGTAGATGGAATTCAAGATTCTCAAAGGCAAGACTGGAAACAATTTAACTAAGGGGTAAATCTCTGGTTGGAACCCAGCCCAGGGGCATCTTGGGGATTTAGAACAATAACACTTAAGGCATTCTACCTTTTGGTTCCAGGTGTTCTCTCTGACTGCCCCCCCAGGCCAGGAATGCTCTTCCTCCTGCAATGAATGCTGATCTCCCTGACTCCCAGTAAGGTCCCCCTGAAATCTCACCTTCTACAGGAAGCCTTTCCCAGCCCCTTCCTTATTTCCTGTATACAGCTTATATTTATGTATCTGTTTCCCCATCAGACAGTAAGCTCCTTGAGGACAGGGACTGTCTTTTTTTCCCTTTTTGTATCCCTAGTGCTTAGCAAAGAGCCTGGCACATAGAAGGTGATCAATTAATGTTTATTGAGTGAGTGACTGATTATTAATGCCTCCAAAAGTATAGCTCCTAAACAGGAACACATGTTTTCTTTCCAGAAAGATTCCTATGTGGAATTCTTCACCCATGGCTCTGAACTTAAAGTCAGGAAGGCCTGCCTCTGGCACTTTACCAGCTGTGTGACCTTGGGCAAGTCACTTAACCTTTATGAGCCTCAGTTTCCTCAACTGTAACTTAGCTGCTGCACCCTAAAGAAGTTTGAGTTGACATTATTACTGATAAAGGCCAAAGATGTTAACATCAACATCTATTCATTTTCCCCCCTGCACATTCTTGATTGTTCTAGAATCTAGACATATTCCAGGGGAGTATCCAGGTATCCACTGACTTCTACTTATCTACTTGGTTCAGGCTAGAATTCATGTCCCTCTTTTTTTTTTTTTGAGGCAATCAGGATTGTGACTTACCCAGGGTCATACAGCCAGTGTCTGAGGCTAGATTTGAACTCAGGGCCAGTGTTCCACCCAGTGTACCACCTAGCTTTGGCCTCTGTTAAATAAGTCTTAAGCACCCTGGTTAACAGTCTCAAATTTTCAATGACATTTTAAATTCTACTGATGTTCCTTGGGGATGAGGAGGGATGCTACCACTTGGGATGCCTATTCTGATGAAGAGCTGGTCTCAGAGTCAGAAAGACCCGAGTTCAAGTGCTGCCCCTGACAAATGCTGGCTGTGTAACCCCCTATTAGCACCTTTGAGGCTGTACGTTACAGAGAAGGGGAGTCGCTCACCAGGAGCTCCCTAAATTTGGGAAAGCACAGGTCTGGCTACAAGGAAATCATAAATGTTTGTAAAGATGGAGGTGGATAAACATGGGCATAAATAAATATCCACATTCAAACTATGTGTCCAGACCAAATGGAGGTGTCATGTCTTGTCCTGACAGCAGGTGTCACCACTGAAACCAGAATAAACCCCAGTTTAGAGAAACCTATTCAAATGAAGAATCATTTTAAAACAAATTTAAAAAAAATCACCTACCCCATTTTACACTAAAGCCATAAGGCGTAATTAGCCCTTTAATAAAGGGTCGAGTCGGGGGTCCTGGTCTGTCAGGACTTGTTGTACAAACCAAAACTTCACTTGGACAGCTTCTTCCTTCCACGTTAGAAGCAATTAACTAGAATAATGCAAAAGGAAAAAAAAACAGAGAATATTAGTGTCAAAGCTGGGAATCACCAGGGAACAAAGCCAGCTATGTCACTTCAGTGACTGGGATAAAAGAATCAGGACAAATGAATGCAAAAGCCATATACACTCAAACACACACAGGACACATGCTGCAAGGAATCCGTGGCATAAAGGAAGGAGACCTGAATTTGGATGTGAGGCCCAGCAATTCCTTACTCACCTGTAAGCCCTTTTACAAATCATGTCATCACTGAGGCTCTCAGTTTTCTTATGGTCATGAATACTAGGGGTCTCTACTCCTGCTTCAGATCCATTCTGGCTGGGTGGCCACCTGCAGACCAGTCGCCAATATGCATAAATGGAATGAATTTCCACACTGGGACTTTCTAAATCACAGGTGGAGACCATCCTCCTACCTTCCTAGCTCACTGTGTCCCACCAATCCCCACACAGGGGCTTAACAGGGAGACGCCTTCTTAGTTCAACTCCAGAGCTAAGGAGCCAGGAGGAGGTACTGAGTAAAGGGTAACATGGTCATAAGGAAATGTATTATATATATATGCTCTGTCTCTAATCCAATGGCCATCTCACTCTAAAATGGACAAATACCTAGGAAGTTCAATTCCCTTACATTTTGCCAGGCCTGTCCAAAGCATAATTAGGCTACACTTTTGAAATGGCCATTCTCTCAAGCCTAATTATTATAGTGTCATAGGAAGGAGCTCACAGATTCTCATTTTTGAGAATCAAAGTACTGAGGGTTTTTAAAAAACTCAGTAAAGTGCTTCGTTTCCTAATCTTGCTGAATAATCAAAGCCAACTGAGGAATTGAGGTCCATTTATACAGTGGTTTTCCTTGCGAAAGGAGGATATGAAAAAGTTATTTCAAGACAAAAGAGCAACCCAAACTCCCAATCATTGAAAGAGATGGAAGGGAATTTGGGAGAAATTTTCACGGAGCAAAAAGAAAGGGCTGGTGGTGCCATCTTGTGGAAAGAGAATGACAGGACAAGTCAGTGCAATAACATATATGGAAAGCTGGGGAAAACTTTGACACGAAAGCCCTGTCCCTCTGGCACATATTAATGACAGAGGGGCGGGAATCAGTGGAAAATGAAGATTCTCTACATTGCTAAGAAGTATATGCAAATTCTTCCAGCTGAATTTAGATGGAGTTGCCATTCAAACCTCATAGAGAGGCAGGATGAAATCAGTCAGTCACCAATATTTAGTAAGCACCTACTGTGTGTCAGGAGCCAGGAATCCAGACAACAAGGAAAGAGGCCCTGCTCTCAAGGACCGGGCATTCTATCACTCAGTACTCAAAGGCTGAATACTGAACAGCACTATTGTATTGGAAACTGAACATCAAGCATTCTTTTACTCAATAAAACCTTGCCTTTGAGAAGAACTCTCTGACTGGACACTGCCTGGAGGAGGAGCCCCCAGTACTCAGCTCTGTGGTTTGCTGCCAACAGATAACTTATTTTCGGCCTGGTCAGCCTTGTAACAGCAGGGTGCCAAGGCAGGGTTAACTAGCTTGATGGCGACAAGACCTTTCCCCACTCTTTTCTTCCTAGAACTCCAATCAGAGGAAAAGGAAGGAAAATTCAGTAATTTTTTTTGGTCTAGGCCCACCAGTGTGACAAAATCCCAGGATGTTTGTTTGTTTAGAGAAGTAGAAATTCTCTGTCTCTTCTCCAATAGGAAGCTGGAGATAGTTGCCTAGGGCAGTTAGTGTCACAGGCCCGACCTGACGTCAGGTCTTCCTGACTCCATGGGGAGGGGGGGGGGGGCCTCACAACAGAGTGCTGCTGCCCAATAAACCCAGCTGGACAATAGCGATATCCGCGTTATCAATGCATATAGGCCTTACTGCATTATTCTCTTATCAAACACCACCCTGCATTTAATTGTAGTGGTCCTCAGACTAGATGTCTCAGAGAAGGCAATGCTGGGCTGCATTGCTGAGGATGGGTTTTCCTTATGCAGTTCTCCAAATCAAGGTCAAACCCCTATCCCTACCTTTAAAGCTCCTTTGCCCTCAATTATCAGGGTATAGGACAGCAGGCCCTTAAGTGCCATGGGCTGCAGAACTAAAAGACAGAAATGTTTTTAAAAGGAGAGGAAGAAAAAGAAATGAGAAAATAGGAAAGGGGGGAAGATGGAGAGAGAAAAAGGAAGGGAAGAAAGGAGGAGAAAAGGAAAGAGGCCCATGTGGAGGTATAGGTATCAGGGTCAAACTCCTAGGACACCCTCAGGTCTGGGAAGATGGAGGTCACTGGCTTCCAACTTTGATCCTATTGGTGTTTCTTGGGGTGCGTGTAAGATGGCCCTTGGGGAGACTTGGAAAGTTCCCTTTCTCCTTGTTAAGCATGGGATGGGACCCCAGAAAAGAGCACAGCAAAAAGTTTATAAAAAGTATCATTGCCACTGGCGTTGTGTGTGAAAATGGACAAGAACAGCAGGATCCGGGCTGGAGGGATGGGGTGGGTTTGGGGATTGATGCTAAGTCAGTCCTGGAAAGACAGCAAGGGGCCAGGCTGGAATGCTGGGTAGCGTTCTCAGGTCAATGCCAGAGTCAGGGAGCCACCAGGGTTAAGTGAGTCATCAATGGGTGACGTGGTCACTATGAGAAGCCAAGGAGGTGGCCGGAGGAGGAAGCAGGGAGAACACCCAGCAGCTTCCTTGTGACTACTGAGGTAACGAGGGCCTGCACCACAGCAGAGACCATGTGAGTAGAAAGGAGGGGATGTACACAAAGGATGCTGTGACTTGATGAGAAATGGGTCGTGTAGGGCAAGTGATAGTCTGTGTTTGGTTCTGGAGGTGACAGGGCGCCACTGTAGCCTACCAAGGAGAAGGGGACATGACTGCATTTCCAGGCTCAGGTATCCGTGAGAAGGGGAAGGTTTGGGAATGGACAGAAGACCCTCAAGGCAGGAGGACCAGTAGGAACTCACCCTGAATTTATACTGTGTACTTCTTTTGAGATTCTTCACAGTGCAGGTAGTGTCTTCTCCAGTGTATTTTGGGTGGAAAAGGCTATCCTGGAGAGACAGAACCAGAAGGAATCATCAGGACCACAATTCCTGCCCAGAAAGGCCTCTGCTTTCAAAAACCTGGCAGGCTTCCTGACTGTGAGCTCATGATTCCAATACTCACCAGCGAATTCAAGGTCTGGCAGCATGTGTTAGAACTTAAAGAAACAGTTATATTGGGAGGCCCCCAGTACTCAGCTCTGTGGTTTTCTGCCAACAGATAATTTCTTTTTGGCCTGGTCAGACTTGTAATGGCAGGATATCAAGCCAGGGTTAACGACCTTGATGACGACAAGACCTTTCTCTTTTCTTCTTAGAACACCAATTTCCTTTGGGGGAGCAGGGAGAGGTAGCCCATCACTTTGCCACAGAGGACTTTTCTGGGTTCACCCTACAGTAAATGATGTGAGCTATGAGGAATGAAGAACTGAGCTGCTATTGGAGGCTATGTGGATCAAGGAAAAGAACAGTGCATTGAGATGCCAAAGACCTGGGTTTGAATCTTGACCCAGTCACTTATTCTATAGAGGACTTTGGGAAAGTCGCTTATCAACCATGTTGTAGTTGGTTGGGCTAGAGGGCCACTGAGAGCCCTTAAAATTTGTAGATTCTATATCACCCAGGGCCTCAGTTTCCTTATCTGTAAAAATGAAGGAGATGAAATAGATGACCTGTGAGGTCCTTTCCAGTTCTGAAGCTATTAGTCTAAGATCCTATGAAGGATTCCAATAGAAGGAAAGAAAGATGAGTACATTTGGGTCATTCCCATGAGCCAGATTGGACATGAAGCAAAAGACCAGAAAACAGTAACTAGAGATAAACACTGATTTTCTGATAGACCCAACTGGCTTCAAGTTTATTTGTATTCATTAAGAAATACACATTCTTCCAAGGAGAAGTGAGAAAATACAACTCTCCTTCTCTACAGGTCATGCTGAGAGGTTTATGGTTTAGAAAACACTCTTAGACTGGGTAAGTTTGGCTGAATTTCCCCCCTCCCCTGCTCTCTTTCTCTCTCCTTTTCTCTCTGTCTCTCGGATTGTTTAGAAGGGACATGACCACAAATAAGTGATGTGAAAACAAAATATATCAATAAAATTTTAAAAAGAGTCCTGTTTGTAAACCTCTTTTGATGGGAAGCTATGTTAGATTTGTAACCAACTGCCAGCGGGGTTTGTAAGAGCACAGTGAGGGTCCTCACCTGGTAAGAAATTGGGGGAGCTTTCCCCTGAGGATGGCTGGAGATGGGGGATTACCTGACTAGAGATTGTTTCCCCAAGATTTCCTCTGGAGTAGTAGGCAAGGCACCAGACTTGAAGCCAGGAAGGTTTGAGTCCTGGCTCAGAAACGAGCTGGCCACTCCCTTTCTCCTCCTGTCTAAAATGAGGGGTTGGGTACAAGGATGTCCCAGGACTATGCCAGCTCGAAAATGGAAGAATGCATGTCATTCCACGATGAGGCTGATATGGCGATGAGGCTGGGGGGGGCCAGGACTTACGTGATCATCCTCCTGGATCTCCAAGGTGTAGGTAACCACCTCCTCTGCCGTGCATCCCTCCGGTTTGTTCCATTGTAGTGTGATCCACGTGACTCCAGCTCGGACAAGCCTGGGGGCAGAGGGCGTCTGAGGGATATTTCCAGAGGTGTAGTATACCATCTCCTGGCTGTAGCCACTGTGGAGAAATGAGACACCATGAGCTGGAGGCCTGTAGCTTGCTAAGGAGCTGGCGGAGGGTGTGTGGTACCCAGATAAGGAGGATTACAGAGGAGACCTTTCCTCCTGGGAAGGAGATAGACAGCAGGTCGGGGCACAAGGGACAATGAGGCTTATTTATGTTCTAATAGGGGAGACAAGATACAAACAACCCCAGTGACTCCCATGGGAGCTGTGGACCTCTAGGAAAAATGGGAGTTATTTCACAGAGTCTATACATGCACAGAGTTTCCTTATTTTTATCCTGGGTTCATTCCAACAAATGTGCACCTTATCTCAGGACAACTAACGAACACACAAGCCTTCTGGGAGACTAGACAGATGTCTCACTCACTTGTGGATTACATTTTTCAAATGTCCACAGAAACCACTGTGGTGAACATGGTATAAATTCACATGAATATACACAAATGAAAAGACTAATTCATAATTACAGAATTTCAGGGCTGGAAGAGACCTTGGAGACTATCAAGAACAACCCTTCAAAGCACCCCTTGCATGAAATCCTCCAATGTAAGGGAGCCCACGACCTCCCAAGCCAGCTGAGGCCTCTTCTGGACAGCTTTCACTTTCAGGAGTTTGTTTCTTGTAGCTGTGTCTAACCCTTGGTGACCGCAAGGACCACAGCACACCAATACCATCTGCGGAGTTTTCTTGGCAAAGATATTGGACTGGCTTGCCACTTCCTTCTCCAGTGAATTAAAGCAAACAGAGGTTAAGTGACTTGCCCAGAGTCACATAGCTAATAAGTATCTAAGGCCACAATTAAACTTAGGTCTTCCTGACTCTGTTCTTTATGGCAGGGGTTCTTAATTGGAGTCTGTGAGCTTGTTTTAAAAAAATATTTTGATTGTTCTAATTAATTTCCTTTATAATCCTTTAAGACATTCCTTCTGAAAAGGTGTCTATAGGCTTGACCAGAGTGCCAAAGGGGTCCATAGCATACAAAAAGATTAATAACCCCCAATCTATGCCAATGGGAGACAAAACACACCCCAAGACTGGCCTTGAGGGCTGGCCTACATTCAGTGAAATCCACTCCTGGTACATCTATACGCAATGTGTCACAATTTGTCAGCCAGTCTGACAGCTGGACTGTTAACTATTGATTGCTTTTCTTGGTGCACAGAGGTCCCAGGTCCCTGCTGGAATTTTCACAGAAGAGATGCATTCTGGTAACAATGGGAAGGGCCCACAGAGCAGGGTTTAACACCCCATAAGAGGGCCACTCCTCTCACTCTTCCATCGAAATATTCCCAACTTAAGTTTTTCATAATGCTATAAACAGCTTGGCAGAGTACAAGGAGTGTCAGCTTTGGCATCGAAGGATCTGCGTTAAAATCCCACTCTGCCACCTTCTACTGCATGGTTTTGGGTAAGTCATTTACACCTCTCTGGAACCAGTTTTCTCAACTATAAAACAACACGGTTGGACTCAGTGACCAAAGTTCCGCAGCCCTAGATTTTTGAGCATATAATGGAAAGCCAATAAGGAGGTTAGAATGCTGATGGAAGGCAACGTTACCTGGTGCCTATGTCATTGCGAGCGGCCAGCCTGAATGTGTATCCCATCGCTGGACAAAGCTTGGTCAACTTGCAATGCTTCTGGCTCCCAAAATAACATTCTCTGAAGCCACTGTTCCTTTTCCCCTAGAAGTAGGAGAAAACCCAATAAGTTTATCAATGCTAGTTTCATAAGGACCTGTTTCTTAGTTTTGCGTGAAGAATGTCAATGCTGGGGAAAACCAAGCCATGTGCCATGAAAAGTTCTCAAGAAGGAAACCTTTCTTTCTCACACAACAGTAGCTCTGAAGATGAGGCCTTCATATCCCCTCAGCACTGCCTGGACACCATCACCATCACCTTCATCACTATTACCAGTATTTTAACAGAACTTTAAAGTTTGCAAAGCACTTTGAATACACTGTCATCTCATTTGATCCACATAATATTATAATAGCAGATTCTATTATTGTTCCCACTTTACCAATAAGGCTAGGAGGGGTAAAGTGACTTGACTTGTTCAGAGTGATGCAGTTAATAAGTGTTTCAGCCATGATTTGAACCCGGGTCTTCCTGGCTCTAAGTCTGACACTCCATCGACTGTGCCCCCTCTTTTGGGCTTCATTTTCTTATAAAATGAGAGGTTATAATTAGCTTCATAATAAAACAAAAGGAAAAAAAAATAAATGAAGGGGATGTAACAATTCTATTCACACCAAGCACTTCAAGTGATCTTACAACCAACCTGTTAATTAGGTCTTCTGAGGCCTTGAGCCGAGCCGGCTTAAGTCCACATGCCAAGTTACAGTAGACTGTAGCAACCACTTCCTCCCCCTAATCCATGTTATTTTATCTATGTTCCACAGAATAGGAAAACCACAAGAGACTACTCGGAGGAAATCCACTTTGGGGCTTCAAACCTTAGCCCTAAAGTTAACTTGGCCACTTCCCAATATCTTCAACATTCTTTCGATAAATAAAAAGGAATCCCAAGCATCTAGGCCGGTCCAGTGGACCACAGCCATCCGGCAGGCGCTCCTGCAAACAACATATCTGAGCTTCTCAAGGCATTAAAAAAAAAAAGCCCAAGAGGAACCTTAATTCTCAGAATATTTGTCTAGCCTGTGTCTGGCTTCCAAGCCCCAACCTGGGATGCTCAGATCTTATTCAAAACTGAAACCAACAGAATCCACCCCCTGCTTGAGGCTCAGATTCCCAGGGTGAGCAGATAAAAAGTCCCCGGGAATGAAAAGTCAAGTTTGATCTGAAAAGTGAGCACAAAGGCAGCCCAACAATCCTTCGTTCCAACTCTTGGAAGAACTGTTTTTCTATTTGTAGCCTGGTTCAGCTCAACTGTATGCAAGCTTTTTGAGGGCAGGGGCAGTTTCCTTTTCGTCTTTGTATTGTGTGTGGCACAGTGTAAGAGCCCATTCAGGCAGGATCTCTTATAGAGGCATTTTCTAACCCTTACCCCTTGTCCCCAGTTAGTACTCTCACCTAGCCCCGCCCCTTCACTTTGAAATTTACATAAACCTTGCCTGTATTTGATATTTATTTACCTGTACAAGCAATAACCTCTGTTTCCATCCCCATCGCCCTAAACTGGAATCTCCTTAAGGGCAAGGGCTATTTAATATTTGTCTCTGGATGCCCCGTGTCCAGCAGAGTGCACCTTAAAAAGATGCTTAATAAATGCTTCTTTCTTCACATTCCATAAATCCTACCATCCCTATGGCTGCAGGGCCAGGTCTGGAGTAGGGAAGGCAGGGGGCAAATCCTGCCTTTGGACACCAGCTCTATGGCCTTGGGCAAGTCTAATACTCTTCTAAAATGATACACACCTCAACACTTCTCTCCCAAGTCCAGTGTGAGCTTTAAATGAGACAAGGTCTGCAGAAGGCTTTGTAAACCTTTGAGCCCTACAGAAATAAAAGCTGATATGGGATTTGTTCCTGCATCATTCGGGATCAATTGATCAACTAGCATTTATTAAGGACCTACTATGTGTCAGGCTCTGTGCTCAGCACTGAGGGGTGATGGATCTAAACAAAGGGCAGAGTTTTTAAGATTGTGGTCTGAGGTTAGTCAGCCTGCTTTTAGAGGTTTTCTGATAGCCTGTGCTCGGTGCAAACCAGGAGTGTTATGGTAATACGACCAATTTATTCACAGAAAAATGTTTAAACACTGTAAATTTGCATAATGACATCCAGTATCTGATTGGTTTGAGCATTGCAAATTTGCATAACTGCATCCAATACGTGACTGTACTGTTCAAGAAGGATGACACGTTCTGTTTTCATTTCAAACTGCAGCCGGCTCCCCCTTTCCTTCTGTCTCTATTCCTAAACTCAAAGGTAACCATGCTACATACAGCAAATAGCTCGTGCCTTGTGAAGACAAAGGTGTTCATCTCTTCCAAACCCTCCTCAGGATCCTCCTTGATGCCTCAACGTCCCTGCTTTGTTTAGTGTCCACTGCCTTCTCCTGAAGCAAAGTACTGGAGCCAAGAAAGAAAGGCCAGTATGTGCTCTTCCCAGATGACCACCACTAAGAGGTGAAAGCCTGGTGGCCCAGAGCTGTAGCAGTAGTGGAAGGGAGGGGGACCATGGCTCTGGGCAAAGATACACTTGGAACCATGGGAGCATAATCCCTGATCATCCAACAGAGAGAAACAAACCCAAGAACATCTTTAATGGAGGTTGCCATCTTGAAACTCCCAAGCTCCAAACTATACAGAAGGAAAAGCCTCTAAAACCAAGAGATGTAGAAGAAGAAATGAAAGCCACATGAGAACAGGACAAGAGTCCTATGCCTGGCATCCTCTCTGCTAAGGGACTTGTTCTAAAGGTGCTAAAATGATTCTAGACGTGCTGACATTCTTATACTTTCATTTGATTACAAAAAGTATACATTTTAGCCACCTGTGTAACAGTCTGAAGGACATTAAGTAGGGGATAGAGACTGGACCAGGGATTTCACAGACCCAGACAACTCCTGGGTGAGAAATCCCTTCTATCAGTGCAGGCTGGCACCTCCTAGACTATCATCTTAAGAGGGCTGCCTACAGCACGGTGAGGTTAAGTGATTTGCATAGGCTCATACAACTCATATATGACAAAGGTAGGATCTGAACTCAAGTTGTCTTGGCACAGTGGCCAACTCTCTCTACACCATCCCAGGCCACTTCCCAAAACAATGAATGTAAGAGAAAAACACCAGGATAGTCTCAGGACCATTTCTATCTGAACCCTATCAAAAAAGATGAGAGGCAATCCATGAATAAGGACTTATATGCAAAGTACTGGGAATACCACACACACACACACACACACACACACACACACACACACACACACACGGCTCTTCTCAAAGAACAAACATTTTATTGGGAAGAACAACAAAATAATAATAACTTCAAGAAGAAAAATAAAAATGCCATCTCAACTAACAGAAAGCTAGTCTCAAAGATGCTAAGTCTTGGGTTCAATTCCTGACCCAGACAAACTATTGGCATGGCCCTGGACAGCTCTCTATGTTGGATGATCAGCGTCTGTCTGTCTAAGTAGAAGGACTCCTTTCATCAAGAAATAGCAACACCGGTGGAAATCACAGAACAATTGTCATCTTTGCTAGAGGCAGTCATCAGACCCTGAGTTATCCCCATGGATGAAATCATGGGTTTTGACCAAAGATCACTCTCTGGATAATCAGTCACCAAATTTCTAAATTTCAAAATGATCGTTTCTAGAGTGCTTTAAGATAAAGTCCTCCTCACAAACACATGAGGTGGTCAGTCTACGTTTTACCAGCCCCATTTTGTAGATGAGGATATGATCAGGGTCATATGGTAGGTACAAGGCAGAGCTGGGATCTGATCCCAGGTCTCTTGGAAGAGAAGACTACGCAGGTAAGGAAGGTCTGTCATATGGAAGACACTTGTTCTGTCTGGCCTCAGGGCATGAACAGAAGTAGAAAGGGCAGCCAACTAGTTAAGACAGCAAGACTTTATTAAGCAACTTCGAAGTGCCAGGCTCTGTGCTGAGTTGGGGATACAAAGCAAAAAAAAAAAGCACCCCAAAGCCTGTCCCTGCTCTTGGGATGTTCACAGTAAACTGGGGCACAGTGAGGAAGGGGACAACATGAAAACAGCTCTGGGTAAAATGGAGATAATGTCTGAGGGAAAGTACCAAGGCTGAAGACCAGCAAAGGCTTACTGAAGCAGGAGGATTTTAGGTGGGATCCAAGAAAAGCCAGGAAATGGAGACAAGAAGGCAGACATGGGAAGAATTTCAGGAACATTGCTCCAACAGCCAGGGCTGTTCAGACGTGACTCTCTGAAGGCAGACAGCTTCTGAGGAAGACTGTGTGGGCATTTCTTAGGGAAGTCAGACAGGGGATCCTAGGGTGGCCAAGCCTAAGGTTCTAGGGTGGTATGGTATAGACAGCTTCTCAGCTACCTTTTCCAACTCTGAGCCTGCATGAGTCTAAGGTAGCATGGTTTCTGCTGCAAAAGATATTTGGGGGTTGTCCTGCATCAGTTTCCAGGTCTCAATACTGCTAAAATGTTATTTTCTATTCTGACACCTGCTCCATTAACAAGACAAATACACAATCTCCAACTCATCTAGGCAAACGCTACCAAATCATTCCCACAGCTAAACTGCATAAATGCATTCATTTCCCAGGATGTACTTGGCCCACAGACTGTCAACAGAATTAGTAAGATCCAGCCGGTCAATCTCTCACGACATGAGCTGCAAAGTACCGTAGAGATCTCTCCGGGAAAGAAAGATCTGACATGTTTGCCGGGGAAGAGGAAGAATTGTTCTCTGGGGAAAATTCAGCAGAGGCACTGGCTATTTTTTCAAGGTAATGGTAAATAAAATGTATGTGTGAGAAGCATGAATAGTGGTCCTAAGTATGAGAGAGACAGAGAGAGAGAGAGAGAGAGAGAGAGAGAGAGAGAGAGAGAGAGAGAGAGAGAGATTTACAAATAATATGAACTGCACACAGGTGAAACCTAATCCAATATCAAAGGGGTCCTTTGTAGGAAATAATTAATAATCCTCATCTTTGTAGCTCGGAGGAAACTTCTGGCAGACACACAGTCACCTAGTAACCTGGTAGAGACCTGATATGGACGGAGACAGTAATGTCTTCCATCCAACCCTTTCTTCCCAGGGGACTGATGCCCTCCACATTTCTTATTTCATTTGCTAAAATGAAATTGCCAAGTAAATGATAAGCATCAACAATACTTAAGGACAATTTAATTTATATGGTGTTCTTGCACAAGCACCATCTTTTGAGTGTTTTCTATCCCAAACCGTTGGATCTTTTTAAAATAAAATTCAGGTGCTGAATAAAAGAAAAGTCACAGAACCCCCTCTCTCCTTTAACTCTGTTGAATTCCTGAGAATTATATGAGGCAAATGGAAATCGGAGCCTCATTGCAGAGACATAACTACTGAGGTAGAAAGATTAATTGACAGGAGAAATGTATAGCTCATAGTTTCCACTTCATTCTCACTAATGGAGTGGGCCAAGCCATATCTTGCATCTGTTCAATGTGGATAAAGGTAACTGGGTGTCAGCTAGGCACCTTGAAGCAGGTGTGCATGATTAGACCTTTTCAGCTGGCCCACTGAGTCTCCTCCCCTCACTGGATCAACTAATACAGATTTTTCTCCAATCCCCCCAACACATTCAGAAGAGAAATGAAGGCAGCAGTAAGAAAGGCTGGTGTGCTTTTGTGGGGTAATCCACTGAAACACCTTCTTTAGAATACACTGTTACACAAGGATACCTGTACAGCTTGTGTGTTGTCCCTCAAACCACGTGTTCAGCCCTGCCTCTTTTTTTCCTATCACTTTGGTTTCTCTTCCTAGGTCCTCCTTTGGAATATGCTAATTTGTTCACCTCCATTGCTATCTGAGGGATACTCACTCTCAGTTCTTTGGTGATAATAGCACTGACTAACCTAAGTAACAGTTATGCTATAATATTATTAATATTATATAATATAGTATAATTATATAACATATATATAATTATATAATATATAGTATTAAAAGGATGGACCTTGTTTTCACAGAATAGATAGGGGTCACTGTGATTTTCCAACGTCACTCCAGCCCATGTCTTTAGAAATGTCTTTCAGTTTATATTTAGGCTCAATTAATTTCCCTTCAGTACTGTTTACACAAGACTATATGTCTTTGTGTGTGTATGTACATACACACATGTATATGTACATACACACTGACTAGACAAACTCTACATGTTTGCATCTAATTGCATGTTGTAATTTGGACAACAGACACCCTTCATCCACTTGGTCTTTACAGATGTGAATGTTTGGGGAAGGTCCCCTAGGGAAATGGGCACACTCCTTTGGGTGAAGCAGAGAAGGACGTGCTGGAGGCTGGGAAGGGATAGAATTGTGTGGATAAGTGATCATGAACATTCTGACATTGATGATCCCATCAAGGCTCATGGCAGGATTCACTCTGCAGGAGAGGGCCTCAAATACTTAAGTAATGCAACACTGGAGACACTGGCTCTTCCTCCTCAGCGCCTTCTTCTTGGAATCCCTGGTTTCTTTCTTTAAGACTCTGCTTAAGTATGATCTACTCCATGGAGCATTTCGTGATTCCCCCACATGCTATAGTTCTCCCTTTCCAAAATGCCCAGCATTCACCTGGCCCATAGTCTACATATGTTCATGTTATTTCTCCCAATTGGAACAAAAACTCCACCTATATCCTCTGTGCTAACTCAGCACAACGCTTGGCCCCACAAAGCACGTGATAAATGCTTGCTGCCTGACTGGCAAAGACGTGATCAGGACACCTGACTCCTCAGTCCTACCCTTCCATCTTTGCATCCCTGTGTCCCATTTCTTTTTGCCACTGCCGATGGACACATGAGAGGACCAGGCATAAACATTCACTACTGCCTGGAAAAGAGACAGCCCAGGATAACCAGGCTTTAGTCCAGAAAAGCCATCCATTGTCATAAGGACCTCTCTGAAGAGGCAAAATAAATGGACAGGCCGGAAGGACCCAGAATCTCGGCCAATAAAGATCGATCACCCTGTAGGCTGCTACAATACAGACACTTAATCAGATGGTTTAGAAGCCCTGAATCATTTTAAGACTCAGAAAAGTACTCCAGGTGATTCCTCCAAAGCAGGGGTCCTTAAGGCTTTTTTGGTAAAATAGACCCCTTGGGCAGCCTAGTGAAGCCAGCGAACTCCTTCTTCAGAATATTTTTAAATGTGTAAAATTACAAATAAAATCATGTCTATGGAAATACAGCTATCAAAGAGACAGTTAGATGGCTTAGTGGATAGTGCACTGGGTCTCGAGTCAAGAAGACCCGAGTTCAAATGTGACCTCTGATACTTAATAGCTGTGTGATCCTGGGCAACTCACTTAATCTCTTAATCCACCGGAGAAGGAATTAACAAACCACTCCAGTACCTTTGTTAAGAAAACCCCATGGACTATAAGAGTCGGGCACAAATGAACAACTACACGGCAACAAATTATCAAAATCATAATTAATAAAAATAATTTAAAAACCAAGCAAATCCACAAACCCCATTTTAAGGACCTCTGCTCCAAAAATCTTCAAAGAAAAACTCTGTGCCTAGGATGGTTTAATTTCAGTTCTGCATGAAACATGGAGAGTCACAAAGAGCCAGCTTCAAATCCGGTCTCAGATGCTTCCTTGCTGGGTAGGTTCTCTGGGCAGGTTGCAACCTCTCTGAGCCTCAGTTTCCCCCACTATAAAGTAACTTCCAGGGTCTCCTGCATCTTCAGAACCATGATCTTAGGAGGAACAAGCAGAAGGAACTTTCATACCCTGGGACCTGATACGTCTTTACTCTCCCTAAGGATACCACTCAGCGGGCAGGTTAGAGTGGGATTCCTCTGGTTTACAGGCTGGGCTCGGTGGTTGCCGACGGCCCCTCTCACTCAAATTCTGATGCTGCTGAAAATGCTCCTCTCTCCACTGATGGAGGTCACACATATACTCCACCATAGCAGTGGGTTTGCCTTTCTTTGTGAAGCCATCTCTTACCTGGCACATAGAAGGCATTTCATAAATGCCTGGTGACTGACTGAGCCACTCTGAATGTGGAAATGCTTCTGTTATCTGATTTTTGTTAAGAGGATTAAGAGAGACTTCCTGGAGAAGGTGGAATGAAGCTGAGGATTTAGAGAGAGGGCATTCTGGCTCCGGGAGCTAGCCTGTGCAAAGCCAGGATCGTGGGAGAAGCATCCTAACTCATTACAACTATCATTAAATACTAGCTTTATTAATTTTAAATCTGGTCAAAGGTTCCCTTGGCACTGGCCTAGGTTGTACTTACAGGATGGGTGAGCCTATCACAATGGGCTGCTTTCTGCATACGGACCTTAATGAACAAACATCCAATCCCCACACATGAAACAGACACAAAACACTAATTAATCATTATGACCTGCCCTCCTCCTTTGCATTTTTACTGCCAGGAGTGATTCTACAGATTGCCTGGGCCTCTGTTGATCTGGCTGGCATTTCCTATTACACTGGCAATAATAAGCCTAGAATGGTCGGTGTTTCCAACACTCTTTGGCACTAATGAATGAAGCTGGCTGGTATTTGCAATCATTCTTGCATTAATAGATTATATGTGATTCTATTTTCTGATTTTTAACCACATTGATCCCAGCGTTGGAAAAATGAGAACAGGTCAGTCTTGCCCTGATGGCAGATGTATTTTGCTGGGATATGTCATCTTGCCCTCTTTACCATCACCCCCACCACCAATAACCTGACAATGCGTGAGCTGGCCGCACCGCACTGCAAATAATTAAAGAGGAGATATGTTGTGAAGGATGTTATCAGAGAAATGTTTGGTAGCATGTAGCAGATAACCAGAGAGTGGATGGGCTGGTCTCAGAGCAGGATAACCGAGAAGCTGTCTGTATACGGTCGGACATCCCCACAATACCAAGAACTTGAGAGAAAGGCCATTGATATGAATGATGGACCCTATCGGTGGAGGAAAGAAGGAAAGATCCAGACAGCAGTCACACAGGATGGACAGGAACGGATGCATCGTGGCCTTCAGAATGGCATGGCAGGGCAGGGCAATGAGAGCAGAGACCCCTCAAAAACACCACACAGATTACCTTACTTTATCTTCACAGCTCCAGGTGGCAGGGACAGACAGATACCGCCACCCCCATTTTATGGACAAGAAGACAGAGGGTCAGGGAGCCTAAGAAACTAAGTCCACAGTCGCCATGGGTGATGTTGGGACTTGAACTCAGATCTCTCCTGATTCCCAAGCCTAACACCTTTTCCCTCCTCCAGATTTTGTTCTAGCCTGGGCCGTCTCAATCTCTTCCCAGGTGCCGTCAGATTCTGATGTGATTATGCATTGGTCTCACAAATAAGGTTTGTGGAGCATTTCATGTTCTTTCATATAATTCTCACAATACCAAGGTAGGTTCTAGCACCCCCATTTTACAGATGAACAGAGGCCGAGGAAAGCTAAATGACTTATCCAGGTCGGTCACAGAGGTAGAAAGGAGTTGCTCAATATGTTTCTGCTTCCAAGTTCAGCCTTTTACCTACCCTACCATCTGGGTATCTCGTGGAATCTTGTATAACCACCCATGAATACACAGTGTCCAAGTAAATGGAGCACCCCTGGCTATCTCCTGGCCTGGGCTCCCTTCTGAAGGCCCTTCTCGATCCAAGCACACTCACCAGGGATCTGCAGACAGCTTGGTGTTTCGGCAACAGCCCAACTCAGCTCGTCTGTCAGAAACAGCCACGTTAATTGAAATAAAAAATAAGGCCATGGCCGCCAGCTGAACAGCAGCCAGAACCAAGAGATTTAGTCTGTGAGTGGGTCTATATTTAGAAGCTGTTCAAGCACGAGCAGACCCCAGGCATCATCAAAGACACATGTTGGCTCCACAAGTCAAATGAGCATGTATTTCTTTGGGATAAGTAGTTATGAAAAGGGGGAACAAGGCAGTCAGGGTGGGGAGGTGTTAGGGAGATGTGACACTCCACAATCTGGGTGGCTTCAGAAATTCTGTAATGCCAACCCACACTCTTTCCTCCCACCCCAATCTTTGTTTTCCTTCAGAGTTCCAGGGAGGTCAATAAGATGTGTGTGTAAATGGGCAGGGGGTGGGGTGAGGGGTTTGCATTTGCATGCTACTAAATGGTTTTGTTTTCAACTCACTTGTTCTCAAGCTAGAGGAAATAAGTGAGGAACACTGGACAACTTCCAGCTCAAAAAGTCTCCCTTAACATCTTTTAGCAAATGAAGATTTCAGCTGGGTCCATTTAGGGTCAGAAAGATATATAAGCATATCACATCTATCCATCCATCCATCTGTCTATGTAATCTATCTATCTATCTATCTATCTATCTATCTATCTATCTATCCATGTAATCTGTCTATCCATCCATTCATTTACTCTATCTATCTATCTATCTATCTATCTATCTATCTATCTATCTATCTACCAACCATTCATTTATCTCTCTATCCTTGAAGGGAAAACTATATCCAATTGGCCTTTCACACTTAAAAGCAAATGACTTAATGAGATCAACACCGAGCAGTAATAAGTCTCCATGACCATGAGATTTAACTCAATGAAAGTCTGGATCTTATGCATGACTGGACAATGGACAATAGCTATAGGTCACCTTCAGTGTATTGGGGGAAGGGAAAGGGGAAGGTGACAAAGACCAGAGAAAATCTTTGGGCATTTGGCCCAGGTTCATAATGACCAAGTTTGGACCCAGAGAATGGACCTGGCTTTCTTCTTTGAAGCATAGTGGAGCTAAGGGTAAGGAACCTTAAAATAGGTTGTTCTTGCTAAACTGACTTTTTTTTCCTCTTCTTACAAAAGAAGACTACTTTTAAAAAAATATTTCTTTGTGGTAAAACAGCTCTCTGGATGGGGATGGAATGAAGGGACCTACTGATATGAAATGACAGGGATGTAAAAAAAAAACTAATATTTTTTTAAAAAGATCTTATACCTTACAGCTTTCTATGGTCTACTTCTGTATGAAAGACACCACAGCCAGAGTGATCAGTACAAGGAGCTGCATCAGACCTTTCTATCTCTCCAAAGAGAAGTAAAATCTTCTAGGCAAGCTTATTCTTGAACAACTTGTTTTCTATCGGTCCAAGGTTAGAAACCAAACAAACCATAATCTGAAACCTAGGAAAAAAGTAATTTGCATACTGCATCAGGCTGAGTCAGGCTTTTCTCTGTGGTTCTGATGAACCATTTTTAAAATTTAAAATATTTGCTACAGGTTTGGTTCAGCTGCTTAGCTGGGCCCCAGGTGGCAAATGGAAGCCACAGTAAGCATTTGAGTCCTAAAATCATGGGGAACAGATCACAACAGAGGCCTGTGATTTTGCCTTAACTTAAAACTCTCCATCGACTGTGTCTCTTCAGCCCTGAAACATGGCTTCTTGTGGGAGATTAGAAGGTGGAAGGAGGAGAAATATTGCTGAAACAGGGAGGCAGGGGGCTGGGATCTCCAAGAGCAAACCCGTGGGTACCTTGTGGACCAATCAAACCCTCTTGGTATGGTCCCTCTGCTTGGCACCTTTGGGGCAGTTAGGTTTAACTGATGGGAGTCCTGGGATGTGACTGCTCCACCTTTTTACAAAGGGGATGGACATAATCTCTAGGGCAGAGTCCCACAACCAGAAGGGACCTCAGAGTTCAACCAGTTTAACTGCTACCTGACCCCAAATCCCCTCGGTGGCCTGCCAAACTAGTGGTCATGTCGACTTTTTCTTAGATCTCCAATACCCCTAGAGGCAGCCCATCCCACTTTTGGATGGCTCTGACCAACAGGAAGTTTGCCTCTTGGCCTCTTCCATCCATGGTTCCTAGCTTTGCCCTTGGGGGCCAAACACACCAAATCTATTCCTTTTTCCAGGTGAAAGCCTCTCTCATACTCAAAGGCAGCTACCTTGTCTGTTTTCACCTTCCCCCAAGTCCTCTGAATTTCTTTTCTCCAGTTCTTAGAAACATTCTCAGTTCACAAACTGTCTTAACTCCATCACTGTTGCAACAGCTTAAGAAGACTTTCTGGGATTTGGGCATCTAGAGTAAGGAAGAAAGAGCCCTGGAATCAGAGTTAGAAAATGTGAGTTCAGATCCTGGAGTGGCTAACTAGCAGTCATGTAACCTTGGGAAAGTAACTGACTTCTCTGGATCTAAGTTTCCTCATCTATAAAATGAGTGGGTTGGACAGGTGGCCTCTGAGTCCATTCCAGCCTCAGGCCTATGATCCAGCCTTTGTGGTCCCACGATAATGTAACTGCATTGACCTCTGTTCCATAAGCATTGAATGAGAGTCCCCTGGGGAGAAATCCCCATTTCCAATGTTTGCCCATTCTATAGTGCAGCTGACTTTTCCTATTAGTCAACAGGAAACCAGAACGCTTAAGTCCTTTTGGGGGCTAACTGAGTCACTTCAGGAAAAAACTTAGGCAATACACTAGTCACAGTTCACACAAAGAATCTTCTCAGTATTTCTGTAAATTTTACCTCTGGGTGCTTAGTGAAGAGAAACCCCAACTCTCTAAACAGCCTAAATTCACCACCCACACCATCTACTCAGTCCCTGCAAATCCCACTGAATATCTGTTAATTCCCATTAGAATCTGCTTTCTGCCCATTCCTTGCCTTTGTGACTCTGCCACGACTTATTCCAACTTATACCTAGAAGTCAAAATGGGTATGCTAATCACTTATCACTGTGGAAAGGGCTGGAGATCCATAGGCCAGAATGAAATGGTTTCTGCTCAATCAGTAACAGTAAATTAAGAACTTCACACATCTCACCATGAAACTTCATAGGTTAGCATCTTGAAAAGACCACACTTCTGGATTTCAAGCTCAAGATATGAGTTTTTCTTGGGATAAATGTGCCCACCCTCCACAAGCCCACAGAAGATCCATAGTCCCCAGAGTGGAGTTATGAGGTCTAGAATGAAATGTAAGACATTTTGCTTGGTTTGGGGGGCAGGGACTTGGACTGTCAGGATCTGGGAGGAGATAGGTTCCACGGACGGTAGATGGGCATGTTGAGAAAGTGATAGGAACAAAACCACTGACCAGGCTGCAGGTGAGGCCTTGGGGCCAGGCATGGAGTCATGACAGGACCTGTGGGTCCATGACAAGATCTGCAGGGGTGGCTGGCTGAGGCATAGTTACAAGCCCATAGGGAAGAAGACCACACCACCTGGATGGGCTAAGAATCCATTACAAGTCTTCTCAGTAAAACAGAGGCCTTACCATCTACCTAGCTAATGCCTCCTACATCAACTCTATTCCCTAGAGACCCCAGCACTGTCATCTGCCTGGCCACTGGAGTGGAATCTGCCCAGCAGCTGCCATCTTTGATATGGGCTATCTCTCCCAATTAGAATGTGAGGTTCTTGAGAGGAAGAACTGTCAGTGAACTCTTTAAGACCCCCTTCTGGGGTTTTGTTGGCAAATATACTTAAGTGGTTTGTCATTTCCTTCTCCAGCTCATTTTAAAGATGAGGAAACTGAGGCAAACAGGGTTAAGTGACTTGTTAGGGTCACACAGCTAGTAAGTATCTGAAGCAAGATTTGAACTCAGGCCCTCCTGACTCCGGGGCCAGCATTCTAGCTACCAGATCATATATATAGCTGTCCCTGAGTTATTTAATCAGAGAAGCTAATAAGTTCAGTTTTGAGTGCAGTTAGGAATCTTAAAAGGAATAGGTGAGAAGAGTATTCTTTGGGACCAGCCCATACAAAGGCAGAGGTGAGACAGGAATAGCCATGAGGCCAGAAAGGCAAAATGCTGGATTCTTCCCCAAGGCCCAAATTCCTAAAAGCTGGGTTTTTAACTGGGGTCCTGACATACAACCAAACACAAAGCTACTTCCTCATAGCTGAGATGTTCTCCTCATTATGAACTCATCAAGCTAAGAGAGATGGCAAATATCGCTTTTCTGTGATGATAAGCACGGCGTCTGACATCTGTACAGCCAGGCAAAGAAAGACAGAAGTCACTGCCAGCGTTCAAACCCTTCTTGCCCTGTAGTCGCTAAGACTATCACTCATTAGCATCGGGAGGGAGATGGAAATGTAAACATGGGGTTTGTGATCAGAAGGAAATTAAAATGTGATGAAGACTCACACAGCCCGTCAAGTTGGAAGCTGCCCTGAAAATGATATCCTGCCTTTAACGACTCTGCTATTCACCCAGAGGAATTACAGGAAAAATGCCTTCTGGCTCAGAATACTGCAGGATGGGGAACAATTCTGACAGTCCCCCTGGGCAAGGGAAGGGGAGTCCAGGGGACAAGGAGCATTGAGTGGTCTATTCCCACGAAAAAGGCAATTCAAAGGCCATAGAGTAGGCTCACTGATGGCCAAGAGGTCCATTTGGGGGATCCTCTAGTATCTCACTCATGCCAGGTGTGGCCCAGTATTTAAAATTTTAGGTGGCAGTTCACTGAATACCTAATGGGAAAGGAGACCTCTCACACTGTAGTGATTCTGTAGGATGGTAATGCATTTAGACACTAAATAGATCATGGCAACATTCTTGGCCAATAGGGCCAGTACAATGTGAGCTTTAAAAAAAAAAGGTGCTTTGAAGAGTGTCAAATGCTAAATAAATTCAGGCTATATATATGAGAAGAGCTAACAGCCAGCATACATGTAAAATGTATTGTTTCACTGGATCCTCACAGTACATACAAGGTAACCCTGGAAGGGAAGGTGTAGGGGATCCTATCTGGGCATCATCACAACATCTCTGTGAAGGAGATGGAACGGGCACTTTCTGGGTCAGACCTGGTACTTGGCGGATGCAGGGAACTCCAAGTGAGGAACTTTACTGATGTTCATTTCTTAACTATGGACTAAATGACAGGTAAGGTCTCATCCCACTCTATATCAACAGCCTAATGAATGAAGAGGGGAGAGAGGGAAAGAGGGAAGGGGAGAGAAAAAGAAAAAAGGAAAGAAGAAAAGAAGGAGACGAGGGGAAAGAAAAAAGTATGGACAAGAAGAATGAGCTCAAAGAGCAATGACCCAAGATGGAGACAACCATAGAACTCCAGGCCACATGTGTTGGGGCCTTGGTGACTAGAACTGGTCAGTAGACATTGTTTATACATTTCAACTGAGACACAGGATCTGCTCATTACTTCCCATCATCCTGCCAAGATACTTCTAATACTGACCAAAAAGGAATAAGGTCAAAGACTGAGTCACCATCACCATTTCCTGTAACACCTGGGTCTCCCATCCCACTCCTCCACTGGTCACCATGACCTTATTTAACTCATGAAATCACAGGCCAAGGCCAAATGGCCACAGGAAACACACAAGAGATACAGATAGATGCCTGGTCTGCACACATGCACCAAGAGAGATGCACGCCTTCCATTAAAGGATCTGGTGGTAAAAATCAGCCACCCTCAAAATCAGAATAGGACAAGATCCTGTGAAACTTCAGGGTGCAAGAAAACCTTCAAGCTGGTGCGAGAAACTGAAAAGCTGAAAAGCATCTGTAAGCTCGCCTTTGCTAGGATTTCACTCATCCTTTGCGGGACGGGAAGATGCTACTGATTACTTGTTCACAGTCCAGCAGAGTTCATTCCCAGCTCTCTCCGTCTCCTATGACATTTTCTCAGCAGGGACTGTCTGGGCGGTTTCATTTTTCAATCAGACCACCTTAAGTAAAATAATGCCTTATTTGTAAGGCATCCTGGTCAAGCCTGTACACCCTGAGCTCGTTGCTAAGTTCCTAAGAACAAGAGATCATTGTCTTTTGGTTTCTTGGAACCCAGTCTGTTCAGATGTAATCCAGATGGGGAAATAAGCTTCTGATGAAAGTGGTGAAGGGTCTTCTCACACGTTAAATTCTATCTCGAAAATCCCACTGGACAATGATCATTTTACAGTTAGTTAAACAACAACAACGGTAACAGCAACAACAATGCTTTTGGTTTTCCACATCTGACAAGGTTTTAAAATGAATTCATTTCTTTTTGGCCCAAATCTGCAATCTTCTCAATCTTTCTACTCCCTAAAGTTTAATCCACGGATATAAGTTATCTTGCATTAGGAATGGAATGACCTTCTTTTTCCTAGACCTGCTATTTCCTGTGCCAAAAATCTCTAGGCTGTTTGCAAAATCGCTGATACTGAGATATAATCACTGGGAAACAGAATAGCACAACGAAAAATGGCCAAATAGAGCCGTGACCCAGATTGCTAAAAATGAATGGCACGTGTTAGAAGCAAGGCCTTCTGAAGCAATTGTTTTTCAAGCTGAGTTTCTGCCAGTCAACACCATGCCACACTGGAACTAGGTCTTGACAATAATCAATACAGAGTAAGAGGGCACTGAATGTAAAAACAAAAGCACCCCATCCATGCCGTAAGATGGAAGCATAAACTCCAGTCTGGGTTCCATGCAATACTGAGATTCCAGAAGAGTTCTAGACTGACACTGTATGAAAGATCTCCAAAGGGCAAAAAAAGTATAGAATGTCATACTGACTTCAACTTGATGAGTTAAAATGACTCCATGAAATTGAGAAGGGGGAAAGAAAGAAAGAAATATTTTTCTTCAGCCATAACCATGATTTCTTACCATTTAAAATTCAAATTTAATTGTCGTGGCTTGTGGGTACCATCAAAAGATTAAAAAAAATAACTGATGATGCCTGATTAATAGTTATACAGATATAGAACAAAACTACCAGAAATGATATGAAAGAGGAGTTGATTTTTGATTTGAGTAGCATTCGTAAGCCAAAATGAGATGCATTAATTTGAATGAGGTGTATGCCTGCCACTTAACTTTTCAATAGTCAATAATTACAACTGACTTATACTACTTTTTCCCAACTTTCATGTGGCTTTTGTTTATGCATAATATTTCTTTGATGCTAGTAAGATGACACTTGGTCAATGAAATCTTTTTTTTTAAATAAATGGTATTTTAACAGATGGATAAAAAGATGCCTACCTCATCCCATTCTAAAAGGTAGCTGGTGACCTTTGAACCATTGTCGATTGGTGCCTTAAAAAAATAAAGGAAAGAAAGGAAATTAGTATATAATATTAAACATCCTATCTGTCTACTTTACCTGTGATAGGCCTATTGGTGGGAGTAATCCCCCTCACCAGTGAAGACTGCAGCCTGCCTGTGTTTTCTGTTCTTCCGAGGTCTTTGAAGAGATCTTTCAGCATATCTACCACAGAGGGTCTAATCCAACGTCTTCCCTCCAATTCTTCAATGTCTTGAGAGTATCAAAGACTACCATATTACTGCATGAATTACAAGGGCTCTCAAGACCTCCAAAGCCCCAACATACTTAACCCAGTCAGTCACAAACCAACCCAGCCACCAAACCTTACAATTTGTCTTTCAGATGCTGCTGAACAGAACTCACATCCCTCAGCAACTCATTTTTAAGCTCATTCATAAATCACCCTAGAGTGAACATGTTCTTTACAGAACCAGCTACACTTTAAACTTCCTGAGGGAGGAAGCTGTGCATGTGATTTCTTTTTTTGGATGCTGCCCTTGAGAGTTTTATATAATGGGCAGTCAATTCATGCAGCTGACACACTGACAAACAGTAGTCTGTGAATCTTGTTTTCTTCTCTCAGCAGCAAAGCACATTAAAGTGGGGAGGGGGACGAGGAGGGTTCTGACTGCCACCTTCACCACCAAGGAGCTATTTGGAGAATCCTCACGTCTACTAATCTCTCGTAACTTGAGAAATCCTAAAGTCTGGGAGGCCCATCATCAAGAAATTAAAGTTGAAACTGAAATAGGTGCTTTCACTTCTAAGAGTACTGGAGAGGCTTGGGATGTATTTTTGGATACTAAGTCAATAAAAGAAAAACACCAATGTGAAGGGATTGCTTTCTTCTTAATTATTAAAACTGCTGGGATGGCCATGGACCACCCAAGGCCACAACTTCATCCAGTCGGTTTCAAGCAGAGTCTAAATCTGTGATTACCAACCCTGACTGTTATGCAATTCCCCAGGCTGTCTTTAGTTATCTTAACAAAAGTACCATAAGATCCTCAAAATAAACCTGGAAATTAATTCCTTTCCCCCCCCAAGAGATAAATATAGGCCATATAACACTTTTAGGAGATGTCTACATGTCAAGAAATCAAGTCAACAATGACAGGGAGGCTGTGAGTCCAGAAAGTTGGGTAATCACTGACCTGGATTATCCTTGGAAGCCAGGAGAGAAAATAGGATGGTTCAGTTTCTGAGCCAATTTCAACTTTGGAACTTTGGCCTACTGGCTGAGACAGCCATAAAGTGATGCCTTCATTCATACTACTGGGTAAACACCATGCGGTTACCTGCCCAGGTAGGATCACAGGGGAAGCCTGTGCTTTATAGGTAACCGTTAGAAGCAATACTTCATCACTCCCCTGGCTACATTTTCTGCTTCTTCCAGGAATACAATGGGGAAATAATCCTCACTGCTTTTCTCAGCTGTCCGCTTTCTGTTTTTAAGCTCCTAGGTTTTCAAGCAAAGGCTGGATGACTAGTGGTCACAGTGTGGAAGGGGATGCCACACAGGAGGCTTCTTTCTTGGTTAGAAATAGCGTGAGCAATTTGGTCACTGAGGTCCCTTCCATAAAACACACTATGTTAGCTTTTACAATGACTTTCATAAGAATTTATTAATTTTGCCTCTATGCAATGACAATAAGAAAAATCTGAGTCACCATGGCCTTTCAGGGCTGGCATCAGACCTAAATAATCATGTCTATTAGTCTCTAGTGGGGGGAGGAGGAAATGCTTCTGAGTTTCATTATCAGCAAATGTAAAAACCAGTGTTGGGAATATAATTCAATGTTAACCTGGGGACAATACCTGCCTGTAGTTATCTGCCTAAAAAGGCATTTCCTTGAAATACTCCAGAATTCCTACCTTTCCTTACTCCATACTCCTACTTGGGAACTGGACTTAGCCTACATCTAGTCTGAATTAAAGGGATTTTATCAGAGTTTAGAAAATGTGAACATAGTTCATAAAAATTGAGTCTCAATTATATTAAAAAAGCATACACATACGTATAGATTCAGTAGCTGTGTTCAAAGATTATCCTAATTTTCATTCCAGTTTTTGCCCAGTGCTTTTCCTATATGCCGATTATGTTGTCTGATCTTTGACTTGTGCATATAAATACTCTGCAGGATCTGAAAAGCATTGCTTACAGAGATCACTGACTGAAATGCAGAAAATCATAACCACTTAAGTAGAGAAAAAAGAAATCAAGAAATAACTGGGGATCTTTACTTGATTAAAACCACGAAATTCAAGATGACCATGTAACAGCCCAATGGGTCCATGCCCTCAGTGTTAGGGGTGAACCCTTTAAGAATGCAGGCCAGAATGATCTGCCTGCCCACCCCATGGAACATGGAAGAACTCAGGCTAAGTTGTAATCATGACTCTTACACCCATGTTCTGATTCTACTCACTGAATTATCCCTCCAGTGATAGCCAGAGATGCATTTTCTGGCTCCCACTAAAATAAACAAACAAATAAAAATTATTTTCAAAGTGTCCCCTTTTAAATTTCTGCTCTATCTGCACCAAAAATCCAACCAACAGCACCCAATTAGACACTTTCACTGTATGGAGTCATGAAAAACGCTAACAATTAAATACTAGTCACTGAAGTATTTACATAAAAGTCAAATAATGATCACAACTCAATATTTAGACCAGTTGTATGATAACTGTTGGCACTCTGATCTGCCTACCTTCCACTGTAAGGTGAGTGAACTTTTGGTCCGATGTGATAGCTTGGGTGGGTAGGGACTTTCAGGGGCACAGCTGTGAGTGGTGAAACTAACGGGTTCAGAGCACGATCCCTTTACCGAATTGTACATTGCATATACCCTGAAAAGAAGAACATACATACATATATACATACATGGATTCTGTGGCAAAGACCAAAAATGATCCTAATTTTTATCTCAGTTTTTGTCTAGAGCTTTCCCCATGTGTTCCTTTCACTATTCAGACCATGACTCGTTCTCTGCTCCTGCTGGCCCTTTGCGTCCTTTGAATTCAGAATCATTGGGATGTAGAAGTATCTCAACAGAAGTTCCTCCACTGACATTTTCAAGTGCCATCTCTACAAGAAGCCCTTCCTGGTCCCTCCAGCTGCTACTGTCCTCCCACCCTCAAGTACAAAGACCCTTCAGAGTTTGGTCAAGGAAAGACCCATTGAGGCCAGGAGAAGTCTGGTCATGTATTTCAAGGGATTCCTTCAGGAGGGGGGATTAAGCCTGTTTTGTTGAACCCCAGAGGACAGAAGCATGGACAAAAAGCAGAAGTTACAAATGAGCAAATCTGGGTACATCAAGAGCCCAAATGGAATCAGAATCAGGCGGCAGTGGCCTCCCCCAACCGGAAGCTGGATACCCACTAGTTGGGTCTGTTAACAGTTGAGATTTCATTCAGGGAAGAGCTGACATACATGGACGCTAAGGTACCTTCCCACCACTCAGATTCAGTGACTTTGTATGTTAAAGGTTGACCTCCTGCCGAGAGCAGATCCACTGCTGAACCTGTGCAAACCCTCACGAAGGATGCCAACATGGAAGGTCATTCAAATTCAAGGGATCAGCTCTGATTTTGGGCATGGGAGTCAAATCTTAGATCCAATATGCAAGAAGGACATCTACTACTTTGGCGTTTTGTTGACATTTTCTCTATCCCTGTTATAAAGTGGCATGAACTAAGTTATTCAATAGATAGCTGAAAATGTTTCCAGCATCTGATATTTGGGCTTTCAAGCCTGCGGGGGAATTTTTTCCCCCCCACTGAAACACAAAATTAGAAATTGGTGTCTTGTCTCATAATGGTTTCTCTTCCCAAAAATGAAAAATAATCTTTATCTTGATGTTTGTAGGGATCCTACAAGCCATGTCTAATTTATCTTTTTTTCTAAGTAAGAAAATTCCATTACTCTCATTTTGTTCTATAACTTACTACCCTTCTTCACATATAAAAACAGACTTATTCTGACTGATTTATCATGCCCAGATCTTGGATTTCATTATTAAGGTGAAATCAGAGTAAGGGAATGCTCTCTCCTATGCAGATGAGTATCTTGACTACACTGGATAGTGTTAAACCGAGTTAGGTATAGTGGCAATGAAAGGTCATAGCCATTTTCAATGACATGAAATTCTATTAGTGTTCTAGACTCCACCAAATGAGGAGAAGCAGAGGGGAATATAATGGCATTCTGAAGCTCGGTCTAGGGAAACAAACATTATTTCTTTGTTTAAAATGGGATATAATGGATTCCTAAGAATCAGAAGTCTCACATAGCAATAGCTTATTTTTAATATAGATTAGTTTAGGAGTCCTATTTCTAGGTTATATTCATGTGAATATAGCAGAAAATGAAGTAAAAATTTAGAATTTTACATTCTCTGGGGTTAGAAGTGGGTCATCATTAATTTATTCCTCATGCAGTTTTACAAGATTTCTTCATATTTGTACTTTTAGTGCTGAAATTTTTCTGTCCACATGCACTAAAATACTTAATTCTCTTTAATAAAAACAATAAAGACAATCAATTCAATGTGTTAAAGGTAGGAGATGAGTTCCCGTTTTCCTGATGGGAAGGCTGACTCTTATGTTCCTCTACCGATCTGCCAATCACTCTCTGCTTGGCAGGGCTCCCCAGGAAATACAAAGAACTGCTCTGGTTTGGGGACAAAGTTATATCTGTGAAATGCTTATGAAAAATGAGGTATCCCAAATAGGTGGGATCTATCAAAACATTTTGTCTAAATTAAATTATTCTTTACATTCTGATAAACCAATGGTCACAACAATGGAATTCAATAAACTAGCTCTATAGTTATTAACAAGTCTTCTTGGAGAAATGCTGGTAGATATATGTTATATGCATTACAGACACTGAGTCTGAAGAGTTTTTATATCCATTCTATGGACCAGTGGATAAGGATAGATTCAGAGTGAGGAGAAAGCGGGGTTTGAATTTGGCTTTGGTGACCTTGGGCAAAGTCACTTAACTTTCTCTGGTCTGTTTCCTCATCTGTAAAATGAGGGGGAGTTGGACTGGCTGACTTCTAAGGTCTCTTTTGGCACTAACACTAAAATCCTAAGTCACCATTCTCCCAAGGCCTGTTTTTTTTGTCTGTAAAATAAAATTTCTGGACTAGACATGCTCAAGTTCTAGGTCTAGGGTTCTATGATGCACTGTATTTTACATTATCATTTATTTGCAACATCTTCTCTGGGTTGGTGAATGCCAGAGAGCCAGGGCTGGGAGGGAAGGAAGAACAGAACTTCAATTCTTATTACATGCAAACTGGGGAAGATCTAAAATATTATTTTTTTAAAAGTCAGTTTGCCTCTCTCCAAAAGAATGGAGAGCCACTTAATTTAAGAAAAAACAATATCCCTCAAAAAAACCCCACCATAAAACAAAAACCAAATCCCACAATTAATGGAGTGTTGAAGAATTCTCCACATTCACTGTCCTGGCAAAATGCTGCTGAAGCAGGTGCATGAGGATTCTCAGAAATGTGCTCCCCGAGCACATCTGTAACCTGATCAGCCGGTGCCCCATCACCCTGTCAGCAGGGACGGCCACTTACTGAAAGCTGGTTTGGGGAGATGTTTCATCATGTGATAATTGGTCTGGGAAATGTTATCCCCAAGATCACATCTTGGGGAAAGTTACGGGGGCCAAACTTTCCTGCGGCTGCTGAGTGATCAGAACAATGCTTGTCACTAAGAAGCAGAGACCCGAAACATCTTGCTGTGAAGCTGGAGGAGAATAAAAAATTTTAAAGAATTTTTGAGCTAGGAGGGTCCTTGCAGACCAGCTATTCCAAGACCTTCATTTTACAGAGAAGGAAATTGAAGCCAAGGAAAGTGATTTGTCCAAAGTCACACCTGGGCAGAGAACCAACTAACTAAACAGCAAGCACTTATTTTTAAAATTTTTTTGGTTTTTATTTATTTTTAATTTTTATTTATTTATTTTTTACAGCAAGCACTTATTAAACACCTGCTGTGTTCCAGACACTGTGTTAGCTTTCAGGGACATAAATACAAGGAATTAAATTGTATCCAAATCTGCTGATTCCAAATCCAGGGCTCTCTGGGAAATTTAAATTATTCTGATGCTTTTTAAAGTGATTGATAACATGTTCTTAATTAGGAATAATATACTAGGGAGTGGAGAAGAAAAGCAAAAGTTTTAGGAGTTTGTTTCAGTGGAGAAGAGTACTCTCCCTGCATCTGCCACTTGGAGTTTTCTCCTTCTGATTACTTCCTTTCTATATAATTGTGTCCGTGGAGTCTCTGGGAGACTCTCCATTTCTTTGGGGTTTCATTCTTGTATTTTAATCCTGAGGCACTAGTAACACACAGCACCTATTATTGGTGTGGGAGTTGTTTTGTTTTCTTAAATAGACAACTCCCTGTTATCTAGAAGGAGTAGAAAACACTCTCTAGCAGTGAAGCAGATTGGCCATTGTTCTGGATCGAGCTGGTGAAGGGAGTTCTCTCCCTGACAAAATTGCAAATACCTGAAATCATAAACCTAAAGCTGTATTATACTATTTTTAAGTCTAAGACTGATTAGTTCTTTTTTTTTTTTTTAAAGCAATTGGGGTTAAGTAACTTGCTCAAGGTTACACGGCTAGTCATTATTTATGCGTGGGTGCTCATTTTCTGAGGCCGGATCTGATCTCGGGTCATCTAAACTCCGAGGCCGGCGCTCTTACTCACTGGGCCACCTAGCCGCCCCTTTAGGGCAATTGGGGTTAAGTAACTTGCCCAAGGTTACAGGGCTAGGTTTTTGTTTGTATGGATTAAGTGTCAGAGGCTGGCTCCGAACTCAGGTCCTTCTGATTCCAGGGCCGGCGCTCTATTCACTGCGCCACCTAGCCGCCCCCTGACTGATTAGTTCTTACTGCAAAAGAACCTATTTTCTATTAGATTGTAAACTTTCCAACTTATTATTATTAAACTATACCAATATTAATTAACATTATTATCAATAATAAGTTGTTATTAACCTTCATGTTATATATAAAGTTTATTGTTGTTTTACTGCAACATTCATTTTGTACTTATAGGTTTTGTTTCTATGAATGTACTTAGGTCATAGACCATATCATGTTTTAGAGATCCTCCAGTCTAATCTTCTGATTTGACTGATGAGGAAACTGAGGCCACCCAGATAGCAAGGGGTAGAGTTAGGATCTGAATCCAAAGCCTCTGACTCCAAAACTACTGCTTTTTCTTCTGCGTTGTTTTATAATATAATTTTTTTAAAATTCCCATCCTCTTCTATCTCCTTCATAAACCTGTATAGCTCAGGTGAACATTATACCATTAGGGGAGGAACCAGTGGTAATACTCGACCCAACCCCCCAAGCTTTGAGTGTATCTGTCGTGGGTGCTTAGATAACTATTTAACAGCTGGATCTCTGGCAGGCAGAAAATGCACCCAAAGCACACTTTTGAGTTTAATCTATATTATTGACATTTTTTCTGTCACTTTCTTCAACAAAACAATAAATCAGTCTTGATTTATAGCATTCCCTAATTTCCAAGGAGTAAATATTCACACAATAGATTTAACAATCGACCCTCTCCAACTTATTGGCTCTAGCATACCCCTATCTTGTAGCTCAGCGGTGTCAAAGTCAAATAGAAACATTCTTGCATTTTGACTTTGAAAACCATAAATTAACATTATCAATGTTGTATTCTATTTTTCTTTTTTTTCCTTTTGTTAATCATTTTCCAGGCATATTTTTTTCTGGAGGATATGACATGGGAATTGAGATTTAATGGGAGATAAGGATGATAAGAGGTAAAAATAAGGACAGAGGGCATTTTCTGCATGAGGCTTGTACAAACACGGGGAGGTGGGAGATGGATGCTGAGACTGGGGGCAGCTCTAATCCATTTCAGTCATTAACGTCTCCATGACTTTTAACAAAAGGCTGCCAAGCCCATTAGAATGTAAGCTCCACAAGGGAAGGACTGGTTTCACTTTGTCTTTCTATCCCAAAAAATTGGCGCAGGGTCTGGCAACCGATAATTGCTTACTGATTGAGAAGAATGGTTTTTTTTTTTTTAATTTTTATTAGCTCATACAAGATTTTCATCTGCAGCACTACTGACCCATTTAAAACCACGGTTGCTTTTCTTACAATCTTTAGTGATTCTCTAAACTAGAGAAGGCTCTGTTTGCCTTTTTATTCTGAATGGAAAAATTTATGCAGGTTAAGAAATAGTAACTGTAGCTAATAATTGACCACAGAATCCATCAGGCACGTTATGAGTCAAGGTATTCAGGGAGAAAATCATTCTGATCTTAGAATGTCATACAACACCAAAAAATAAACAAAAACCAAACAAACAACCTTCTCTGGGAATTTAATTATATAGAGCTAAGACTCCCTATCTATATTTTTTCTGTTACTTTTAATAAGGTTTGTGCATTTCCTGTTCCTGTAATCCTTGGCCAGTCATGGAGCACGGAGATGCATGCTTGAAATCTTAAGGACATATATCAAATACAGAGAATGCCAGAAGTAAATCAAAGATCCATGATTCTGGTTTAGGAAGGAAGGAAAGAAGGAATTTGAGGTAGAGAGAGCAAGGAAGGAAGGAAGGAGAAAAAGAAAGAAAAAAGTAAATAAAAAACATACTATGCATCAACACAAGAGATTTAGCTTTTCAAATAAAACACAACTTGGGTACATTCACTCACCTGACATGATAATCTGTGGCTGGCCTGAGGTCTTTCAGGCTACATTCTAATTCTTCTCCACTGAAAAGAAAAACCATCCATTAAGTTTTGAAAACAGCTTCGGAAACAACACAAGTACCAGTTTTCAGTTCCCAAAGGAGAAAAGGAGATGAATGAAAAGGTGATATTAGAGTTGATAAGATAGGGAATAAACAGTAAGGGTTGCCTTTCTATATTCAGAAGATGGAAGATTAATTTTCCCAAAGGTATATTCCATAAGCCAGCAGCTGGCCTGTCTTCCACATAATTTCTAACCATCAACTATATATAAGGAGCTAAGGTCATCACGCTTCTCATCTAAGGACAGAAATACTGAGGTCCACAGAAGTTGAAATGAGTATCCTAAGCTCGGCACCTGTCTCTCTCCATCAGTACTTTGTACTTAGATGCTAATATGTGTGGTCATTTTGTGGCTCCAGTAGACGGTAAACTCCTTATGGGCAAGGACTATTTCATTCTGGTCATACCCAAGCACCTACCTAGCACAGAGCTTTGAAAACAGATTTGAATAAATGCTTGTTGAGCTGAATTAGAAATGAAATAATTTAGATCAGGTCAGGTTACTTCACTCATCTAATATTCTCAAAGTGGATGTGTTCATTCAGTTCTGTCAGGAAGCTCTAGTTACTTTCCATGGGGTTTTTTTTCTGATGCTAATAATTATTCAATTGTTTTAAGAAAAAAAACAACCCACAGAAAATGCATTTTTAAATAAACTCAAAAGTAAAATTTTAGTCGAATTAGTCATATTTTTAAATTTCAGGAAAGATCTATGAATGTTAATAGAAAACATCCCTTTAAATTAAGATGAAGCCCCCAAATTATGAATAATTATGTTCTAAAAGTTTCTTTCAAATCAGTTGATTCAATCTTGGAACATGTTCTCCCCAAGAATCAACATTCAAGGCAGTGGCTGGGTTCTCAGGCTGGCCCCCCAAAACTATTCATTCCACAGTGTGCCTAAAACCCTTACCAGCACTAAAGACTTTAATGGGCATCATAAAGAACATTAATTGTTCTTAATGTTAGTAGTCATTCATTCTCACTTTGCTACAGTGAGGGCAGAGACCATCAGCTTCTGAAGCTCTCCAACTTCAAGGCATGAATTTGGAGGCACATATGGGGAGGGGGGGAGTTTCCCTGTGTTCCATCTCCTTGTGGTGACTCCTATGGAGAAGGGCAGGGAGTCAGGGTGATGGAAAGTGGGGAAAGAGGATAAGGAATTAGAGGAAGGGCCCCGGGACCTAAAAAGCCCCAAACCATTGGCTCTTCATTCATCAGAAGGGAGAGGTGATGGGATTTTTACTTCACTGGCACAGGGAGTTCCTGGGTCAGCACTTTCTGTGCATTCGAGGACAGTTCATAAGGCTGTGGTGATGAACATACTGGCACAGGGAGTATGTGTCACAGGTGGGACCTGAAGTCAGTTCTTTCTGGATCACAGCTTTGGAATTAGAAGGAACCTTAGAAGTCAACATTCTCAATTAATTTATGGATGAAAAACCCCAAGTACAGAGGAATTAAACGACTCTTCTGGGCTAACACTGCTAGCAAAGTGTCTGAGGTGAGATCTGAACTGAGGTTTTCCTGATTCTGGCTCTACTGTTCTACTGATTATTTCAGATAGCCTTTCAGAAAAGATTAATACATGAAAACTTAAAAAAATAAATTTTACTCATTAAAGAGGTGGATGGCAAACATTCATCTTACTAGGGTTATTTCATTTTCCTTCCTGGGGAAGGGAATAGAAAGAAATAATCTATATAACCTTACCTGTAAATGATCTTGTACTTTCCATCCCTCCCTTTGTCTGATAAGGCCACTTCATAGCTGTAGGGGTAGGGCGGGCTGTTATGGGGCCTATCTCCACTTGAAAGGCCAGTGGGAGGGGACCATGTGAGCAGGACTGTCCTTGCCTGGACATTAGAAACCTAAGCGAAAAAATCAGGATAAAAATGGTCAAATTGATTCCATACAAACCCTCTGCTTACTCATACCAAAGGATAACAGCATTGTATGCTATTATATGCCGAAAATGATGGTGAGTTTTAATTTGCTAATGGGTAAGAATTTTTAATTAAAGTGGGTTACAAAAAGAAAGGCAAGAAATATATTTTACCAAATTCATAACAGCATCATGAACCATAACTGTACATCATTCAACATCTGGCCTGATAACAGAAAACATCTGTACCAATGAGAGCGAGATCATACAAGGTGGATACACTGTATATTCTGGGAGTAGCCCAACTGTATCTGTTATTTTCATACAATTATAATAAAACTAAAACTCAGTTCTGTTGAAGTTGAATTTAACAATTAGATATTTCTCTGACTTAAAATATGATATATATATAAATATATTTGGCATGATGGGCAGAGTAAATCTCAAATATGGAATCCTTGGGTTCAAATGGTGCTTCTGACAAACACCATGTGAGCGGGGATAAATCACCTAAACTCTCAATGACCCACAGAAATACAATTAATTGCAGAGAAGTTGTTGATTTACACTTATATTCCTTTGGGAATTTCTATAGCAGTGAAATCATAGGTCTGGTGCCTTTTCCTCCACCTCACTATTCCCCCAAAATTTGCTGTCCAGGATTTGGAGTTGGATGACTTGGTTTTGAATCTAAGCTCCACTATTTACTACCTGGGCAAAATTTGGCAAGGTACTCGGCCTTTTAGCCCCAGTCTCTTCATCTGTTAATTGATGGGGTGGAATTTCCCTAAGTTCTAAGTCTATGATAAAGAAAGCAATGCATTCTAATAACTGGTGAAAATTCATGGCTTGTTAATGCTTAAAAAAAGAATAATCATGAAAAGAACCCATTCATGAGTCCAGTGAACCAATGAATTACTTATTTTTCTATCTCCATGATATAATGATGGTCATCATTATCTTACTGGAATGGCTAAGTAAACTTTTTAAAATAGTTTTTTGGGGTATATCTTTTAATTTTTGCATCACTCACATTTCCCAATATAGCTCTCTCCTACCCTGTAAAGAGCCATCCCTTATAACAAAGAATAAAAGAAAAAAAAAGTCCAGCATATTGAAAAAAAGTCTCATATTATTTGCAGCATTCCACACCAATAGTTGCCTAGCTGTATAATGAAGGGAGGGAGGTGTCTTCATATCTCCCTTCTTTGGTGTCAAGTTAGGTCTTTAAAATTTGACAACATTCAATTTCAGCTACATAGTTGATGTTGTTTGCTACCATTTATGAAATGGTAGCAAATGTATATATAGTCTTCCTTCTGCAGCATCCTTCATTTTGCATCAGTTCATATAAATCTTCTCCTGCTTCTTGGCACTTATCACACTGTTATTTATAGCATAAAAATATTATTACTTTTATGAACCACAACTTGGTCATCTATTCCACAACTGATGGGAATCTACTTTGTTTTCTGGTCTTTGCTAGCACCAAAAAAAAAAAAAAATGCTACTATAAATATCTGATATATATGAGAGTTCTCATTTTAGTCACTGACTTTCTTGGGGCAGTGGAATTTCTGGGTCAAAGGAGATCTTATCTGCTTTCTTTGCATAATTTTATTGTGATTTTTAAATAGAGAAACATGACAAACTCTAGTATGAAAAAAAGGTGAGGTCTACTTAGTTTATTTTTTAAATTTTCACAAGAGCATCTGCCTAAGAAGGATGCCCTTTTTCCTAAATGTGCTTATGTCTCTCATTCCTCTGTTCAGAGACCTCCTGCGGTTCTCTATCCCTTAGCAAGTAAAGTTCAAACTTCTGTATTTAACTTATAAGCACCTTTGTAAACTACAGCCATCACTATTTTTCAAGCGTATTCTCTCTACCACATATTTTACATGCCAAGCCCTGAACAGACACCTGAAATTTCCTGCCACCATGCTATTGCTAACATTGTATCCTATGTCTGAATTGTCATCTGTGTGTTATTTCCTCACACTCATCTGTAAATTCTGATGCCAGGGATTGTACTATATTTAAATTTACCATGTCTTTCAGCATATGGAATAGAGTTTTGCAAGCAGCTAGGTGCTGTAGTAAACAGAGCATTGGGCCTCAACTCAGGAAGCCTGTGGTTCAAATCCAGTCTGACACTGTGTGACCTTGGGTAAGTCACTTAATCTGATTGCCTCAGTTTCCCCCACCTATTTCCTTAGGTAGTTGTGAGTATCAAATGAGATAATATTTGTAAAGCTTTTAGCATAGTGCCTGAATATTGTAGATGATATATAAATGCTAGGTACTGTAATAATAATAATAACAGTAATTATTATTCTATGATAGAGGGTTCTTAAGTATTAGGAATTACCAATTCATTATCAACCTACAAGGAAAGGAAGAGAAGGCAAGGTTTTGAAATAAACAAATAGAAATACTTCTGTTATCCACTATCAGTATATACTATAAATCTTGTTAAGTAGGATTTTGCTAAGGCAAGGACTATTTTTTTTATTAAATAAATTGATTAGGTCCTGGAAATCAGAGAAAGGAATGACAACTTCATAAGAATTTGAGAAAATGGTCTGCATTAAGCAATCGCTACCGTTCACAGAGTTCCTTAGGGATTGCAGAATACTTTGCATATATTTTCTCATTCGATTAAGCAATGATTTCATGAATGGCTACTTAAAATGATATTCTGTCTCTCAATAAATAGCAAATATAAATCATGTCCCTTAAGATGCTAAATGGCCATGGATTCCTATCAATTTGCATTCCTGGCTTTGTGGCTTATCTGGGCACCATTTTTCTTTTGGGAAGTTAGCTAAATTAGCATGCCACACTGCAATAAATATTCAACCTGTGACATCTATTTTCCCCTGGTTCTTCAGTGCTGGGTTTATGAAGAAAAACAATCCCTGAACACAGCACTCTGCCACTGGGACTACTTTGTGCCTTTTAGGTAACTCAGAATCACTGAGAGCAACTAATTTAATCTGCAATGAAAACATAAAGGCAGCTTTCCTAGAGGGGTGCATAACAATATCTCTTTTCCCTACTATTTTTTCAGTTATGAGAAAATTACATAATAATAGAGAAAAATTAAACATAGAAGTACTGGTCATGTAGAGACAAAATCATCTCTAACCTTAGTTAGTAAGATACTTTACTTAGAAAAATCCAGAGAACTGGCAGAGAGATTATCTGGACCAACCCAGAAGGGAGCTCTGAGGTTCAGAGGCAGAAAGTTATTTCCCAGTGGTCACAAAATCACAGGTGGGGCCTTAAAGGTCACCTACTGCAAACCCCTCACTTTACAGATGGGGAAATTGAGGCCTGGGGTGGAAGGAAGAGAAGTGCCTTCCCCAAGATCAAAGAACTAACAGAGAGGGGAATTCTAACCCAGAGGCATGTTAGAAGAGGTAAGTCAATGTAGCTCCATTATGTATGTCTAAAGGTATGATAACTGGACAGAAGTTGGGCTGAAGTTCAGGGGTGCTTGGCCTTTTTTAGGGCATGGATCCCGTGGCAGTCTAGAACCTGCACGCACCATCTCAGAATAGTGTTGACAAATGCATAAGATAAACTACATGGTATTATAAAGGAAAACAATTATACAAAAATGAAATTATCAAAATGCTAAAATAAAAAATGTCAGATTCCTAGGTCAAAAACTCCTACTATAGTATGAAAAATGGGTTTGTTAGGTATATTAATAATTAAAGTTGGCATAAAATGAATTTAGAGATCACATTATTTATCATTCATATACTCATTCTCATTTGTTTATTGAAACAATATCCTGAGGAACTGCTATAGAAAACAATTAGCCTAATTTTAGCAAGTCTGTGTACTAGGAAGTGCTATAATTTCATTTCCTTTTAATCATTCACATCTTTAGCCTGCCTTTCCTCCCTCTACTTTTGACTTAATCTCCTCCTCATTCTTGTTTCCTCCCTAACCCTTTCTCGCCCCCTCACATGGCCCAGGGATCATAAGGGCCAAGTACTGTGGTTTTGCCTGAATCATGTTCCCGACAAGCCTCCAAATTTGGGCTGCCATTTTCCTACGGAGAGAAACTCAGACTGACTCATATTATCTTGGCTTCAGGGAGGGAAGGAGGGAGAGGATGGGTGGCCCAGGGAGGTAGTTTAGAAGTCCATGGAGGCATTTCAAGGTCCCATGGAAAGGGGGCTGACCTCCAGCTTCAAAAGTGCCTCAAGAAAATGGTGTGATCAAATGAGGGAAAACAAACCACCCAAAAGAGCATTCTCTAAGAAAGAAGTCCTTGTGAATCTAGGAATTTCACAACCAACAGCTTCCTTCCCCAATTTCTGATTGTCTGAAAACCATCAAAGGGTCTTGCATTTATGCAGCTGTTTATCTTTCAAGGAAATATCTCTGACAGGGGAGAGATGCCTACACTAGGCCGGTTTGCTCACTGGTGGGCCCTTCAAATCAATTGTTGATTGAAGTTCAATGGAGTTACTCATTAGCAAGTGTGAACAATAGTGAATGCAAAGTCCAGGTTCTATCTATTTACAGGGCCAAAGGAAACTACTCATTAGTTATCAGTGAGAATATTTCCAGCATTATTACCAAAGAAAGTTAAAGTAATTTGGAGGTTTTTTTTTAAAGAAATGTGGATTCCTCTTATAAGCTAATTAAGATTATTTTGTAATGTTATTTCTGTACCACAGCTATGGTTTTAAATTCCAAATCACTGACTTACTTTTACACAATTCCCATGGGATGGCATAGGCCTAATGCCATGCTCTGTATACTGTAGGTAATTCCAACACATTTGTTTATATCTTTGTCTAATTGATGGAATAGCTCCTCCAGGGGGAATTTGGGTAGGTTAGGCTGGGATCATTAAAGATGGAAAGGATCTAGTCCAAGGCTTCATTTTCTAGAGGAAGAAACTGAGGCCAAGAGAGGGGAAGGAACTTTTGGGACTTCCAAGGCCTAGCCATGGAGGTGGTGTTCAAACTTGGGTTGAGTCACCAAATCTGGTGTTCTTTCCACCAAATGCCTCACTCCAACTGCACAGCTCCCCAGGCCTAGAAACCACAGCGTCTAATACTTCCCACTACAGGAATACCAGTAGGAAAACAGGAATTCAGTCCATGAATAACTCAATAAGCACTTTACTTTAAGCTGAATGGCTTTTGGGAATCAATGAAAGAGCCTTATGATCCTTAGTCTGAGGAACAGAAAAATGAGGAAAGAGGTGTATAATAGCTATTTTCAGCTATTGTCAGCACTATACTGTGTGGCAAAGGGTACAAAGAAAGAGATACACATCCTCCGCACTCAAGGAGCTTCTTCCATGTTGTTCTACATCCAGTGTAAAGTCATAATTTAGAAATAAAATACATACCTTTTATATTCAAAGAGTTACAAGTTATAGTGTTATTAACTGTATTTAGAAAAAAGGAGCCAAGTACATCAAGGTTCTTCTCTTAACCAGCAGAAGAGACTCCATCCTTTGCTTCCCAATGGCAGGGGCCGCCATCTTGGTGGTTTCTTTAATTAGAGAAGGCCACCTGGAATCCTTCTTCCCATCTCTGGGGCTAGTCCTACAGCTCTTTCCGCAACTCAATCATAGTATCACTTTGTTTCTATTCAGCTTCCCGGAACTCCACAGCCATTCTCTACTTCCTAAGCTATATAGTGGAGGGGCCATAATACTTTTTAGGACCCCGGTGTTGGTTTGTGGGAACACCTGGGGGGTGGGGAACTACTTACCTATTTTACTTTTAGATAGCTGTAATTATTAGGAAGTTTTCCCTTAAAATGAGCCTAAATCTAATTCTTTGATTAATTCACCCACTGTATCTTGTTCTGTCCTCTAAGGTGAAGCAGAAATAATCTAGTCTGTTCTTCCATAGAACAGATCTCCAAATGTTTGAAAACAGCTATTATATACCTCTTTCCTCATTTTTCTGTTCCTCAGGCTAAGGATCATAAGGCTCTTCCACTGATTCCCAAAAGCCATTCAGCTTAAAAAGCTCCTCTTTATAATATAGAACCATATACATTCCTCTTATGAAGAAGTGGGGCACTACGGGTACCTATGACGTTGGACTTGGGTGATATGTTGGTTATTTTTGTTGAACCGTTTTTTCCTTTTGTTTTTATTTCTTTGTTATAAGTGACAGGTCTTCAGGAAAGTGAGGAGACAGAGAACTCTTTAGGGAATCATAGTAATACAGTCAAAAAGGTACCAATAAGAATTTTAAAAAGCTACATTATTGATTTAAAAGGAAGCATCATGAGAGGCTGAGGAGATGGGGACATGACTTCTGACATATTCAAGGCATGGGCTATACTTGAAACATAGATACACTATGTTTCCATGTTGAAATATTTCATGTATTATCATTTCTTCTAGAAGGAAAAAAAGTATGCACTGGCAAAGTAAAATACAGTTGGGATGAAAGTGTGTGTGCATGTATGTGTAGGCATGTCTATATATATATGTATATATACACACACGTACATTTACACATATATGTCTATGTACACACATGTGGACAGAGAAATGGGTAGATAGAGATGAGGGGAGAGGTGAATAAATTTAAAGATAAATTTAAAGCAGAAATCACAGATCTAGAAAGGAACCTCCCTCATTTGACAGATAAGAAAACATTTATACACATATACACAAATGTTTATAAATATAAGCCTTTATACATACATAGTTGCTTTTTTGATAAAGCCCCAAAACTCTCTGAAAATTAAAGTGGAAAATTTATATTACTCCACCAGCAGATTTGGGGCACACATCTAAGGAGACAAAATCTGATAACTATTGCCCTTGATGAGATGTCCCAACTCTTGCAGAGGATTTGAAAAATGGGTCAGCCTTTAAAAAACAAAGGAAGGAGGAACTTGTATTTCCATATTGAGCCAGAAAGATTTCCTCTGGTTCTGATGTGCCCAGTCTTAGGAGAAAGACTGAGTCAACATTTTGGCTTTTTAAACTTGGATTTAGGAGCAACTACAGGTTAGAAACCTAAATATTTAAACACAGAATCTCCTGCTCTGTTGATTTTTGTTTACTCCAGGTGGACTGAATATTCTGGACATAATTTCTCCCTGATAACATCCCAATGTTAGTACAGAATTAACCAGTCAAAATAATTGGAGCACGAGTTTAGCTTAAGTTGCTATTTATATGGGTAAGGAGCAATTTTCCAAAAGAAAACATAAGACCAGTCTGGGCTGGGGATCTGAAAAAGGAAATCCTGAGGTGCTGGGAAGGCGGGAAGACTATGCCTTTGCGCTCAGAACATCTAAATAAAGAGGTCTAAGTACACTATGACAACACAGTAGTCTCCTGTTCAGGATTCTTCATGCTCTATTAATAACCAAAGACAATTTCATATTTTATGAGGAACCTGCAAAGGTTCATGGCCCTTCCTCTTAACTACCATCTGGTGGAAGAATAGAATACAACTTGAAATATTTATGAGACTGTCATTAATGCTGAGAAATCCCGAAGACATACCTGTGGTTTCTCAATTCCTGAAAGAATGTCTTGAACCCTTTTTGCTTCCGAGTCATACTCTATGGGGAAAAAAAGAGGGAGAGAAGAAAAGAAAGAAAATTAAGTTACTACCAGTAGATGGCACCCACTCCCAAACCCTTCAGGTTTTCACAATGGCGTCTAAACTAGGATTCATTACAACTCAGTGTTATCTAACAAGTGAACTCTTGGCAACATTTTTCCATTAGGGAATGAAAACCACAAGAAACATATCTTGTCTATGACAAGGCCAACTCCGCACAAGGACAGGAGTTCTGGGTGGAGGGATGTGGGACGTGTTAACTTGGAAACACATCTAGTTGGTCTACACATGTTGAAGAGTTTCACACTAGGTTTTATTTAGCAAGATGTCAGCCTTAGGAGAAAGAATTGGAGCTGGAAGGAGCAACTCAGTCCAACCTTCTCATTGTATGGATGAGGAAAGAAGCCAGGATATGAAGAGTAAGTCATCCAGGGCCACTGCTACTCAGTGAGAGAAGTGGGTGGGAGGTTCTACGATTCGATTCAAATCAATTCAACTTAATTCAATATGTTTTTATTAGAATTCAAGCACTGTACCAAGAGACAAATTATATGCCCACAGCCTGGTACTATGGTAGACGTTTAATGAATGCTGGTTACCTGATCAAACCTTTGCAAGAGAAAGAAGCAATGGCGTAACATTTTTCACCCCTCTCCAGGCTGGACTACAGACCCACCCTTTAGACAGAAGGGTCAGGAGCAAGAATGATGAAAGATTGAGAAGGGGCATAAAGCAGCTGTTGGTGACATTCAAGAAAGTGCTTACAGAAGATGGCAAACCCCTGAAGGGCAAAGACCATTTTATTTTCATCTCTGCATACCTACCAGACACTTAATAAATGCTGACTGGCTGGTTAGTGGAATGATAGGGACAAAACTGGACTCAAAAGGACTTAAGACACCATGCTTAAAAAGTCTGGCAGTGAAAATGAGGGAGATGAGGCAATACAAGCTTGAGAGCTGTTTTCAAAGGAAGAAGAGAAATAACAGTGGTGGTGGTAGTAGTAGTAGTAGTAGCAGTAGCAGGAATACTAGTAAAAGACAAGGCCCAGGATGCTATGAGGCAAATAGAGGTTGGTGCAGGAATATTTTCAGGTGGGCATGTTAAAGGCTTCACAAGACTAGCCTGAGATAAAGGATTGGCAAAAGAAAGATAACGCTTTTAAAATGAAATTGTTCCATAAACAGCAGTCTTATGTCCAAGGGACTATGAACATAAAAGCAGGGGGTGAATTAGTGAGTAGTGATAGAAATTCAAAGGAAAGAAAAAGATAATAAACAAGAAATTTCCCCAAGGAAACAAGCAAACCAAAAAATAATAAACTCAAGAGTTACAAATAGGGTGATGCTGTGCGTTTATTCTCAGAAAAGGAGAATGACCTTTATACTGAAAACAACAGAACAAAAATAGCTAATGGAGTTCATGCCCAAGATAAGTAAGGAAATAGTAGGTGAGCATCTGGTGGCTTGATGAATGCAAGGCAGGGGAGTCAAAAGAACTATATCCTCTGGGTCTAAAAAACCCAAACGAAAATCCAAACCTGTGGATATGACAGCTGAGCTAGCTGCTGTCAGCGATATCTGAAAAATTGTGACAAATAAGAAGGGAACCATGTGATTAGAGAAGGGAAAATGTCCCAATTCTCAAAAATAAAAGGAAAAAAAGCACAGAATAGAGCTGTCCAACTATAGATCAGCAAGTTTAACTTTGACTCCGGGGAAAGCTTATGGAGGGGTCATTAAGTGATGGCTGGGGGCTGGTTGGATAGATGATAGAGCAGTTACTACAAAGAGCTGATTTCACCACATTATGCCAGATGAAACTCATTTCCTTTTCTGGACTCACTACTAAAGAAAGAGTGGAGGGGAATATTGTGAACATAGTTTATTAAGAAATTAGTGAAGATTTTGGTAAAACATTCCATCTCTTATTTATTTATTTATTTATTTAGCCTTTTGGAGGGCAACTGGGGTTAAGTAACTTGCCCAAGGTCACACGGCTAGGTTTTTGTTTGTGTGTGCATTAAGTGTCTGAGGCCAGATGCGAACTCAGGTACTTCTGATTCCAGGGCCAACGCTCTATTCACTGCGCCACCTAGCCGCCCCCTAAAACATTCCATCTCTTGTGGGGAAGGTGGAGGGAGTGATATTACTGGGGTGTTTAGCCAGAAGGAGAGGCTAAGGGAGACACAATAACCGTGTTTAAATATCCAAAGGGATATCAGGTAGGGAAAGGCTTAGAGTGCAGAGGTGTCAAGCTAGACTCCATGTCAGGAAAAGCTTCCCAACACCAACAATCAGGACAGGCCATTAGTGGAAAGGGCTACTTGAGAAGCAGGAAGCAGTGGCTTCATCTTCCTTGGAAATCTTCAAGGAAAGGAGAGACAATTGTTCTCTTAATTCTAGCACCTTCCTCCTATTAATTATTTTCTACTTATCTTGTGCAAATATTGTTTTGTACATAACCATTTGCTTGTTGTCTCTCTGTCAGATGGCAAGCTCTTTGAGGGCAGGTACTGTCTTTTGTCTCTTTGTATCCCCAACCCTTTGTTTTGGGGTTTGACAACACGACTGTTGAGGTCCCTTCTATCTCTCAAATCCCATGATTCCATTATCACAGTGTTACATTTCATATACACTTCTAAAAACTGTTTCATAACAGTTTCATAAATAATCCTTTTTGTTCTTTATTGTATATTGAAATGCCCCTATTTATCGATGTTAATTAAGTCCATGAGAAAAAAAGAAAAAGAAAAAAGAACTTGGAGTCAGGAAGAGACCTAAGTTCAAATTCAGTCCAAGACATTTACTAGTTGTGTGACCCTGGATATGTCACTTAACCTCTGCCTCAGCTTTGAACTGCAATAACAGTATTTACCTCCCAGGATTGTGAGGATCAAATAAAATATTTGTAGCACACACTTAACAAACCTTAAAGTACTACATACATGATATTTATTATTATAATTATTAATTATTGTTATCATTATCAGTACACTGGAAGACAAGGGACAAGATTATATCTAACACTCATATACTTTGATTTTTCATTACATGTACACATGACATATCATAACTATATTTTATTTGCTATGTACTAAAATAATGTTATATATGCACACACACATATACACACACATACAGAGAGAGAGAGAGAAAAAGTCTGAAAGACGTATAAAAGAATACAAAACCCATTGCACAGATTTTTATGTTGAACTAATGAGAAAGAAATAAACATTCCAGGCAGGCTATAGGTTATTTACTTTTTTTTTTGGAGGGCAATTGGGGTTAAGTAACTTGCCCAAGGTCACATGGCTAGGTTTTTGCTTGTGTGTGCATTAAGTGTCTGAGGTCAAATCCGAACTCAGGACCTTCTGACTCCAGGGCCAATGCTCTACTCACTGCGCCATCTAGCGGCCCCTAGACTATAGGTTATTTAAAGGAAGCTATGATTCTACTTTTGATTTGGTAATCCTAACTCCAGGCAAAAAGCAAACACTTATAAACATAAAACATAAGTGCTCACTCTTTTAATTCAATTATTTACTTCACCAAGAGTGTTAATGCAAGATAATAGAGACGAACACAATGCCTGTAACACAGAACCCACAATGCTAACTGAATAACCAAACACCCTGGACTTCTGACAACTGGTCAACCTGAAGACTGATCAAAAACATACCTCCTTCTGCTACAGTGGAAAGACCACTGGATTTGAGGTGAGAGGACCTGAGAATAGTGTGCCTATAGGATCTAGTCTCTTATTTTCCCTGTTTCTCAATTTCCTCCTGAGCAAAATCAGATGGTCAGATTGGGTAGTAATGAAGACCCTTGCAACCCTAAAGTCCTCCTAGGCAGAGAAGTAGCTGACTATGGGTGTGAAAAGAGGCACATACATTGTTCAATATGTGGACTGACTCTGCTTGGCTGTGAAGGGAGGATGCTATGGTGAGGGGAGGATAGTGTTACTGGGAAATGACAGGATGCTGGGGATGGTTTAAAAAGCATCATTAAGCTTTTTTTTAAAAGGAATCAATCTGGTGACAGCTGCATATAAAATATTCCTCAAAAGCTAATGCGCCAATATGAATATGTTGTCTTTCCCAACATGATCTGAATAACTAAGTTAATTCAATTCACAACGCATTTCTCCTTTATGAAACACTGACATGTGTCTGAGAGTGACCTGGACGTGACTCATCCTGCTCACAAAATCCCTCCATGGTCCAGCTGTACCTCAAATGGAGGTTATAAAACTTGGCTTAAGTTTTCCAGGAAACAAAGCCAGTCACAGAAATGCAAACATGGGCTCCCAGGAAGGAGGTTTGTGGGTGGGAAGAAAAAGAACAGGAACAGATCATAACTCTCTAAGGAAATTAAAGTTTTAAAGGCAACAGTCTCATGGCCTATACAGAGATTCTTCATTTTTATATCAAGGGACTTTTCCTAATATTCTCTCTCCTATTTTGAAAGGTAATTGAGAGTTGCCTTTTGTTTTTATGTTATATACGTATGTGTGTATATGATGTTTTCCAATCTCTGTACATCTTTATTTCATTTTACTGACATCTTTGGTTTTTCAATCATCTTTATTTCTGAATAAATTCCTCTCCCTTTCCTGCCTGGCGAGTTGCCCCTTGAAATAAAAAAATGAAAATTGAAGTGGGAAAAATACCACCCTCAAGTTCAGACAAAGTAATCAACTAATCAGGTGAGTCTGACAGTATAGTATAACCATGCTTCATGCCCACAGTCCTCCACCTCTGAAAGGAGGGGAGATAAGAGTATTTCCTCAATTCTCTTCTGGGTTGTTATCACACAGAGTTCAGTTTCACTTTTACGGTCTTTCCATGTACACTGTTGCAATTATGGTGCATACTGACTTCTTGGTTCTGCTTCTTTTACTCTGTATCAGTTCATATCAGTCTTATTACTTCTCCGAATTTTTCCTATGCCTTGCTTCTTATAATACAAGGATATTTCTTTCTGTATTCATGTGCCACTATTTATGTAGGTATCACCTACTGACAGGCAGTACCTATAGTGTGCTCAATTCTTTTCTTAAAAATTCTATTATTTTTAATATTCTTTTTAAAATTTAAGTTACAAATTCTCTCCCTTCCATCCCTCTCCCATACATAGAGAAACCAATCAAAATCATATCAATTATACATGTGAATTCATGCAAAACACATTTTCATATTAGCCATATTTTTAAAAAAGTGAAAAAATAAAGAAAGCAAGAAAATTGTACTTCAGTTTTCCCTCAGAGTTCATCAGTTCTTTCTCTCTGAAGGTGGAGAATACTTTTCATCATGAGGCCTCTGGAATTTTCTCGGATCACTGTGTGGATCAGAGTAACCAAGTCTTTCCTAGCTGATCATCATTCTTCTAGGGAAGAATGGCTTTGAGAAAAATGAGTCTTACACCATTTCTCCTGGATTGATTTTACAATGAAATATTTCAAAATATTTTCTCCTATTTTTTCATTCTTTTGATTTTTGTTTTTATTGTTTCCTGATAAGTCACAGAGTCATTGGCTTCCACTTGCCCAGGGCTAATTCTTAAAGGAATTATTTTCTTCCAGGGACTTTTGTATCTCTTTTTCCATTAGGTCAATTCTGCTTTTTAAGGTATTATTTTCTTCAATTTTTTTTGGTGATTGTTTTACCAAGCTATTAATTTTCATAATTTTCTTATTTCTTATTGGCTTTCTCTAATTTTTTCCTACCATTCTTCTCCACCCCCCCCCCTTTTTTTTGCTTTTTGGAGGGGGGAAGATAAGGCAATTGGGGTTAAGTGACTTGCCCAAGGTCACACAACTACTAAGTGTTAAGTGTCTGAGGCCGGATTTGAACTCCAGACTTCAGGGCCAATGCTCTAGTCACTGCACCACCTAGTAGTCCCCTAATCTTTTTCTTTAACTCTCCCAGGAATTCTTGTTGGGTTCATGTCCAATTAGCATTTTTCTTCAAGGCTTTGTAGCTATTTTCACATTGTTGGGAAGACAGTGCGCCCAGCTTCAGAGTATTGTGGGCTGCTGTTTTTAAAGGTAACTCTGAAGGTCTTCAAGTTTTTGCTACTTCCAAGGTGGTGATTTGGAAAGAGCTATGGCTCACTGCTCTCCTGGTTTGTGTCCTCTTGGCCCTAGAACAGTGCCAACACCCCTGTTCTCCAATCACAAGCGCTCCTCTCCATCCTAGAACTGCAACCCAGAACTGATTATAGGCAACAGGATTGCCAATCAGAGCCAGCTGCACCCAGTACCAGCAAAAGATCTGCTGTAATCTCTTTCTCACCAGTTGTCTGACCCCATTACTATCTCTGGACTGGGAGCCTCTGAATCTGTTACGACTGTTGTGGCCACCTCGAAGGCTGATGTTCTGCTGGCACTCTGGACCTGTGCCCACCTTGGTGTATTTACAGATCTCTCCTGTGGACTTCCTAAGTTGTCTTAGAGGGAAAATGTCTCACCCTGACCTTCTGTTGGCTCTGCATTATTTTAATGTTGTTTGAAGGGAAATGTTGGGAGAGTTAAGCTAAACTGCTGCCAATACTCCGCCATCTTGGTTCTACCCCCTCAGTTCTTTTATAAAACAAAAACAATGCTGCTATGTTTTATTACCTGTGAATCTTTTTCTTTTTGACTGTTTTTGGAGGTGTGCTGTTAGTCATTTTTAAAAAGGAGCATAGCATCTAATTATTTTTCAGAATGGCACACTTCAATTTAATAAGCATGCATCATATAAAGGCACAGTCTCATGCACCAGTATTCCTCAGGGCATTTAAGTTTAATGAGAACACAGCCTGCACAAAATACAAAGTGTATGAGAAGTAAGTTAAAAGGGGGACAACCCTAACCATGGTGAAGATACAGTCCCACTATTATCAAGTAATCATTGGCAAAATGCATCTGTTTGTTTATGCCTGCCCTGCGCCTTTTCACTGCTCTCTGGGCTACTTTTGGTTAGAATGCCTCAAATCCTTGGACAATCTATTGGGAGTATAGTACTAACTGTGACTGGAGGCAGAAGACCTGGGTTTGAATCATGGCACTGCTTCCTAACATCTGCCATCTGTATGACTTTGGTCAAGCCACTAATGTCTCAGGGCCTCAGTTTTCTTATCTGTCAAATGAGAGGGATGGACCAGATAACTTCTGACATCCCTTCCAGTTCTAAACCTATGGTCATATGGTACTACAGGACACTGGTGGTCAAGGATTTTTTTTTCCACCAGAGAGCACTCAGGAACATTGAAAAGTATTGCACAATTTTCTAAGTGTTACCTATAAAGCCTTTCTTCTTCTTCTTCCCCGGCACTGGACAATTCATGGTCCAAATGCAGATACTGTCCAAGAGAGTTGTACTATTAAACAAACTCAGTGAACTGCTGATCTAACCCCCTACCATTATTTGGAAAACAAGCATGCTTCAACCACTTGGTTTTTTCACATGTGAATGGGCAGGTTGACCTCTTTGGAATGGTTGTGGTGTCAATGAGGAAGCCTCTAGCATTTGGGGGCTTGATGTCAGTATGGTGTAATCTGCAAACAAAAGAATTTGGAGGTTTTCACTATTTATAGGGAAATCAATGGATATTTATTAGGACCTTATTATGTGTATTCAGGATACAGAAAGAAGCCCTTCCAAGAAACTCCTTGTTGTTGTTCAGTTGTTTCAGCTATGCCGGACTCTTTAGGACCCCATTTGTGGGATTTTTGGCAAAGATACTGGAGTGATTTGCTATTTCCTTTTCTAGCTAGTTTTTTACACATGAGGAACTGAAGCAAAACAGGGTCACAAAGCTAGTGTCTGAGGCCACATTTGAACTCAGGTCTTCTTGACTCAAGAAGTTTATATTCTCCAAATGGAAATTACTCTATCAGGACATTGTAGTTCTTTCCAATTTCAGTGTTGAATACTCTTGGCAAGCACACGCCTATTTCTTAAAATTCTTTTTCTTGATACTGATAATCAGAGAAACTGAAGAAATTTGTCTCCTCAGTTGTATCTATCCAAGAATATTAATATATACATGGAAGGCTGCTTTTTGAAAAATAGGCCTTTAGGTTACTTTCCTGTCTTATGTCAATTTTTTTTAAACCAACTCTGCAGGGTTAACACCTTTTATTCTTATTCTGACTCTTCATCAGGGCATGGAATGGTCTTGGGTTCTCCAGGCAGAACAAATCATGCTCTATTTCAATGAGAAGGCTTTCCAGTATTATGCAGAGAGCAGATTGGATCCATTGGCATTGTACCATATTAGAGCATTTGTAAATTAATTGGCATTTGATTCATTTCACCATTAACTATGTCCATCTGAAAGAGCTAGTCATACATGTGTTATGAGGCCGTATGGAAGACACCTGTTCTCTGAGTTGGAGGCATACAACCTCTGACTAATGTAGTTATATTCCCCTGAGTCAGTCACTTACACCACTCAGTGTTCTAGGCAATACCCTGAGACTGTGTTGTGGAGAAGATGCCATTCTGCATTGGTAGAAATATGGAACCTGGTAGTTGAGAGAGAGAGGAGAGGGAGGGAGGGAGGGAGAGAGAAAGAGGGAGAATACATGTGTGTACAGAGACTGACAGAGAAAGAGACAGAAAGAGGGTGAGTTGGAAGCTAGTTAGGTAGTAGAGTGGACAGAGAGCTGGGCCTGGAGACAGAGAGACCCAAGTTCAGATCCATCCTCAGTCACTAATTGTGTGATACTGTCTGCCCCAGTTTCTTCATCTGTAAGATGGGGGTAATGATAGCACTTAGCTCCTAGGGTTGTTATGAGAATTAAATGAGATAATATCTGTAAAGCCCTTCGTACACTGCCTGAGCCAAATCATTAAGTTTTTTGCTTTAGCAACAAAAGCTACCTCAACATCTCACCTCCAATGGGGGAGATGGTCCATCTCTAACAAACAGAAGGCTGGAACAAATATGGCACTCAATCAGAAGCGGGTTATGGGATGGGAACTCTAGAGCCAGAAGGATACCCAGAGGCCATTTAGAACACAGTGGACAGTCCAGGGAAACTGCTTACGTCACAGACTCAGAGGTATATTGGAACCTGCCTCCTCTCATTCTACAAGTAAAGTGCCTTTCACTAGACTACACTTCTCTCCCCAACCCCCTGCCACCTCACATAGAAAAAAAAGAAAAAGCATCATGAGAAAAGACCAATGATGGTTTCCACATCTGCTCCCAAAAGGGTTGAAGCGATAGGAAGCTCTGGACTCAAGAAAATCGCCCTGCTGCAAAGACAGCTCACTACCACATTTCTTCCTTTGTAGAAGAGGACATTGTCCGACTTGCACCTGGTGGCTGCCCAGAGACCGTATCTACTGCTTCAACAGCCCCTGTGTTCCTAGGGGATGACATCAGCCCAGGCTTCTCTTGTGAACCTCGTGTCTTGTCCTCAGGAACAGCTTTTACATTTAGAGAGGCTAGTCATAACATCATACGCTTTATTAAAGTTTGCAAGGGAGGAGATGGGCCGGCTGTACTTCTGAAGGATCGCCATACCAAGTCACACACACCCGAGTACTTTGCAAGATACAAAGGCAGGCAAAAATGAGACAAGAGGGAATAGAGAAAATCTCAAGTCAGGTCAACACAAAAATCAATAAAACAACAAAATATTATAATGCGTTAGGAAATTAGAGAAAATAGTCACCTCAATCAAGGCAAACACTACTCTGCAAACAGAGATACAAAAGAAAATGAAACAGAGATACCAAAAGGCATCGGTGGAAATGAGAGGGGATGGAGCTGGGATTTGGTAGGTGTAGGGAGCTAACAGTAAAAACTCCCTTTATCACTACAATTTGGTACTTGCTATGTAAGTTACAGTCTAGGAAGTTGCTCAGGACCTGGAAAGGTTTAAGTGACTGGCCCCAGGGTCACGGGTTGGATCTGAATCTAGGCCTTCTTGACTTGGAGGCCAATGGTCTATATCCATGATTCAATGAAGGTACCACAAGAAAACTGTTCAACTGATCAACAGGCATTCATTAAATGTCTGTTCTGTGCCAAGCTCTATGTGCTCAAATGCTGAGCAAATACAAAAATCCAACTGCCTGTTTACCGAGGGGCTGGCATTCTAATACATTCTATTAGGGAGATGGTATGTACAGTTATAGGGATATATAAAATGTTCCCCAAAAGGTACAAGACAGCCTGAGAGGGGCAGGAAACAGCAGCTGTTAAGGAGGAGAGCCTTTAAAAATGGCCAGAGAATCACAGACAGGAAGATAGCTTAGACATCAGGGGGTCCACAGATCTAGAATTGGAAGGGACTTGAGAAGACCTTTAGACCAACCCTTTTTATTTTATGGATGGGGAAACTGAGGTCCAGAAAAGTAGTAGTTAGAGAAATAAACCAAATATCTCAGAAGGAAGCACAGCTGATTATCAACTAATAATGTCTACTAAATAACTAGTATCAATAGTTAATGGTTTTTGCAATCAATATTCTGGAAGATTGATGATTTCATCAGTGTGGGTACTCCCTCCATCAATATCATCTAGACAGCCATTCTGGCAGACAGCTTGGAGTTTTAAAAATAATCCAATGTCCCAAGAAGACAAATTTCTTGCAAGCCTATAGTTTTCTGTACTGAAAAACCTTGTCCCATGGAAACTGACATTTGACTGACGGTAGCTTCAGTGAGGAGGGTCCCTGGAGGATAGACACACAGTCTGCTACCAGGCCGACCCCAGAGGGCTTGTACAAGCCTGCTTCCCTCTAGTATAGTCTCTAATTACTGAGTGTCCCCTCCACACTATGATTAAGGCATCGAATAGGATGTTTAATGTCAGAGCCCAAAGAAATCTGCCCAAGGAAATTTGATGGTGGAAATGTCCCAAATGCAAATATCCCTGAGACACTTGGGACATTGAAGCTTAAAGTGTGAAGGCCAACAACATTTTAGTAGTAGCCACTTCTGTGACAATGGGGTCTCACTTTTTTTTAAACTTAAATGTGGGATTTTTTTTCAATACAGGAAACTCTGGTGAGGAAAATCTCTCTACTGAGGCAGAACTGCTCTTTTTTTTTTTTTAAAGTGACTTAGCTTAATGAGAGAGAGGTGAGGGACGTAGGGTGTGGACTGAGACATTTCTTTTTAAAACATGACCAATACAGGAATGTTTTGTATATTTCTTACAAGGGTCTTCTTTTCCCGCCCCTCTCGCCCCCCCAGAAGGTGGGTGGCAGGGAAAAAATATTCATTTTTAAGGGAGTTTTTAAAAAATTGACTTAACAAGTGAGTGATAAAAGATTCAATATTTCAAACTAAATAATATTCCACAGAAGTGCAGGAAAGGGAATTTATTTAAAGGTAATGTATGGAAGCTCTGTACTGATCACATAGAGAACAGGGGAGGACCTTTGGGTTAGGTCTTTTTCACTAAAAGGAGATCAGGTGACTAAGAAGATTCCAAAGCCTTAAAAAAAAGCAAGGGAAATGGACATGGACAGGTGGAACCTAGGCATGTATACAAGGGGCCACCGGTGTGTATAATTCAGCAGGATGGGCTTGGTCCCCTCATGCCCTCTGGCTAGAACATGGCAGAGAGTCTGTCTTCTCCTTTCCTGGGAACATGTCTGAGAGAAGTTGTACTTGGGCATTTATAACAACTCATCTGTAGGGAAAAGGGAGGAAGCAGGGAAAACCCTAAAGAACAAAACATGATACAAGGGCTGTGTCTAGACCTTTTTTTTTTTTTTTTAAAGCAATTGGGGTTAAGTAACTTGCTCAAGGTTACATGGCTAGTCATTTGATTTATGCGTGGGTGCTCATTTTCTGAGGCCGGATCTGATCTCGGGTCATCCCAACTCCGAGGCCGGCGCCCTTACTCACTGCGCCACCTAGCCGCCCCTTTAGGGCAATTGGGGTTAAGTAACTTGCCCAAGGTCACACGGCTAGGTTTTTGTTTGTGCGGATTAAGTGTCGGAGGCCGGCTCCGAACTCAGGTCCTTCTGATTCCAGGGCCCGCGCTCTATTCACTGCGCCACCTAGCCACCCCATGTGTCTAGACCTTTAATAAAAATGGAGGTCTTGGGAAGTCTGGACCAAAGCTCTGTTCTTATTCTTATTCAGAAACTTTTCTGTTGACTCCACAAAGGGAGATCACATATGCATGTGACTGGGCAAGGGATGACAAGAGCATTTATTTTTTTACCCTAAAGAACAGCCAATTAAACAGGGAGAGCAAACCCACAGAAATCAGTCGAGTAGAAGGCAGACATGCTTGCTTGGCAGACAAGAAGGGCCCAAGCCCTCTTCTGCCATCTGTGTGTCTGGGCTGTTTTACCGGCTAGCTCAGCCCTAATGTGGGCCAGATATAGCGTGTATATTTTGGGGGAAACTTCTACTCCGTGATTATCGACCAAAAACCGCTACCCTCCCTGGGTGTGTAAGAGCCAGGCAGACACTTAAACACAGGATATCGAGCTTTACAAAGGTAATGAAAGATTACGCTCGACTTTCTGCATTGTGGTTGAAAGGCTCCTATAAGGTCCTGATTTTGAAGGTTGGTCCATCATGGCCAACATTTTACAGTTGAGAACAAAGATGACAGCTCACATTTCTGTAAGGTTTCCAGGTGTGCTTCCCTCCCCACAACCTTGTACAGGCAGATGGGAGAAGTGCAATGGTACCCTTGCTCCCTGTCAAGCCATCAGACTGGCTTCTGGTACCCATCATGGGGAGAGGAAAGGGGAATCAGTGTGGAGGAGGAGGAAATAACCATGCTGATGATGAAGATGGTGATGGCAATGGCCAATGTTTAATTGTGCCATTATTATCGCCTTTGAAAAGAGTCCAGTTTTTCTACTACCACTAGCAACAACTGTGACTAACCATAAATACGTGCATGTATTTGTATCTATCTATAATTTGTATCACACACACACCCCAACTGTATTTAAAACAAATGCATTATATATATATATATGTTCAGTGCTGGGCCCAGAGTCAGGAAGATGTGAGTTCCAACCCATCCTCAGATATGTTTTAAGTTGTATGACCCTCAACAAGTCACTTAACTTCCAGCTTCCTCAACTATAAAATGTGGATAATAATGTCTATTTATCAATGTTGTGAAGGTCACATGAGATAATGTGTCAAGCACTTAGAATGATGACTGGCACAGAGTAATCACTTAAGAAACTCAGCCTGACTTCCTTTCTTTCGTCCTTTATTTCCTCCCTCCCTTCCTTCCACAATACACATACATACATGGTATCCCAAAAGTCTCATAACAGTTTCCAGCTGACCCACTCACCACTGACCAGTTAAAATTAATCCCACCATCAGAGAACTTGTGTCCACATTGCCTGACACATTGCCAATAGGGGTACCTTAACCATTTCAAGAGGGAAAATATCTAACTAGGTCACACCTCGTGGATTTAGACAAAACCTGACCAGCCTTCTCTTCAAATAAGTTACTACTGGTGGGGGTGGGGAGTGGCAGCCCACATAATTTTCACAGGGGCACCAGTTTTAAAGCGGGGGGGGGGGGAATAAAACCCAAACCCAATAGCAATCAAATCCATGAATCTCGTGGTGCTTTCTGACTGTGTAGTTGCCCAAAGTAACCCTCATGAAACTGTGAACTGTCATCAAGTCTGAAGACACAGCAGGGACCAGGGGATTCAGAGCCGTCCTGAGCGTGGTCTCACATCCTACCTCTGAGACCCTGGGAAGCCACTTAAACTCTTGAGGTCCCTGGAAACTCTTGAAAACAATAAGGAAGCTCCCTATGTGGGTGAAAGCACAGGCTCTATCCCTCTCAAAAAAAAAAAGTTAAAGTTTAAGTGAGTAAGACCATAGGAAACATTTGGTTTAGCTTTGAGTCAATAATTTCCTCATAGCTTCATCAGGATTTCCCCCCCTATTTTCTCCAGCTTCCTAAGAAACATTTTCTTTCTTTCTTTCTTTTTTTGTTTATGATCACAAAAACTCAGCACCATCTGTCCCAAACCACGATGGAGAAACAGGTCTGCTTGCCAAGTGCATGGAGTTAAGAAATTGATTGAAACAAAGACTCATCTAGAAACGGGGCAACAGAGAGCTTATCCAATGGACCCGTTTTGGGTGAAGTCCTTTTTTTCTTAGGCAGGGACCTGTTTGGTGGGGACAAGGGGCCCCTTCTGCTCTGCTAGACTCACTCGCTCAATCCCAGTAAGACGGACGTCCGAACAGACCAAAGCTCGCCTGAAAGGAGCCCGGGGTTGTTTTCAAAGGAAGCTCTCTATGGGAAAGGTGCATGCCCAGTCTGTCTGTCTCATTCTATTCCTGCTGTGAAATTAAATTATATGGAACTTAAATTAAGCAATTTCCTGAGCAAAATGAAAGAATCTCATAAGCTATGGCAGCTGGTATCTCTGTTGCTCAAATAAACTGTCTTCATTTTTTGAAACATGAAAGCTAGAGAGAAAAAAAATACATTTAGCATACATTTGGGCATGGTAGAGTAGAATGAGCATGGGCTCTGGGGTCTGGTCCTTTGCTTCAAACCCTGATGGTGCCAGCTATGACTTGTGCAAATCCCTGAAGCCCTCCATGACTTAGTTTCCTTATCTATAAAATGAGAAGATTGGACTCGAGGCTTCAAAGCTCTCTTCCAGATCTGAATGGACAAACCTACATTTGTAGGAAAGGTACATGCTGTCCACACTACATTTACATACAGAATGGGTATGGGAAACACTCTGCCATGTTGCAGGATATGGAGTCTGACCGAGATTCCAAGATCAATTACTGAGTAAATGACTTCGTACTTATCTTGTGCCAGCCAAAATCAGAGTATGGCTGCCCTGTAGTGGGCAAGGGATCACTAAAGTCCAGGCCTACCAGGAGCATATGGTTTGAATTTTGTGGGTTTTTTGTGTGATTTTATTGTTATAGGGAAGAAACTTCCCTATCAATGCCCACCTACATCTGGGCCTAGAATCAGGAAGACTCCTCTTCACAAGTTCAAATCCAGCCTCTGACACTTCCTAGGGGGGATGACCCTGGGCAAGTTTTATTTGCCTCATTTTTCTCATCTGTAAATAAGCTGGAGAAGGGAATGGCAGGCCACTCGAGGATCTTTGCTAAGAAAACCCCAAATGGGGTCGTGGAGAGTTGGACATGACTGAAATGACGAAATAACCACAAATAATAAAGGGCCAGCCTAAGCCAAGGGGCCAGTAAAGATGGAGAAGAGGGAAAAGAGGGTGCGTCAGAAAAGCAAAGAAACAGAGTTAAGGGGACAAAAACCATCACAATAACACATTTACATGGTGCTTTATGATTAACAAAGCATTTCCCACCCCCCAGCAAACCCATAACTCATGCAGACAACACTGACATTATCCCCACTTGTAGAGGGGGAACTGAGACTCAGAACCCTAGTTTTTATCATGACCACTGAAACAGTGCGGTGTGAAGAAAACGGAGATGAACTGATGGTTACTAACCATGGGATCATGGGCAAGTCTCTGAACCTCAGTGTTTCCATCTCTAGAATGAGGATAACAGCGCCTACCTCCCAGGGCTGTTGTAAGAATCAAGCAATAAAACCTGCAAAGCACTTAGTACAATGGCTGGCACACAGTAAATGCTATATAAATGTTTGTTGCTGCTGCTGCTACGTAGTATCTACCAAAGTTCTCTCCTCCCTCCCTCTGTCTCTGTTTCTTTCCCCATCTCTTTCTCTCTCTCTCTCTCTCTCTCTCTCTCTCTCTCTCTCTCTCTCTCTCCCCATCTCTCTCTCTCTCATCTATAGATTCATATCTATACCTATATATTCGAATGCACACATGTTCACATCATCACCACTGCCACCACCAGCACCATTATCACCATCAGTCACCATCATTTCACCGAAGAGGAGAGCTCAATTTCAAGTTCAGGACTTTTGGCCACTCTGTGCCCAGCATTCTACTCATTCAATGTCCCAGTCTCTTACTGATAAGAGCTATAGAAAGGCAGCAAGCAACCAACCCAAAGCTGATTTCTCCAGCAAGCCGGTGATCTTTTGATAAAGAGGGTGAGCCAAAAAGGGGAGAGGGAGTTGATTCTTCCTGATATAGGAATAGGAAGTGGGGGTTAAGATGGCAGGCAAGGGCCTGCCCACTGATGTTTTCATAGATGTTGTTGATGGGGAGCATGAGCCCACCACCATGCAAATCTTCTTAATTACCCAGGAAAATAATCAGTCTGTACATTCTAAATGAACCCCAAGGGAAACCTAAATTTGGTGAGAATTTAAACATTTCTGAGGCCAAAACTAACAAACTTCTTGGCAAGGCACTCAAGAAAGCCATCAAGTGAATTACAATAGAAAGGCAAGAGACAGTGTTAGTTTACAACCAAGCCCCAATCATCTCCCGTGAAAAGATGCCTTCTTGGCTCTGATGCCAGAGACCTGCCAAACGGAGCACTTAGGCCTGAAGATAATTTGTGAATCAGCTACATGTTGTACTTACTTTGGATAATAAGGGCCGTAGACAAATCACTGTACCTTTAGAACTGCAGGCCGTGGAAGGATTGTACCTAACAAGTGTTTTCTATCATTTCCTATTTCACAAAGAGGACTTGGTTGCACCCTCTGGGTTATTTTCACAATGTCCTTCTTGGCCCAAACTCAAGGATGTGTGTGTGTGGGGGAGAAGAGGAAGCAAAGGTTGGGGAGAGTTTATACTATGGGAAACTTATAAACTTTCTCTATCTGCCATTATGGTCACACAGTCTAAGCAGACCCCAAATTCTGGAGAGATTTTAGGGGAGTCACAAGTTCATGAACTCGAATGGCAAAAAACCCCCAACTATTTTCACCACTTTCCAACTGAAATTTAGCACTGCCTTCAATTATTATTCTAAAAGAAATGTTTTTAAACCTTTATATTGAGAAGGGATCTCCTGAGAAGGTTAAGCCTTCTGTGAAGGCTTCACCACTCTGCCAAAAAAAGTCCATGGAACATAAAATGGTTAAGGACTCCTCTACCTTCAACCCTTTCCTCAATGCTCAGCCCACAATGATCAGTTCTGCTTAACTTCAGAATCAAACATGAGAATTATCTTAATCAAGTAGTAATTACCCTTCCATTTTCCTCCTCCCTTACAGCTTCAACCATCCCATTAAAGTCCCCTTAAACCACCCATGAAAGAACAGAAAAAGTCCAAAGGATCCAGAAGGGAGAATAAGGAAGGAATGCTGGTTAAAGACTATCTCACAGCTATACAACTCTTCTGAAGACTTTCTGACAACAATCCTTTGCCACTTTTCTATTCCTATTAAAATATTCCTTTAAATTTTCTCCTTTCCTATAAGAGGATAAAAAAGGGATGAAATCCCAGTCCCAAAACACTAAAGAAACAGAACATGAATTTTTCAGGTACTGTGTCCACAACAACAAAATGATTTGGTAGTCTTAGTCAATTCAATTTTCCAAAGGAAATACTGGATATTACTAAAGGGAATGGTAAAGCATAAAGGAAAAGTATTATTTCCGTATGATTCCATTTGCTTTTGTTAATGTAACCTAAAATATAAACTATATCGTGATTGATAGATGGCAATTATCCCCAGCTCCATTCTTACTGGCAGATAGGTGGCTCAGTGGATAAAGTGTGGGAAGTCAGGAAGGCCTGGGTACAAAGCAGGCCTCAGAGGCCTGCTAGTTGTGTGCCCTTGGACAAGTCACGTAACCCTGTCTGCCTGTTTCATCATCTGTAAAATGAACTAGAGAAGGAAACGACAAACCACCACATTATCTTTGCAAAAAAAAAAAAAATACCACAGACAATATACTACGGTCCATGTGGTCATCAAGATTTGGACACAACTGAATGACTGAATGACAGCAACAACAGCCATGCCTACAGCCCACTCCCCAAATTAGCAAAACCAAAGCACGACTCAATTAGAAGTCCCCCCCCTTTTTTGGAGGGCAATTGGGATTAAGTGTCTTGCCCAAGGTCACATGGGTAGTTTTTGTGTTAAGTGTCTGAGGCTGGATTTGAACTCAGGTCCTCTTGACTCCAAGGCTGGTGCTCTATTCACTGTACCACCTAGTTGCCCCAGACTCAATTAGTTTTAAAAGTAGTCTTGCCAAGCATGAAAACTGGGAAGATGCTAGCTGCCCTTATACCCAGAAGAACCTCGACCCTCCTTCTCTTTCCTGTGCTTGCCCCATTTCTTTCTCTTTCCCTCTTTCCCCCCCTTTCCTTCCCTCCTTCCTTCCTTTCCTTTCTTTTTTCTCTTCTTTCTCATCTCCGAGGTCACCTATGCCAAACACCTCATTTTACAGATGGGCGTTGGAAAAGAGGACTTCCCTCCATCACTCTATTTATGTTATCTTAATATATATTATGCATATTTATTACATTATAAATAATTATTCTGGATAATAAATAATTATGGAAAACAAATTATTCATTATGTAAAATAAATAATAAATAATTATTCTGGAAACAAAACAGAAAAATGGATAAAACATCCAACACCAGCAAGTTTACTTAAGAAAGCCAGAGAAAAAGTCATTCAGAGAGCTGGCCAGAGAGTCTAGTCCACACAATCCCAGGCCCATACCAAGGAGCTTGACGGAAGGCCATTTGATTTTGGAAGCTTCGTCGTCCGTCCGTCGTCCCCCCATCCTTCTGGCCAGCCCCCTTCCACATCCATGAATATACAATTCAGGATGTTTGGAGGCTGGAACGCTATGTATTCTGTAGCAGTTGCCTCCAAACCACATGTTCAAATATTTTTGCAGCTGACTGTGGCTTCGGTGGAAAGACCTGCTGTTGTTCCCGAAGAATAGAGGCTATGTTGGAGCCTTGGCCGCAGCTGTCCAAGGTCCAGCACCACCTGAAAAACAAAGTAACTAATCCCGGGAGCACTGGCTGAGTCCCCAGATGGATGGCCCAGGCTGCTTCACTGTGCACGGGGTCAACATGCAGGGGGAGTCTGCTAACGAAAGCCGTCAGACTTTGCTAAACTCCAGTGAAAATGCAGAAGCAGTCAGGCCGCAAAGCTACATTGGCAAGGAGAAATTACCCCTTCAGACTTCATTTTGGCCTCTGACCATAGAGTAATTTTTAAAAGTGTTTTTTCTGTATTATTTTGTTCACAATGAACGTGGCATGGATATCTTGTCTCAGATATTCAAGTCAGTGGGTCAGTCAATAAGAGATTATTAAGCATTTACTAAATGCCAAACATGGTGCCAAATGCTGGGCATGCCCAGAGAGGCCAAAGACAGCCCCTGCCCTCAAGGAGCTCACAGTCTAATGTCCTGGCTGTCTGCCTCTGGGAGGGTGCTATTTCTGAGGCTCCATTTCCTCATCTGTAAAATGAGGGGGTTAGATCCAACGGTCTTTGGAATGCCTTCTTGCTATAAATCTACCATCAGTCAGTCACTCAGTCAATGAATAAGCATCTATGAACTACTCACTGCATGCTGAGCACGATGGATGCTACCAAGGCAAGGGGAATTCTACAGACACAAAGAAAAAAGCAAAGATCACTCCCTGCCTCTCCTGGGGGAGACAACACACAAGACTAAATACCAAAGGAAGGTGAGCTCAGAGGGGCTGGCAGGAGCAGGCTGGGGGGATCAGGAAAGTCCTCCTGGAGGAGGCGATGCCTGAGCTAAGCTTTGGGTGACTCCTTAAATAAGAGAAAAGTCTATGGAAACACCCCCGGAATTAAAATAGGTTCATTGGCTCCTACCATCTGTGAGTCCCTGGACCAGTCACTGTACCTCTGCCTCCATTTCCTTATCAGTAAAATGGGGATATTATTCAATTTTGAACAGGACCAATGATATCATGGGTGATGGCTTGGCCTGTATGAATTGGATTTAAACGAGACAGGGCTGCACGAAGCTGTCGGCCTCAGGCCTCACTCTCTCTTCCCGAGTCATCGAAGTCCAAGACCGCTGGCGAGGGCCTGGGACACAGCTCGTGACCTCGGTGTGTTCCACATCTGATAGAGCTCTGAGCGCTCCACAGCCTTCTTCGTGGCTGCTGGGACAAATTGTTCTGATCCACCCATTCTGCCGAGGGAAGTCTTTATGTGCTTGGGGTAGATGGCAACCTAAATCACCCATGGGTCTGAGGCCCGCTGGTTAACCTCCACCGGGTGTAGCCCATCTGCCAAAGTGGTTTGACCAGGGTGTGGTCATTGCACAAGTCACAGGTGAGCTGGGTGGTGGGTGAACATCAAAGGAGAGTGAGCAGCCCTGAAAAGGGCCTGGCACCCCCCACAGCAGAGGTGCTGGCCCTCCTGGAACGCCCCCGCCCCCCAAATGGGGATAATAACATCCCCTGCCTCCCGGGGAGCGAGATGATGAACTGTAAAGCATTTAGCAGAGTGGTGGCTCACAGCAGACACTATCAATGTTATATTAGGATCATCTTTGTAACTACAGACCCAAGGTCGAGACCACTAAAGGAATGGGTGCAGGACATGGCCTGATATTCCACGAGAGGAAAACAAAATGAGCTAATGAAGAAGCAGGTGGACCCTGCACCACTTAGGGCTCTCCAGTTGCCAGAAATCATCTGTTTCCCAATTCTGTTCCCTAAGCCCTTTTAATAAAGTCATGTTACATGACGCCATGAGGATCTAGGGCTCATCCACATTTCATTTGGTGTATACAGCCAGGGTTGATTTTCTTAGACATTGGTCTCTAGTAAAAAGCTGGATAAAGAGAATTCACTGGCAGGCATTAATTTTCAAGCAAGCCAGTCTAGGGAAAGCCATTCTCTGGTTCTGGAGGATGCCACAGGGATGCTAGCAGAGCACAGAGGGTCTAAGGGGAAACAAGACAGGCAGACATGCTGGATTCCTAACATCAATGAGCAATCAGGACCCATCTTTAGACCCAGTTCCCTTAAGTCTTTCAAGGGATGATGGGGCTGGATGAGGCAGCCCCTAAGGTCCCTTCACTTTTAAGCCTATGATGGTGGGTGGTGTTGCATATTGGAGAGATGGGCAGATAGGGAACTAGAGGACCTAGCGTTGAACCCTGGTCTTACAACTTATTCCTGTGCAACCTTAAGCAAGTGACCTGACGTCTCTGGGGCTCTCAGTTCCTCAGCTGTAAAGTGAAGAGGGAATTGGACTGGATGGCCTCTGAGATTTCTTCTAGCTCTTAAACTATGATTCCATAAAAAAAAAGATATGAAATGGATGCATCCTTATCCATACATACGATGTGTCCCCCTACAGAAAGGATCTAGAGCTCATTAAGCTATCCTAAGGACACAGGATGCTTCATAAATGTTGCCTGGCCAATTAATGGTATCTCTGGAGGGGAATGAATCAACAGATCAACACGTGGAAAAAAGGATGAGGGTCAGGGCCAGGATCTGTGCCTTCCTTGGTATAGGGAGCTCCCCGATGAGGAAATCTTCCATGTCTACATGGGCTGGTAACTTTTTCACTATTTGTAGTATTAGAGAATGGCCCAGAACATGTAAGTGTCAAACTCGAGGCCCACAGCCCCGTGAGGTGCACGAGAGCTTCCACTGGGAAGCAGCAAACAAAATCAGTGGAAAGACAATAAAACAGAAGCAACATTAGAGTTTAAAATGAAGTCAAACGTGTGGCCTGGGAGGGATCCTGCGGCACCATTTTGTGGCCCCCATTTCCTTCTGAGTTTGATACCAATGGTCTAGAAAGAGTAAGATTAAATGATGTAACCAGGCTCACATGGTCAGTATGTGTAAGGGAGAAGAGAACTCCCATCTCTGTGGCTTCAATGAGAACTAGGCACTGGGTAAATTCTTACTGATGGAGGATCTGGGGAAAGCCAGTGCTTTTTCATATTCATTTCTCTCTTGACTATACTGATCCCTTCAATAAACTCACTAATAATAATGTGGAAAAAATACTCATTCCTACATACTCTGAAAACCAAAGCTAATTCACTTGTTTTCAGCAGATTAGGGGCAGTGTTATTATTAGAGCTTTCAGCATTAAGACCTGCCACAATTGGTCCAGTGTACGGGATGCAAATGTAATTTATGTAGACGCCATGATGAAAAGCTGAAGCTTCTGGTAATTTTTTTTTTTCTGGGAGTAAGTTACTGGAAGACAGGACTATGGTGCCACTATTCAGCACTTAGGATGAAATTAATTCCAACCTATTGAAAAATCAATTGTGCATGACACAGCAGGTGAGGGAGTGCTTGGTGACAGAAGCTGAAGAATATGATTCAGAGGGAAGGGGAGTGGTCCAGAAGACTGGCAAACAGCTTCAAAAAGGAAGGAAGAGATAGAGGGAGGGAGGGAAGAAGAAAAAGAGGAAGGGAGGAAAGAAGAGGGGAGGGAGAATGAACAGAAAGGAGGCAGGAAGAGAGGGAGGAAGGGAGAAAGGGAGGGATGGAAGAGGAAAGAGAGACAGGGAGGAAGAGAGGGAAAGAGAGAGGAGGAAGGAAGGGAGGAAGGAAGTAAGGAAGAAAACTTTTTTCAAGTAGTTACTCTGTGCCAAGGCACTGTGCTAAGCACTGGGGATAGAAATAAAGGAGGAAAATATCCCTGGCCTCAAGAAGCTTATATTCTAATAAAGAAAAAGCAAGTATCTAAATAGATATGTACAAGATACAAAGAGTGGATGGATGGTGACCTGAGAAAGGAAGGCATTAGCTGGCGGTGGAGAGGGACCAGAAAGGTCTCAGGTCTTTTCCAGATTGAATAACTGGTGGTTCAATGTCCTTGGCAGTCCATCTGAGGACGAGCCTTCTGCATGCACTCTGACATTGGCCCTTCCTCTTATGTGACCATAGTGGGCAAGTTCACCATGCAGTAACTAACTGAGGCATGGAATGAAATTATACCTCCCCCTTCCACCCCAAATTAACTTGGTAATTTATGATGTAAAAAGACTTCAAGAAGTGTTTTTAAAAAATTCAGGTGAGTGGGCAGTCTGGACAGCTACAGTGGTTTAGGGGAGAGATTTTCAGAGCTGGAAGGGACCTTGAAGGTTGCCTTGTCCAGCCCCCAGGAGTAGGGGTCCTCTACTGGAGAGGTCTATGGGAGGGGACTACTGGCCTTCATTAGAAGTCAAGTTTGCTGCTTACAAAGAGAATATGGGGGAATCACAGACCTAGAACTGAAACCACATCCTCTGACTTGAGAGATAGTGGTGTTTCCACTGTACCAAAGTAGGGGAGAAGTTAGTACATCAGGAAACAAGGCAGGAAATGGGAATTGTTAAGGAGGGAAGAGTCTGAGGATTGTGCCAAGGATGGAGTCTGCAACAGCCTGTCTGCACAGCTGCCTGCCATCTTCTCTGTACCATGGCTGCTGTGCCTGGGTGTTCCATTGTGTGTGTGTGTGTGTGTGTGTGTGTGTGTGTGAGAGAGAGAGAGAGAGAGAGAGAGAGACAGAGAGACAGAGAGACAGAGACAGAGAAAGAGACAGAGACGGAAAGTGCTAGACTCTTTGGGAGTCCACTGATCCATTGAAACCTACTGACCACATACCTAAATAAAATACATAGATAGGATTATAAAAGAAACCATTATATTGAGATTCATTGATTGTTCTATTTTAAAAACAAGTGCATGGACACCTAAGGACCCCTGTTGTACTGTGACTGCTACACGTGTCAAGCACCGGGAGCATCAAAATTCCCCTCTTGCTATTTACAGTGACAATTATATAGACAGATGACGAAGGGAGTAAAAATAAGGAAATGTGTTCTTCAAAGAATTAGGGCTAAAAATGGCTTTAGAAAAAGAGAGGTCGTTAAAAAAAATCTCATTTGTTCTCTTAAATGCAACAGAGCCTTACAGACAGAACTAAAAGTCACTTTTTAAAAAAACCTGGGGCATTTATTTTATCTGCCTACTGGCCTTCCTGGCTTCCTCTGAGCCTCAGCTCAAAGTCCACTTTCTACAGTAGGCTTTTCCCAATCTCATTTAATGCTACGCCCTTCCCTCTCCATTTTATTCAGTCCATGGCTTGCCCATAGGTGATCTTCCCCATTAAACAGTAAGCTCCAAGAGAGTAGGGACTGTCTACTGCTTTTCTTTCTTTCCCTAGCATTTAGTAGAATGCCTAGCACACAGTGGGTGCTTAGTAAATGATCATGACTGACTGCTGTCTGGAGACCATCACAAGAACTTTCACGTTTTGGCTTTCAGCTCTGGTCTAAATAATAACTGTTTAGAACACTGTTGTTTACTATTTTAAAATGTGGTTACCAGGCCATAGGAAATTAACCCAAATCTGCCAATTTTATCTCTTTTATTTTCCCATTTTCCATCCCATGCACTGAAGACTTAGAAAATGTCGAGAGAATCTCTGTAGCCAGCAATGGGACAGACAGACAGACCGCAGGCACCTCGCTCTGACAGGGAACATCTGGGAGGGGGCAGAGATTGTAGGCAGGGCCAGGACTCTTGACAATCCCTAAAAACTTCTGTAACTGAGCAGAACTTAAAAAGAAATTCCATGTAAGAGTATCTGCCACACATCCTCATTCACAGAGGCTTTTAATTTATTGTGAAAAACAGAATTTCTAGGAACAAGGAGAAGCAAGCCTTAGAGAAGAATTTCTAGTTGTATAATGCCTGCTTAGGAATTCCCATTGACTAGGGATGGTTCACACCTATACAGGTACCCCATCCACCCTCATTAATCCACAGGCACATATGGAGACCAAACCATCTAAGCCAGCTTTTATTCACTATGGTTTCATTAATGGTCTTATTCCTTGGTGAGTAACATAAGACCAATAACTGCTGCCATTTATGGTTTTAAGGTTTGCAAAGCACTTTACACGTATCATTTCATCTGAGCATATAGACAAATATGGAAACTGAGACACAGAGGGTTGGTCTTCTCCAAGATCACCCACGGGGCAAGTCATAGAGTTGAGATCTGAACTCTCGTGGCTCCTTATCCATTGGGAGGGAGCAGAGTCCAAGAGATCTGAAGTCTACAACTAATGATCAATTATCTCTAGTATAATATCTGGGTTAGGTTACAGGACCCATGAAATCTACAAATAATCTCCAAGCGTTAGCTTGGAATCCTGTCTTCACCCAATGCTTTACCAGAGCTGGTCAAACATACCTGTGCTTCTCAAGGATGTCAAACCACGTCCCTCCATTAGCCCACTTATCCTCTGGGGTATGTTTTGCGAATAGAAAAGTTGCCAAAAGAATGATCAGCCAAACACTGCTGATTTTTTTTTCTCCTCCTTTCTTTCTTATTCTTTGTTATAAAGGATGACTCATTGGATAGGAGGAGTAGAGAGATATATTTGGAAATGAAGGTGGTATGAAAGAAGGCGAATGACAGGGATTACATTCAATTTTTTTAATAATTATTATAACTAGCCTTTATAAAGTGGATGAATTCACTCTTTAAATGCTAAACTTTTATACAGCATTAAATATGGCTATTTTGCTTTACAATTCTCTCCAAAGATTTAGGGGTAATTTTATGTCTTTACAGTAAAAAGAGGAATATTTTTTGACTCCCAGGACATTACCTGCCTCCCCACCTATGTACAGATACATATCTGTTTACCTTAATATCTTCACAGCTTCATCTAAGCCTTCTCTATCTGTAGGTACACTCCTATCTGTGTATTTACCATCTTGCTTTCATTTCACATTCTCAAGCTTTGGCCCCTTCCATCTCTTTAGAAAAGACCATTTCAAAAGAACAGCTCACATTGAAATAGTGCTCCCCCCACCAAAAAAAAAGAGGGCACTTCTTTCTCATTCCAGATTCAGAAAGCAGAGCTCATGGAGGTGGCTGAACTTTCTCAGAGTCTCACTTAGAGAGGAAGGATGTGAAGCTAGTTGTTCTGATTCTAAGACCCTTAGTGTATCTAACGCACATGGCGATACACTATATGGCAAGCCATGTCCACACCTTCACTATAATGTGAGCTTCCTGGGAACAGGGAATATTTTTTTGCTGTTGCTATTTTTTTGTTTTAATTTGGGGGGGCCTTTGATTGTATCCCCAAGTCTTGGCACAGTGCCTGGACCACAGTAACTAATGAATAAATGCTTGTTGACTGTTTGGAGCAAAGGGAGAATCAAGACATGGGAGTAAGACAAAGCACTGGGACCTCAAAGACACTGCATAACTTGAAAGTACATAGTTGTGTCTGCCGGCAGAAGGTGACCTCCTTGAAGACAAGGTTTATGAATCCTTCTGCCCTACGAGGAAAGGAAACGTGCATTTATTAAGTGCCTACTATATTTCAGGAACAGTGCCAAATACTTTACAAATGATATTACGTTTGATTCTCACAAAAACCCTGAGAGGTAGGCACTATTATTATGTAGACATTATTACACCATTATGTAGGCATTATACAGTTGAGGAAACTGAGGCTGACAGAGATCAATTGGCCCGTCTAAAGAAGTAAGAATGAGTGTAAAAACTGGGGCAGGAGGAGAATAGTTGCATAGAAAGAGGATAAATCATAGAATGCTGTAAGGGACTAAGCTCAGTCTATCTCATTTTACTGAGGCTCATGGAGGGAGAAGACCCTCCCAAAGCCATTGAAGCAGCAATGTTCCGAACTAGGTCTAGAACAGTGTCTTCCTAACACACCTCACCTGGTATCACCCCAGGAAGTCTATGTTGGGCATGGCTATCAGAAATGTTTCTCTCATACCACCTGCCTATGCATCCACTTCTTCCATTAAGACCAGATGTGAGCCATAGACAGGTGGTCATAACCACTTCCAGGAAATGATTCCTAGTTCCCACTGTCAGACTATAGCTATTACACACACACGCACACAACCCTCTTTTTATTTCTATTATGGACTAGTAATCCATTGACTTCTCAGTCATATTAGGAGGGAAGTCTTGGACCCATTGATTGAATGTCCAGGTTGGGGTTAAGTCACTTGGCTTAATTCCATGGAGGAAAAGTATTGAAAACTGAAAAAACTACCCACACATCAAACTCTCTGGTGAAACATAAATATATCCTTCAGTTAAGTCTGTTTTTGAGTACTGAAGTCACTGTCCATAGAACACAGGGGTGACCAGCAAAAGAACACTGGGATGTTGGTTTGTTCACCCTGACTGCTGTCTCCTTAACAGATGGAGCCCTATGAAGGAGATGCTGTCTTGAATTTAAATAGTCCATGATTTTTAGCACTGGAAAGGGAGAGAGGGGTGGGAGGGGGGTATAGAGAAAGAGAGGAGAGAGAGAGAGAGAGAGAGAGAGAGAGAGAGAGAGAGAGAGAGAGAGAGAGAGAGAGAGAGAGATTGGTTGGGGCCTTATGGAATAATCTGGAGAGACATTCCATGAGATAAATCTCCTCCAGAGACTAAATATTAATAAAAACTGTGCTTGGCAAAACCCTGAAATAGTTTTAAGGAACTGAGTAAACCTGAAACATGGCTGGGCTCATCCATCTCTCTTTGTTTTGAGGACCATTCTGTTCCACTTCATAACTCGTGTTGTTAGAAGTGTTGGTAAAGTCAAGTGTGAGGTCAGAGACAGGCCGGCTTGTGCTCTGAAGCAAGCAACAGAAAGTGGACGGCTTTCTTTATTTGTAGATCGTTGGGGGTCTGGCTTGTTTGGGGAACATCTATCTCAGAGATGTTCTGATGGGAAAGAGGATTATTTCAAGGAATTCACAATGTTACATGCTTTGACTTTCACAGAATGCCAGAATTGTGAGGGCCCTCACAGGCCATCTGGTCCAATCTCTCTGAAGCAGAGCCAATGATGGTGTTCCGGTCTCTGTTCCAAATGCATTACCTCTAGAAGCACTTTGGATCAGCTCTAATTGTTACAAAGTCTTTCCTTAGACCAAGCGCAAATTTGCTTCACTGGCTACTTTTAAGATAATAGCTTTAGAGTCAGAAGGAATCAAGGGGACCATCTTGTCCAGACCTCCTCATTTTGATCACAAAATAAGGCGCCAGGGTTAAGTGAGTAGTTTAGGGTCACAAATGTGTCAGAGGAAAGATTCAAAACCAAGTCTTCTAGACTTCAAGCTCAATTCTTTACCTACCCTTCTCATTGTTGCTCATTCTACTCTCAGGGGCCCAAGCAGAATGTCTCCTTCTTCACTTGAAGGTAACTACCACATCTTATTTGATCCACCTTTGATCGGCCCTTTAAGCAATGCTCATTTGGTAAAGACTCAAGGCCCTTTGCCATCTTGGGACCCTTCCTCTCGACACTTTCCAGTTCATTAATGGCCTTACTAAAATGTGGCACACAGGACAGAGTCCAAAATTCCAAATGTGGTCTGACCAGGGCAGAGTACAGTGGGACCTATTATCTTCCAAACCATGTATATACAATAGCTTTTAAGTACAGGTGAAAAAAAAAGACTAATTGTATTTTAAATCTGGATCAATCTCCAGAAGTACCTGGACAAATCAACATGATGTTGTAAATTAGCATAGCCAAACACGGCCTCGTTAGAGAATGAAAAAACAAAACAAAACAAACCAAAAAAACCTAAGGATTTCTTCCATAGACTTCCATGGAAATGGCATGAGGGATGTTTATTAAGTTAAAATTTTAATGTAATACCACAACAGCTGTAAAGGGCAGTTGATCAATTATCAAGGATAACTTGGAAAGCCTTGACATACCAATACTGTTTTCATGTGAAATAGTATATAATGTGAATCTGTCTGAACTTTCTTTTTATTCACTTGTTCCAACTGTTCCTGTATGTAGTGTTTGAGGGGGCTGAGTAGAGGGTAGCCTGCAAGGGTGATGGAAAATGCAAAAATGAAAAGGATGGGAGATTTAATGAAATGGATATTTATTCAAATTTCAGAACCCAGTGTAAGGCCCATTGACCACAAGACTATAACTAATAAGTCTTATTTTCCCCTGTCCTGTTAGAGAAGATTTTCCCTTTGGAAAATGTTCATCTAGTGGGAACTCAAGGACAAATGGAACTGGGGCAATGGAATCCCCTGTCCCCCACCCATTTCCTGTGTCTGGTTCTTCCCAAACTGTGTGAACCAAGTCCTCTTATTTTCTATTGACTAGTACTCTCTTGTATCTTTTTATGGACTCAACTCAAATCCATGACCAAAGTCACTCTTAAGACCATGGGATCTGGGCGATAAAGATGGCAGCCCAAGTTAAAATGAAAGAAAGAATGCTAATCCAGTATTCTGACCAACAAGAATTCTTTGTCCATTCTGATCTAGGGACTCACATTCTTCTTCTGTCTAAAAAGTGTCTGAACTATTCACATGGTTTTCACTCTTTTAAACTACATGGCATGGAGAGGGGAAATTCAGAGTCCTGAACTCACTTTTAACCATTTTCTTGTTGTTGTTGTTTTTTTTTAATTTCCTTGTCATTGTGGTTATATTGATCAGTCTTGAGATCCAGGGTTGCTGTAACACAACTGTGCAAATATGAATCTGGGAATATTCAGTTTTCAGATATTCACTAGAGGCCCAGGGTTCTTAACTTGGGGGTCCATCAATTATTTTAATAGCTTTATTTTTATAACTGGTTTCCCTTGTAATCCCATTCATTTAGAAAACATTATTCTGAGGAGTCCATAGGCTTTGCCAGCCAGTAAATAGGGTCTAGGCCTTCCACCACCACCAAAAAAAAAAAAAAAAAGGTTAGAACTCCTAAAGTAGATAAATTAAAGTTTTCTTTCCTCTTGAGCAGGTGAATACCTTGACCAGGGAACTGGCCTACGTCCAGCACACGGCTCAGGACCTTAGTAAGATGAAGAAGGTACTCAATAATTAATACAACAGACAAAAGGAAGGCAGTACCTTTTGAGAGATATTGAAAAGCTCGGTTTGATTTCCTAATTTAAGGAGCAAAAAAAATGCTGAAGTTATCTGTTACAGCAGGCTGGCACAAGGAAATATGCCCATAGAGAGGCTTTGTGTCCAACCCTGACATTCCAATCTCTATTAATATCCACCACCATGATGGGAAACAAAGGGCCCCAGTGTCAAGAAGGCCCAGGTGGGCCCAGGCCTGACTTTCCCAGGGTCTGCACACGCAGGAGGGAGGACAGCAATTTGGGAAACTGACAGGCCCCAGAAGGAGAGGTTCTCTGGGAGCAGGTCGACCCTGACAGTGAGCTGAAGCAGAGGAATTCGAATCTGCGCAGCATGAAAAGGCAAAGGTGACCCTCTCCCCCCACCTCTACTGCAAGGGACCGTACAGATAAAGGGTGGAATTCCAGCCACTTTGTGGGCACGTTCTTTTATCTGTACCTGCAATTTCATCAGTCTGGGGGCTTCCACTGTTCAAACTCCTGCCACAAGTGAGGACCTATAATCTCATCTGAGACAAGTGCCAGGGGAACTGAAAATTTAACAGCTTGCCCATTATTATAAAAGCTAACATGAGCCAGGGGCAGGATATGAACCCTTTCATAACCTGATTTAGTGATGGTAAACTGTCAGGGAATTACCCAACTCTTACTGAAAAAGAACCGTTCATTTCAATAAACCTTTATTAAATACCTTCCTTACTGCAAGGTCATTGAATATTAAGAACAGGAAAAGAAGAGGCCATGAGTCCAAGACCCTCAGTGTAGAGGTGAGGAAATAATGACTACATATAGTGATAAGAGTGGTGCTTATATAAGTGGGGTGGTGAGAGGGCTGGAGCTTAGGCCCGGCTTCAACACCTCAGACACTTACAAGGCATAGGAACCTTCTCTGATTCTCAATGACCCCTTCCATAGAATGAGGGCACCCACTGGCACTTGGAACTATAGAGAGATGATCTGAGGAAGATATTATTCCCAGGCTTATTTCATCCCCTTCCTCTTCTTACAGTCAATAACACTATGTGGATTCTGTCCTCCAGCATCACTTCACTGTCCCTCCGGCTCATGCCATCCTTCCTCTGCTTAGGCCCCACCCAAAAGCCACTTCTCCTCAGATCCCCTTGGCCCTCCCTTCTAGCCAAAATCTCCTCAAATTTCCCATATCTCTTTCCTTGAAACCTTCTTTTGCTGCACCCCCTCACACCTAGCCTGAGTTGACACATCTTACCCTGAAGAAAGGAGGTGAGACAATACCAATCTTGACACCTTCTTGGGCTGAACTATGTGGTAGGTATCAGTGTATATCTAGATATAGGTATTTATTGATTTTCATATTTCATAATTAAATCTATGCATTAATTCACCTCCTATTGTACAGATCTTCCACATAGCTTGTGGAAACCTCCATTCAAACGTAGGCTCCGTGAGACTAGAGACTGCTGTATTCTTTGTCCTTGAACTACCAATTGCTTACTGATCAGTGTCCAGGACAGGGCATTCCACAAAAGAGGAACACCGTACTCAGTATAATCCAACAGTCATTTATTCAGGACCTACTGTACTCACAGTGCTATGCTGGGTGTGAGGAATAAACTTAACTGAAAGGTTACAAAGCCATTCACAATAGTTGGACTAGATAATCTCTGAAATTCTGGGCTTTTGCTTTCTGTCCCCCAAGTCTATTGGGGCTTACTGTTCTAGCCCAAGCAGCATGAGAATCCTTCTGGCACCACTATTGGGTGACGTGGCCTTCTCCAAACCCTGCCGTCTCCAGGCAGGCCGGGGAGCACTGGGGAGATAACAAGAGGCCAGTTGACCTCCACTTTTATCAACTCCAAGCCAAGTGGAGCTAATCCAAGTCAGAAATTACATTTCAGGCCCTTGACCTTTCAGAAGACTGCCAGAGAAGGCTGTCAGACCCAAGGAGAGTGCCCAGGTGTTCAAGGGTGGAAATGTGGCAGCTAGCCATTCCAAAGCAGGCAAGAGTGTCAAATAAAGTACCAAGGTACTGGAAATGGAATCCTCACTAGACAAGTCAACTCCTACAAAAACATAGCTAACACAATTTGGTGGGAATTGGTATCAAGCCCCAGCCCTGCCCCTTCCCCATTCCCTGTACTCCCTCCAATGAAAACTGCTGGTCACACAAGATGCCTGTCTCTGGAGGGGAACAAAAGCTGAAATTTCAATGCTACCTAATGCTAGCACCTACTCCTGGGATTATCTCTATCTTACTTATTTGTATACAGTCTGCATGTTGTCTCCAAAGATGGTTCATTCCCTTTTATGTTAGCCTTAGCACTCAATGCAGTGCCCAGCAGGGAGTTCAATACATGCTTCTTGACTTGAGGGACTCTCAGGTGAGGACACTCCTTCTACCAATGAAGGTCTGCATCCTCACTGCAAAGTATAGTCTTAGAAAGCTTCCAAGAGTACTGAGAGGCTAAATGATTCATCCAGGGTCCTAGCTCTGAGGACAACTTTCTAAGTGTTCAGACATTCTGCATTTCATGATGCTTCATCAATATTGGCTGATCTTGAATTTCTTCCATCCCTGGGAATCTGACTGTAGCTCTCAGTATCCAGGCCTAAGGGGTGGGAAGGCCCTTGAAGGAGATGCAGTTTACTTTGCTATTCTTAGCTCTCATCTCTATATTAATTGTAGGCTTCTCAGGTTCCAAAGATACCATTCTGGCTTTCTTCAAAGACTGAAATCCTCAGGGATGATGGGGAGGGAGAATATCCTCCCTATTCAGTCTGTGTGTCCTCTGGTAGTAAAAATAGGAATGTCCCCAGGATGCTAATTTTAAAGTAAATTTCCCATTGTATAAAAATAGTTACACTCTCTAGGACCTTAATTTTAAAGTTGGCTTTTGACAAAGTTCGGCTTTCCTGCTTGATTTGGTTTAAAAATGATGCCTCCTTAAAAATATTCCCATCTACCTGAAGATTGCTCTGGAAGGCTTATCATCCAGGATCTTGCTTATAATGAGCTCACAAAAGGAATACATTCAGGTGGGGCTTGGCAGTTACAGGAAATAGGACAGTGTCTGATCTAAAAAAACCACAAAACTCCTGTGAATTTGGGCTTAGAAAGGCCATTTTTGTTCCATACCATAGTCAGGCCTTAGAAATCATGGGGATGGCTTTGGGCTCATTAGGACTTCCAAACAGAAGTGGTTTCTGCCCATGATAAGAGAGAGCTTAACTCACACACTTCAGTGTCCCCTGCACCAGAAAGTCATCCCCATCTCTCAGTGACCCCCTTGCTCAGGGGGTCAATCAGGAAGCAGAAGCCACACCTGAACAGTATCTTGTCAACAATACACTTGCCATATGGGTTTCCCTTTGTCAACAGCACTTCTCAGTCCCAAGTAGTTAGGAGGTGCGGTAGCCAGAAAACTGGAATCAGCAAACACTGAGTTAGAATCTTGTACAGGATAATTACTAGATCTATGACCAGAGGAAATCACTTGACCTCTGTCTGCCCTATTTCTAAAAGGGGGCTAATGTTGGAGCCCACCTTCCAGTGTTTCTGAGAGGGTCAAACGAGATAATATTTGTAAAGCCTTTTTGAAAGAATCATGGCCCCCTTGTTACAGGAGCTACTCTGGCCTTCAAAATGGAAGCAAGCAATGAATTATGTTTGAAATGAAATATAAATAAATTTCCATTTTTCTAGGTTAGCTCTCCCCCCTGAACTATCTGAAAGGAATGGCAGCTGATCTGATGGGGTGTAATTATTTGGAATCATCCACAGCACCCCATCTTCTGCTGGAGACTAATTGTTTTGGCCTGGAATTCATCCACCTTTGCTCCTGGATCACGAGAGGAGAGAATACATCAAGGTAAAAACTGTTTCTGACTTTTTAACTTACAGAGATCACAGGGAGCAAGAAATTATACAGGTTCTGTGATGAAAAAAAATACGTAGCCCACTCTGAAGTATGAAATGGAAACAAGGCACTAAAATATTGTTCCCGTGCTAAGAAACATGTTGGAGCAAGCATGCCAATTCACAACAGAAATTCAGAGCAGAGTGACTGGGCATTTTTCCATATGTGATTATGGCTTTTAGACAAAGTTGGTATGTATATGTGACTGTGTGTGTGGTGGTAGCGGCGGCAGGAGGCAGGGTGGGCACAACAGAAACCTGCATGCATACTTTTTTTTCATCTGGACCTATGGATTTCAGAAGGGACAACTCCTGGTGTGAAACTGCCCTCTACCAATCCAAAAGGACAACTAGTCTGCAAACCATCTCAGAAAAAGATTGATACCTTTTGTTTTTATATCAATGTGATTTCACATTCCTTTCCTGATTAGTCAGCTGAGAGCCTGAGGATTTAAAGTAAATTTCCCATTGTATAAAAATAGTTACACTCTCTAGGACCTTAATTTTAAATGATACACAGGCAGGGGAAGCAGAGTTGTCCAGACTGACACAAGCTTGGGTGTCTTTAAGGTGGGACTTCAACTTGAGGCGAGTCCTTTATTCACTATGAGATCCACTATTCACCTATGCATAGCTATATTTCTATTTTTTTTTTGCATCTATCTGGGCATAAATAGTACAACGCAGATAAATATATGCATACACAGATACTGATATAAAGATATAGAGATAGGTAGAGACAGAGACATCAGTGAAGTTGCTGTAGGCACACATCTAGCTAATAGATACCACTGTAGTATCAGTACCTTATTTATAAGAGATCTTGTAGAGTGGATTGGGAGGCTAAGATGTTAATTTATTTGCTCAAGATCTCCCAGTCACTGTACTATAAGGGCAGGATTTGAACCTCAAAGTCGTCTCAGAGGCTGGTTCTTTTTAAAATACGCCATGTTAGCTGTCCTCTGTACAAATCTACTGATCTCTCTCTCTAGCATATCCATCCATTCATGTATCTATCTAGCTTATCATCTATTTATCTAGTGAAAACAACATACACAGAAAAGAAACTTTTTCTTTTGAAAAACAAGGGATTTTACCTTGGGAGTCAGATTCGTTGGACTTGGGGCTACTTCTTGCTCGCCTCTCGGCCTTCTTAATGCCAGGGCCCCCACCGCCGCCTCCCCCGCCACCACTGCTCCCGGCATTGTGGCCTTTGCCATAGCCATTGTAGACAGCTGTGCAGTTGTTCAGGTGGCTTTTGTAGAGAGAGGAAGGGGGGCTGTTGAGACGATTCTGGCGGTCAGTCTGGCGATCCTTCAGTTTTTTGTGCTGGGGCTTACTGTACTGGTCTTCTCTTGTGATGTAGCTGGACATTCCGTATAGTGGTATGATTTCTGCAGCAAAGGATTAAAAGTTCATGGAAATGACCCTGGGAGCCTCTCGCAGTGACTAGGGCTTTCTCCCTCCTCAAATTACCTCCCTGTACTTATTTCAACTCAAGTTAAGCATTTTTGAAGTACCCACTGGGTACAAGGCACCTAGGTCCCCTGAGGGCAGGAGCTGTTTTTAGTTTCAATCTCTAAATCTTTGATGCCTAGGTCTGTGTTTTGCAAGGAATAGATACAAAAAAGAGCCTGCATTTATTAAGTGTGTATTATGTGCCAAGCCCTATATTAACACGTGTTAAACCTACTTAGCTAATGCATGTTAAATAAATATCTCATTGGATCATCACAACAACCGTGGGAGGGAAGGGCTGTCATCCTCTTTTTACAGCTAAGAAAACTGAGGTATGCAGTATTTTGAGTGAACTGCCCAGGGTCACACAGCTTAGTCTGTGTCCCAGGCCAAATTTGAACTCAGGTCTTTCTGACTTCAGGCCCACTCTTCTATGTACTGTGTAATCTAGCTGACTTACATATAGTGGGTGCCTGAGAAATGTTTACTGAAATAAGATGAACTGAAAATAGCCAAGGATATCAGCACTGCCCCACTCACCTTGCTCTCCATAAAGTGTGGGGGGAAGATGGGGCTGTGGGAAAAACCCGGGTGGCATATCTCCAGGTCCTGTGACAGGTGGATAGAAAGCTGTGTGAGAGTTGTGGATAAAGTGAGGATGATGTGCCAGGTATGGAGGTAAGTGATGGGTGGGAGAGATGGCCGAGGGATAGCTTGGGGGGTAACACTCAGGAGACTGGGGCGTGACCACCACTCGGCGGACCCCTGTGTTGTCTTCAATGACCTACAGAGGAACAAAAAGGGAAAAATACATTAGCAAATGCTTTGAAGATAGTTTAAGATCACCCCTTATCTTTTCTTTCCACAGAAAAAAATTTAAGTGTATACTTACTACAAACTCTACTGTTAGAATAGTAATAAAAATAGCTAATATTTAAATAGTACTTTTTAAAAGATGACCTCATTTGATCCTAGCGAGCTTTGTAAGGCAAGCATAATTAGCATCTCCACAGATGAAGAGAATGTCCAGGATCACACGTTAGTAAAAGTTTGATTCAGAATGAAAACATAGGGATTCCTGAGTCTGATTAGATTGCCCTATCATGTTATTTTAAAAAGACACAGTAATAACCAGAAGATGTACTTATGAGCTGGGTCACAGTGAACAACAGAGAAAGCTAAAAATCTTGGCAGAGAATGATGGTCCCACCAATACAGTCTTCTCACCACCCACTTATTTCTTTTTAAGCCACTGCAATCTGGTTTACACCTACTGGTGCACTAGGAAAGGTCAGCAATAAATGCCTCAGAACCAGATGTAAATGCCATTTATCAAGTCCACAAGTATTTATCATGTCTCATTTTCCTGACTGTCCCATCCTTGAAATTAACTCCCTTGTTTCTTGGCTTATGTGATACACCGTGGCTTTATGGCCCTGCTATTTCTCATTCTGGGACAATTCTTTCTCCTCCAGGTTCAATGGTTTCTGTGGTTGGTCCTCCCTTCCATCTATCTTCTCTCCCTAGATGGTCCATTCATTCTTGCAGCTTCCCCTCTTAGAACTAGCCAGGCATTTTCCAAATACTCACTTGCAATCTCTATTCCAAGATTTTCTCTACATTTTGAAAAATCAAACAAGAGAAATAGAGGGAAAACTGAAAAAGAAATGAGATTCAAGAAAAATCACGAAAAAAGAGTCAATTTCTTAAAGAGGTACAAAAAATACTGAAAAAATTAATACCTTAAAAAAATTGAATAGGCCTAAAGCTAAAAGAAGCCTAAAAATCCACTAAAGGGAAGATCTTCTTGAAAAGCAGAATTGGCCACATGGATAAAGATATACAAAAATTCACCGAAATTGAGGGGAAGCCCATCAATTGGGGAATGGCTGAATGAAATAAGAAATGACAAGTGGGATGCTCTCAGAGAAACATGGAAAGACTTACATGAACTGATGCAAAGTGAAATGAGCAGAACCAGGAGAGCCTTATACACAGTAACAATATTATACAATGATCAAGTCTGAATGACTCCAGCTGTTCTCAGCAATACATAATCTAAGACGATTCTGAAGGACTCATGATGAAAAATGATATCCACCTCCAAAGATAAAAACTGATGGAATCTGAATGAAGATCGAAGCATCCTTTTTTAAAGAAAACTTTTTTTTCTTTGTTTTCTGGTCTGTGTTTTCTTTCACAATATGTCTACTATGGAAATATGTTTTGCATTACTGCACAAGTATAACCTATCTCACATTATTCACATTCTCATTGAGGAAAGCAAGGAAGGAGAAGGAGAATTTGGAACTGAAAAATGTAAAAAATGAATGTCAAAATTGTTTTAAACATATTAAATAAATTAAATGAACACATCTCTGTGTGTGTGTGTGTGTGTGTGTGTGTGTGTGTGTGTGTGTATTTGGAAACAACTGTTTATCAAAGAGGAGGAAAAGCCCTACCTCTTCAATTAGGGTTTCCCCTTTTTTTACTCCTGTAAAGTCCTCTGGGCAGACCAGTTCCATTCCAGCCCTAGATATATCATCCCAGAAAAAAACATGAGATCAAGAAACAAGGAGGGAAGTCTCCCTTAAGAGAAATATTATCTGGGCATGATTTTGTAATGAGATGCCACCTCTACTTATCTTTTGCCTAGATCAGACTCTAAAGTGACAGGCATTTGTAGTGTTACTACTTTCATCAGCAAAGAAAAAAAATCTTTTCATCTTCAAAATTTAATTAAGCAAAGGCTTAAAAGACATCTTAGAATCATCTAGACAAGAATGATTTCTAATTTTAGAAGAAAAATATGACTTTGATTCGTCTGGGCACTGGAACACATGTTTCCTGGTATTTTTAAACTGTTTCTTTCTAGAACCCAGAGCAGAACATGATCACTGGAAGGGGAAAGAAGGCAGCATTTAATGACTTTGAAGGGTCACAAAAACTGAGTCAAGGGAACAGAGAGGAGGAAGATGGAGAATCCCTTTATGCAGGTGTTGGTGCTGCTATTGCATAATCCATGGCAGAGACAGATCAGAAGGCTCATCAAAGATGTGGGGACCAGCCTGCGGCACTTTGGAAACATCAAATAGGGTTGATAATGTCACAGGAAATATTAATACCAGGAGAAAGGGCTGTGCCAGTGAAGAGGCTAAAAAATACCTCCTCAACCCACATGTCCTGCAGACTGGGAGCCTACCTGAGGGGAAGGGGCTATGCACGTGACTGTCACTGATGGACAGGTAACTTGAGAGCAGTTTAGAGCAACACAGATTTGGGGCGGGGGCGGGGGCTCTATTTTTGTTTTTGTTTTTTTGCTTTTTGGAGGGCAATTGGGGTTAAGTAACTTGCCCAAGGTCACAGGCTAGGTTTTTGTTTGTGTGTGTTAAGTGTCTGAGGCCGGATCTGAACTCAGGTCCTTCTGACTCCAGGGCCGACGCTCTACTCACTGTGCCACCTACCCACCCCTCAGCATTTTTGTTGTTGTTGTTGTTGTTTTTGTTTTGCTAGGGGGGCCTCTATTTTTACAGATGAGGAAATGAGGCCCAGAAAGAGGGAAAAAATGGCTTGCTGAGGGACATATTAGGTATAATGGAGTCAGAAGGAATTGGGACACAGTCTGAGGATCTTAGTTCAAATCCCCCTTCTGATATTTATGATTGGTCACTTATAAGTTTCTGAAGCTTTGGCTACCTAATATGTGAAGTGAGGACTTGTGGGTCAATCGATATCAATCAATCGAGAAATAAGCCAATCTCTCAGGACCTGCTTTGTCCTGTACAAATGAAGGCATCAGACCAGATCCATTCTTTTGGTAATCCTAGTGCCTAGGGCAGTGGTTGGCAGAGAGGAAATCCTGAACACCTGTAGACTGAGGGATGATCCTTTGGGGAGGGCTTTGTAGTTGGAAACAGTCCATGGAAAAGGAATGGTGGGCTGAGAGGAATCTGGACAGCTCATCTGTGTGATGCACTGACTTTGGGCCGTCCTCTTCTTTGCAATCCCTGTCTGAGTCACTGACTCTGTATCTATATGGAATTGACTTTCAGTGACCATAGCCAAAGATTTTTGGGATTATCTTTCCAACGTAATATTATGGTTGGAAAGAAGCATAGATCTGCACCAATGTTCTTAATCTGCCGGTGAAAAAACAGGTTCAAAGCTCTATATTGGTGAGACTTGGTCCCAATTGGAAATTTTGCAACTTACTCAAAGAATTTGTAGTACTTAATTTAATGCTAAAAGTTTTATGGAAGCTTTTGATAGAAAATGTTAAAGTTCTGGCTTGACTTTTATGAGAATACCCACTAACAGTGCAAGTGGTTGTAAGTTAAATATTTCTATGTGGGTCCTTTAAAAAAAAAAAAGATTTCATTGATAATTTTTCTGTTTACATTGCCTAGATTTTACCTTGTGTCCCTGCCCCTCCCCACCCTAAGAAAGTTATTCCTTATAAAAAAGCAATAAAAAAAGAAAAGTGAAATGATGATGATAAACAAACAAAAAGTGAAATCAATCAAAGCACTAAAAAAAAAAAAAAAAGCCCCAGCATTATGTTTCCTGCCTATGAATGTACTTCCTCTACATCTCTACAAATGAGACCAGGAACGTGGCTTCGCTATCCTTTCTTCGGGGCTAAGTTTGGTCTTTCTAATTTTACAAGATTCCATTTAGATTGCTTTGTGGTTGTATTTCTTTCCATGTCCATTGTTGCAGTTATTGTATACTGTTCTCCTGTCTCTGCTGTATTTGCTTTGCATCAGTTCATAGAAATCTTTCCAGGGTTCTCTGCACTCATCATTTCTTTTTTTTTTTTTTAAAGCAATTGGGGTTAAGTAACTTGCTCAAGGTTACACGGCTAGTCATTATTTATGCATGAGTGCTCATTTTCTGAGGCCGGATCTGATCTCGGGTCATCCAAACTCCGAGGCCGGCGCTCTTACTCACTTCGCCACCTAGCCGCCCCTTTAGGGCAACTGGGGTTAAGTAACTTGCCCAAGGTTACACGGCTAGGTTTTTTTTTTTTGTTTGTTTGTATGTATGGATTAAGTGTCGGAGGCCGGCTCTGAACTCAGGTCCTTCTGATTCCAGGGCCGGCGCTCTATTTACTGCGCCACCTAGCCGCCCCTGCACTCATCATTTCTTAAGCACAGAATTATTCCACTGTATCATAAAGAATCTCTAATGACTGAAATACTTATCATTTTTCACCAATTATTTCAGAAATAGCAAACAAAGTTTTCATATATTGATTACTTCAAGGGGAGGGGGAGACAGTGATGTCAACAGCTGCCAAAAGGTCACCTCCCAAGCAGCAGCTAGTTGGCATGATGGATTGAGTGTTGCACTGGGAGTCTGGAAGACCTGAGTTCCAATCACACCTCCGACAATCTCTTACTCTCTCTCACCTTTCTCCCTTTGTATTGTAAGCTTGTTGAGGGTGGGGACAGACAGTCCCTTTTTATTAACAGTATTCACACTGGTTAGCATAGTGCCTGGCACTTAATAAATACTGATTGGGTTGGGCTGGATTGGAACTCAACCTTCCTCATCTGTGAACTGGGGAGAATAATAACCCTTATGCCAGAGAGAAGATGATCAAATGAGATCACACGGGTAAGTTGTTATATAAATGCCATTTTTAATTATAATTATTGATAAGGAGTAGTTGTAAAACCCCATGGCTTGGCCATGACAATCAGGAGGGATGACATCAATCTCCTATTCATTCTCCAGAGCAAGTAGCCCCAGAGTTGCAGGACAGATATATCCACTGATCAGTACCTGACCTGGGGTGCTGAGTTGGGTCTGAAGGCTACAAAGGCTAGGCACTATAGCAGAAAGGGGAAATCCCAGGATCAGTTGGGGATCCTCAAATATTAAATATATCAACTGTAAAATGCCACTGGCAAATGCGGCACTTCATTGTCAGTGATCACCTTTTCCCTATATTAGCTGACAATCAGCTAGGATATAGGTCATGCTATCACATTAGCTTGGAGGGAGAAGGAACGGTGAGTGGGCTGAGTGGACACTCTAGACCTGAAGGAGCAAATCCTAGTCATTTTACAGCTGAGGAAGCTAAGGCCCAAAAGTATGACATTTTATGGCCAAGATCACACTGGCAGTAAGCAGTGGAGCCAGGACTCAACAGGACTGGACAATCATCGCTTAAATACATCTACCTTTAATCTTAAATTTTCAACCTAAAGCCAGGGCAAATAAAACCTCTAAGACAAACACTTTTCTGCTCAAACATTTTTCTGGTCCAATACTGACGTCAATGGGCTTTCATTCAAAACTCTGTATTAATCAATCAACGAGTTTTTATTAAATGTCTTTAATGTGCCTGACCGGGATAGGCGTTGTGAATACAAATAATTAATCTCAGAAAAATGGTTCATGGAACAGTTTCTATGTTGCCTAGGGACTAAGGAGAGAGAAAGAAGGAAATTAGTGACCATTTTCAAGCATATTAGGGGATACGACATGAGGGATGGAGGGCAGCTGTCTGAGCTTTCCCAAAGTTAGGACAGAAGGAAATGGGCTTATTTCAGAGGGGTGGGGGATTTAGGCCAGACATCAGAATTTCCTGCCTGAAGCAGACTGGAGACACTGGAATGTGGTCTGTTCCACTGAAGATTAAGAAGAGGATGGTCCAAAGTCAGTGGATTGCACAGATGAGCTATGCAGATTCCTTTCAGCCCAACATTTATATGGAGGGGTAATTCAAATGAGTTTACTAAAGCCAATGATTGTCCACTTAGAAAAGACTCTCCAACAACTTTTACACTATCACTTTGAGAGGAAGTGACATTAAGAAAGTGTATCTAGGATTGGCTCGGCAAACCTCGTTCCCGGGCAGGCTGCCATCATGCACCACATGCCCAGAACCTCTCTCCAGCATGGATCCTCCATGAGTATCTGCCAAAGTGGGAAACCCAACAAAGTCTACCAACCATCTCCTACCCTACCACAAACACCTAAATGACCTTCTTTGGGCATGTGAGGAAAAGAAAGTCAGTCTGGCGAATAAAGAAAACACAGTACTGGTCAAGTCCGGGTCACCCCACTTTGTTCTCCTGACCAATGTAATGAGTGCTATGGGCTTAGTACTCTTGCTGTCTTCTGATCTCTGTTAGAGAAGTAAGGAGATGAGTTGTGAAGTTGAAGACAGTTCATATCATATCCCCCAAAATGCTTGAAAACTGTCACTAATTTCCTCCTTTGCTTTCTCCCCCGCCTCAACCTCCCAGGTAATGTAGAAATCTCAAGTACATATGACAAAGGCAAGCCAATAGGGCCAAACTAAACAGTAGGGCACTTAGGAGACACCATGGACAGAGAACCAGGCATGGAATCAGAAAGACCTGAGTTCAAAATCTGACCTCAGACACTTACTAGCTGGGTGACCCTGGGCAAGTCACTTAAACCTGATTACCTCAGTTTCCTTATCTGCAAAATGAGAGGGAGAAGGAAATGGCAAACCACTTCAGTATCTTTGCCAGAAAAACTCCAAATCAGGTCAACAAAATGTTACGCATGACTGAACAAAAACAGTGGGTAGTGGTATTGGATTTAGAACCAGAGAACCTGTGTTCAATCTCTGTTGCTTAATGTATGCTTAACCTTGAACAAATCTCTGTGCCCTTGGGCTTCAATTTCCTCATCAGTAAAAGGGTGGGATGGAACTCAATACCCTCTAAGGACCCTCTGGGCTCTGAATCTATGATCTTACTGACAATGAACCTGGAAATGGCAATAATTTGGGGGCGGGGGTAGATGCTGGTATGGTCCAAGAATACTCAAAGGTGTTACTGTGAGAGGCAAGTTATCAATCAAACACTCAACACATATTTATAATGAAACAGACATTCATAGTTTCCTATAATAATCCTTATTTTTTTTACTCTCTGGTGTATAAGAAAATGCCCATTTTTAGTGTCTGAGATCAGAATTTTGAAAATAATAATTTTAAAAATAAATAAAAAAGATGGCACTTTATTTAAGGGTGAAGTTTGGGACCATTAAAAAAGAACTCTGCACATTTCCCCAATGGCAATCCAGCCACACCTGCTTCTTCTTAGGTGAAATTCTTGACCTGGCCCATTGTCCTTTAGCTGTTCCAAAATCTACTAATGGTTGAGTTCCACGACACATTTATCTAACATCAGACTTTAATTTAATTGGAAGTTGAGCTATTGGCTTTAGTAGGGAATACACTAAATGAAATGTTACCCCTCCCCCAACAACAAAAAAAGCAGGCACACACACAGATAAAATAACCTTACTAATGGTCATTAGCTGATGATAGCAATTAAAGCAAGAAAACTTCCTGTGTTGGTGACTTGATTCTTTTTCTCCCTCCTCTTTCAGCTTGGAATGCTTTCCTGACTATCTGTAGAGAAAGCTTCTCTTGACTTTCAATGAAGCCTGAGTCTCTGCTGAACCCATGGGGAGCCAGTCCCCTGGGAGCTTTCTCTCAGCTCCTCATCCTCAGGATTCTAACGGTGGTTCACCAGTGGAGTATCTAGGCTTGAGGCAGGAGGGTGGCAGTGTCTAGAAGACCTTTGTTCAAATCCGATCTCAGACACTTTCCAGCTGTGAAACCCTAGGCCAGTGGTTTAACCTGCTCACCTGAGTTTCCTCAACTATAAAATGGGGATAATCAGAGCACCTACCTTGGAGGGCTGTTGCAAGGATCAAATGAGATAATATTTGTGAAGCACGTATTAGCACAGTGTCTGGAACACAGCAGGCATTTAATAAATGCTTATTCCCTTCCAAAAGGTGGAATGGACTAGCACAGCTATATTCCAGGCTATAGTTATAAAAATGCAGCCACAGAGGCTCTCAGGGTTCAGTTGACATGGTGCAAGATGGAGAGAGGGGGGAAAAAGTTTTCATGGCACAATATACACAATGTTTTCTCCCACAGAGACAGTTCACACTCTGGGGTTCAGTCAAATCCAAATTTAAATGCATTTTCTTTGGTTCATCGACAATCTCTATGTCCTTGTCCCGCTTTGACCAAAAGAATTCAACAGGATTCGTGTCCTTAAGAAATAGTAAGATATTCACAAGCAAAACAAATGCTTTTAGGCAAGAGATGAGCCACTGGCACAGCTCAATTTGTTCTCCATACACTCTCAAGCCAGTCTTCACCCTCAAGTTGTGCCAGAGAAAAGAAGAGTTTCCCACCCGGTGGAAACTTGAGTTGGATGGTTTTCCAAGGTTTCTTTTCTCACTTTGGGCTCAACGTATAGTTTTTCCTCTAACTGCAGAAAAACCCATTGCCAAAGACTATGCTATAATGGAAAAATGTAATTCTGAGCATGTGATTAAGGACATCTTAAATATAAATCATTAGCTGAAACAGGGAATACATTTCTACAGAACTACAGGAAACTAAAGACAGAGACTAGCCTTAGTCTATGGGGAATGGGAGGAAAACTCTCCCTCCTACCTGACAATGACAACAGGGATGCATCAGGAAGAAGATGCTGGAAGCTTATGGGCATAAGCTCTGTTTCTGATATGTTGGATTAAAAGTGCAAAGGGATCCATAGGGATCCAAACCCCAAAAGCAAAAGGTATCCATTGATCTATTCCTTCTCAACTCTAACAATTATATCCTCACCAATCTTCCTGTGGTTTCCAAGCGGTCAGACTGTGCCCTGCCCACAGAAGGCACTGTTCAAAAAATGTTTGTCTTTGTCGGTGATCGGGAAAGTTCCTTTTTTCCCTTCTATCTCCAGCACTTAGCACAGAGCACCCTGCTCAAAGTAAGTACTTAAGAGATGCTCTCCTCTCTCCCCTCCATTCGTTCCAGCCGGATGCATATAATTACATATGATGGAAGGGACTTCAGAGGTCATCGAGGCCAAACTTCTCATTTTAGAGATGATGAGAAAACTACAAGTCAAAATGTAAGTGATTTACTCTCGGTCACATGGTTGATAAGTAGGAGAGTGAAGATCCATCACTCATTCCACTACACCACACAAGCTTCCATGAGCCAACACAGGAATGTGGAAACCAGGTGCCATGATGGATGGAGCTTGGATTTGGTAGTCAGGAAGACCTAAGCTCACATTCTCCTTCAGATACTTCCTAGGTATGTGACCCCGGGCAATTAACTCTCCCTCTCTCTGTTTTCCAAATTGTAAGATGGAGATAACAACAACTATCTCACAGAATTACTGTGAAGACCAAATGAAATAACATATGTAAAAAGCTTTGGAAACCTGAAAGTGCTATATAAATGCTATCAATAACAGACATGTTCATTACTGATATTATTTAACAACATGATTGGTATCAATATCATATTACCTTAAGTACATATAACTTACTGGGTATACATAATTAGCATATTGATGGTATTGTGTAATATAATTAATACTGATACTGAATTAGTGCTACTTATTATATTAATTATGAATAAAGATTATAGGATTACATCCAGAGAGTAGTTACTACTAGCAGGAATAATGACATTCAGATGGGGCTGAAAAGACGAATGTACATTCTACTGTTCTACTCTCCAATCCAACCATACCCATGTGAAGCCTGTCTTTTAAGTCCTGATGGAAGCAACTAGGTTGAGAGCCAGTCACTACCTATAGCTCTCTTTGATTAGTTCACAGCTTGACTGAAGCTTTCTCTGTGTAAAGGAAATTCCATTCTTGTCTTCTCAAATCCAGGCAATATCATGGGTGGTCAAGAATTATCTTACGGCCACCTAAGAAAGGAAAGGCAATGAGGCCGTGCTATAGGAGCATCACTGGAGGGAAGTGGGAATGTTTAGACTGGAGAAAAGGAGACCACGAAGAGACATAATAACTGTCTTCAAGTATCTGAAGGCCCACATGTGGAAAAGGGATCAGACTTGTTTTGCTTGGCCCCAGAGGCCACGACTAGGAACAAAGGGTAGATGTTTCAGACAGGAAGATTTAGGTCTGGGGAAAGCAAGGACTTTCTGAAAATGAGAGCTATCCAAAAGGGCTGTCTCAAGTGGACTTGGCACTCCACAACAGAGATATTTGAGCAGAGGAACAGGGAGGGAGGAATGGGGGAGGGGAGAGAGAAAGAAGGAAGGAAGGAAGGAAGAAAGGAAGGAAGGAAGGAAGGAAGGAAGGAAGGAAGGAAGGAAGGAAGGAAGGAAGATCTGTGCAATGATGAAAATGTACATCTCAAATTTGCTTCCTTCTTCTCAACACTTCCTTAAAGGGGGTCTGTCTGTTGACTTGTAAGGTTTTCCTTTGTTTTCTTCTAAGTGTCTTCCATGTTTTGAGAGAGGAATGAGATGCCCTGTTCTTATTTCTGGAGAATAGGCTGTTTGGATAAAAATGACTATGTGAATTTAAGGAACACCCTCTAGTCACCTTCTATATTTTCCAATATGGTCCCCCAAACACTTTCATTTTACTCATTTGTCTAAAGTAGCTCACTTCCCTTGTCTCCATCGATAACTGTCCACTGAAAAAGTGGTTTCACATCCACCACCCATTTCATTCTTCACCCGCTGGTTGTCTGTTGGGGAGTTTTCAGTTGACTATCAATACTTGGATTTTCAGAAGAAACTGTTAAGATCTAAGTGGTTTCTGAGGTCTCGTCCAACTATAGAATTCTATACTCTGTGATGGGAGGATAAAGTGAAGAAATAGTGGAAGCTTCTCTTCATCTCTTGGAAAGTTTTCTAATTGACTGATTCTCTCTGGCAAAGTCTCAAGAACAGATATTTCTGATGTAACAGTTCACCACTTTGCATACTGCCTTCTCCATACAATTATCACTATATTCTTGGCTAGCATAATTTGTGGTTCTTCTATGGAGGTGGAGATTGAGAGGCAGCTTGTTATACCGGTAAGGACAATGACTTTGGAGTCTGAAAGACCCTTGGTACAAGTGCCTTCCAACAGACTGGCTGCATGAATGGCCTCATATCCTACCAGGGTCCCAGGACAAAAAATTACTGAAGAGATGCTAAGTGGCACTGGTAGAGGGAGTGCCCTCCACCAAAGAAATCTCGTGTCTGTGTGTTTGTGTGTGTGTGTGTGTGTGTGAGAGTGTGTGTGTGTGTGTGTGTGTGTGTGTGTGTGTGTGTGTGTGTGTACACAAGGAGGAAGGGTCTTTTTGAGTGGGCATGTGAGTCAAAAACCATTTGCTAAGCATATACTATGTGTCACACACTCTGATAAGCATCGGAGAGACAAAAAGCAGGCAGAAACAGCCTTCTGTCCTCAAAGAACTCGTATCCTAATGGAAAAGACAATGTGCAAATAACTTCTTGCTGCTGATTCATTTTGGTCGCATTCGACTCTTTGTGACCCATAGGGATTTTCTTGGCAAAGATACTAGGGTGGTTTGCCTTTTCTTTTCCAGCTCGTTTTACAGATGAGTGTGTACAAAATACATGCTGAGTATATGAGGGGTCATTTCAGAGAAGCCTTGGCGTCTGGGGAGAGGGAGGAGTCTAGGAAAGGCCTCTTACAGAAGCTGGAATGCGTGTGAGAGAAAGAGAGACAGATATGGACAGAGACATGAAGACAGTGAAGAAATATCTTATTTTGCTCAAGACCCAAACACTGTCTAATTTAATAATAACAATTGATATTAATGTGAAGCCTAGAGGTTTACAAAGTGTACTCTCCCTTGGAAAGCCAATAATGACGTTGGGTTACACACTCACTTACATTGGGGTTCCTCTCAGAGCCACAAAGATCTCTAATCCACCTTCCTTCCCTCACTGATCACCTCCAAATTATCCTGTCTGTATCTTGTTGGAAAAGAACAGTTTGCGTATTGTCTCCCCCTACTAGACTGGGATCTTCCTGAGGGCAAGGATTGTTTTTGTATCCCCCCAGCACTTAGCAGGTGCTAATAAGTGTTTACGGATTGACTAAAGCTGGGAAGAAAGTAATCAGAACTTAAACCCAAACTATCTTGAGAGTTTCACAACCTGGGTCAAACTTTTATTTTTTTAAAGCAGACAACATGTGCTGTGGAGGTCTAAGTGATCAGCTCTTTTCTGTTAACCAATTAAAATCAACATGTTCTATCACTGAGTGAATGTTACTAAGGGAAGGACCTGGAAGGCAATGGTATCTAACTATATGTATGAACTATACGTATGATCCCAGCAGGCCACCTACTGACCTAGAAAACTATTTATTAACATTATCTCTATGTTATTGTATTTTTATGTATTTTGTTAAATATTTCCCAATTACATATTAAATCATGGTTCAGGCCAGACTCGGGAGTGTTGTGGGTTATATGCAGGCTGAAAGGCTGAGTGCTTGACACCCATGGTATAAAGCATCTAAATCTGCTGCTTTGACTTTCCTCTGTCCTCATCGTTCAACTAAGCCTGTGCTCTCCAAAGTTAACAGTGGTTTAATGTCCTCTTCTCAGTCCTCCTCCCTGCTGACTGTCTTTGGGACTATCCATCACAATCTTCTCTTCTCTCTCCCGGTTTTCTACCTGTTTAGTCCTTAGTCTTCTGCCTGTCTGACCACTCCTGCCCCCTTTGCTCACTCTTCACCCCAGTCACCCCAAGAAGCACAGGCATCCCTCCCATCTGCCCTAGACCATCTTTCTCTTTTGATTTCTTAACATGTTGTTCATTAACTTGTTCCTTCTTGGTATTTCGATATCTGTATTTCGAGATCATTGGTCTCCTTTGAATTTTATTTATTTTAAAATACCGTAGATTTCACCAGATTGGCAAAAGGGTCCATGACAAAGGAAAAAAAAACCAAAACACTTCCTCTATACTATCTCGTCAGCTACTGTGGACTAACTTTCTTCTATGGGTGAGTCCCCATTTTGCATACCCAGACCTAGCCTCTTTCCTAAGCTCCAGCCATTCCACACTAATCACTTTTGGGGCATCTCAAACTCAATACGTCCAAAACAGAACTTGCCTTTTCCCCTAAGACTGTCAAGAGCAGCCACTTCTCCCCAGCCATCCAGGCTTGCAAACTGGCATCAACCCTCTTTTCCACTCTCTCTCCCCACATATAGATCTATTGAATAGTCTTGTGATTCCTCTCCCTTATGCATTCCTATTTCTCTCTGATGCTACCACCACTCTGGTCCAGCACCGGCTTTCTGATCAGCCTCTCTCCCCACCTTGCCTAATGATTTTGCTAAATCACTCAGGATTACCTAAGTGACTGAGCCTTTAATAAAGAGGTGATAAGGGTGACAGGTTGGATCCAAATGTAAGCCTTCCTGACTCAAACTCTGGCCTTCAATCTCAAACTTATCTATCACTTAGTGTCCTAGTCTTATCTATCACTCAGTGTCCTCCTTGGAAATGCCCACTCCCTCCACTTTTGTTCTTTTCCATGTTCCTGGTTCACAATGACTTAGATAAACAATTTATTTAAACACCAAAGCAGGCAGACGTGCCAATAATTGGGCTGTGCAGAAAAAGGAGAGAATAAGAGATAAGTCTTAGAGCAGTTCACATCAGAGGAGGGAAGATTTCTGTGATTAGAGTTGGCCTAACACAGTGAAGAAATAAACATATTTAATTTTAGAGAATTACAAATCTCCTTTGATTGCTGCCTGAAAACTCAAGCGACTTTCCAATGCAGACTATTTTGTTCTTAACAACAGAGCAAATAGAAAACAGAGGGAATTTTCAGGATTCTTTCAAACTAGGAGACTTGCTCAGTGGTCCTTTTTAACAGGCTCCAGGCACAACTCCTTAAGGACTTGACTTTGTAACTTTCTACAAAGAAACCGTTCACTCTTTGTTCTCACTCTCTCTTCTCTAACCACCTGTCTCACAGTTTAGAAGGGATTTTGAAATTTCTAGAAACACTAAGGTTATATCTGTTTTCTTTCTCAGTGAATTTTCCTCAGTGTTGACTGTGATTTTTTCCCATACCCCTAAACTGCCAAGTAATACTACTAATATCAAAATGTGTGCCCATAGAAAATATCTGGTAGTTTATTCTAGAGGTCTGATAGGAAAGCTACCTAGTGACCTGTCCAGGATCACACATAGGATCCTGGCCTCAGAGACGTTCTAGTGAAGCCTCCAATTCCACAGATGCTGCACTGAGGCTCAAGGTCATTACAGAACTTCTCCAAGGTCACAGACAAGACGCGAAGATTCCAATCCAATCTGGGTGCACAAACAACAGAAAAATCATTGCTTCCCACCAAGAGTCCTGCAGCTTTTCTTAATCTCCCTTCCCAAAGGAGACCTTTAAATTAGATTAACCAGTGCTACTGAAAACTCTGAATGTACAGTGACAGAGTCTGGTGTCCCCAGAGCTCTTGAGCAAATATTCTGAGTCAAAGTAGAGGGGGCAGAGAAGGAAACCCCCAAACGGGCTGAGCAGCCATGATGGAGCTTTGCTGGTTACATGTCAAACTGGTGGATGTGAGATCTACTTAGAGATCCCATACTGTTGCCATGGCAACAAGCAGATCATTGGGTCCATCCCAATGGGGCATGGTGGGACAGAGGAAAGAGGCAGAGGACATGTGGCTTCTAATCCTGGCTCTGCCGCTGACTACCTACAAAGAAGTGACCTACCCCAAAGAAGTGAGTTATTCTCTATGGGTGGGCCTCAGTTTCCTACTCTGTAAAAGGAGGGAATGGGGAGGACTGAATTAGATAGCCTTAGAGAGTTCCTTCCAGCTTATCTATAACGCTAACACAATCATCTCTTACCACAGCTTCCCTAGGTGCATGGTCTCTTAAATTTCCATACCCTGTTGGTGCACAGTGGTTTACAAGTCACCACTTCTATAAGATTTCCTTCTCCTAGAGGGAAGGGACAGGTTTTTCCTTTCTTTGTATAGTCAGCACTTTAACACAGTGCTTGGCATACAGCTGTCCCTTAAAAGATGCTTGTTGACTGACTAGTAGGGAACCCAGGCTGTCCAGCCTCAGAAATTCTGCAGAATATCTTCCTACTCTTCCCCCAAAACTTAAGTGCACACTTGAAATAAAACTTAGGTAGGAAAAGTTAGGGGTGGGGTGTGTGTGTGTGTATCTCCCTATCCATACTTGTCCATAGGTGGGAAGGAGGTGAGAAGGGGGCAGAGGACTGACCAAAGAGAGGTAAAGGGGACAGTGAATCTAAACTTATGCCACTATCTTATTGCCAATTTGGAGAATCATGGGACAGAGAGTCTGTGGTATCATGCCAAAAAAAATGGGAAATTCACAGAGAACAAAGAAACCTGCTTAAATAACCAGTCAGCCTGGTATTGAGAATCTGGGCAAGTTCTTAATGCTATGAGAAGAGGAAGTACTAGAATAAAGGGGGTGCCCAAGGAGGACCGTGTTTGGCTGGTATTTCAGACTTCTCTGCAAAATCTGATGCTATTGATAACTTTTCCTCTCCTGGACTCTGTTACCTTTTGGACCTCCTCCTACCTCTCTGACCATTAGTCAGTCTCTTTTCACTATGTTACATCTACTAACTGTGGGCACCTCCCGCCTGCATAGTCCTATTGTGGGCCCTTAACTCTTCCTTTTCTTATCTGAATCTCATCACTTCTTATGAGGTCAATGATCCCTGTAGCAGGTGATTGCCAGATCTACTGATCCAGTCCTAGACTCGCTCCTGAGTTCTAATCTCTTATCACCAGTTACCTATTGAGTACTTTGAGCTGGATGCCCTTCATCCGAGTTCTTCTTTCTCATTCATGCTATATAACCAATCATCAAATCTTGAAATTTATTTCTCTGTAATATCTCACGTACCTTCTCTGCTCTCCATTAATATGGTTATTACCCTAGTTCAAGGCCCCCAAAACTTCTGGCCTAGAGGGCTACATTAACTGCCTGGGTGGTCTACTGGCCTCACGTGTCTCCTCATACCACTGATGGGCTCCGTATAGTCTAAGACTGTGGGGTGAAAAAAGACTGGGTCAGATGAATGATGAATTTACCTGGGATATGTATCCTGGGGGCACATGGATGGGGGGAATGGATCCATTGGGTGACATCATGGGAACTTCAGCAGGTCCTAGGAAAAAAAAAGAAAAAGAAGGTATGAATACCGTCACTCCCAAAAGCATCTGATTTTCAAACTAACTGGTGCATGGTGTTCTATGGATTGTCCAAACTGTTGCTGTTTCTTTACATCAATGCACTCCTCCCTGTGAGGCCTTCTCAGCCATCCTTGTCCTTGGTTTTAAAATCAGAGAATCCAATGAATTCTCCAGTTTTTCCCCTTTGTAGAAAAAGTGAAGATCAATGACCATCCAATCCAGCTTCTAAATTCCTTCAGTCTCAGGTTTGATACAGACTTTGAAACAATGTAGTTGGATTTTTTGTGTTCTATCCTCTAGATAGATGGGGTTTCTCCATGGGCAGGGAGGGAAGGGGATTGTTAAATAAGCAGCACTTTTCTAAAAAGCTAAACCAACTTGGATATGCTTTTATTTTCTCTTCTGGAAACTTGACTTTAGCCAAATCAACAAAGCCTTGAGTATCTTGTACAGTAAAATTCAATGAAATTCATTAATTTGAAATGGAATTAACCTGAAAGGCAAAAAAAGTATTCAACTCCCTGGGTTTGGATTATCTGGCATTTTAATTAGAGAATAGGATAGGTAAGTCATTTAAAGAATAGGCCATGAGAAATGGAGCTTGCTTTCAGGTCGGGAATACTTTTAGATAATCCCATAGCAACAATAGATGGCTTACCTGTTTTGGAATTCTTTTCACCATTTCAAACTAATCCCCTCCAAATTAATATAAAATGTGGTTTGAGGTGACGTGAGAAAGGCATTTAAAAATATATTTATGACTGCAAAATCCTATGTATGGCCACATAAAAAGGGCAATAGTAATTGTGCCAGCTCCCCGGGACGCTGGACATAAGAGAAAATGTGGGAACCAAAGGAAGGCCTCCAGCCCATTGGGTAGAGAAGGCACTGGGTAAGAACTTCACAGAATGAGCAGCCCTGGAGAGGCTGTGAACTTCCCCCACCAATAAAATCAAACTCATCCCAGCTGGTTTTGAATCCACCTTTCATTTAAAAATGGCAATGCAGAAATAGTCATTTTGTGATGAAAGATGGATTTAAAACCATCTGGGATGAGTCTTTGATTTTGTTGGTTTGTGAAGATCTAAAAATGGAGGGCAGTAGGTAGCTCAGTGGATAGAGCACCAGGCTTGGAGTCAGGAAGAGCTTGGTTCAAATTCATTTTAGACACTTGTTAGCTGTGTGGTGCTGGGCAAGTCACTTAAACCTGTTTGCCTCAGTTTCCTCCTCTGTAAAATGAGCAAGAAAAAGAAATAGCACTCCACTATCTTTGCCCAAAAAACTCTAAATGGGGTCACAAAAAACTGTACATGACTGAACAACAACCAAATGTGGTAACTCAGAAGGACAGCAACTACAAGCTGTCCCCTATGGCTAATGATGTGTTGAAAATATATCATCACGGACAAGAATTAATGGGAAAGAAGACAGCCTGACCATACAACAAAAATGAGGGATAATCAATAATCCACAAAAAAACCAATGGAAGGGCTTCTCTGTATTAGAGCAGATATTCCATGGAGGACTGATAGAAGAATAAGGACAAGAACCACATGAGATGAGAAAGCATAGGCACAGTTAGGTGGAGATCTCCACTGGCTCCCTGAGAACAAGAGACTTACAGTCTACATATAAAAGCTAACTAAGCAAGTCATATCAACAGAGTCAAATGAACTCACACACACACACAGTAGCCAATTATCCAAGGAATGGGTTAACTTTATTCCCAACAATCAGACAAACAGCTAATGAGCGCTCTTCAGTGGTGGTTAAGTCTCTTGGATGCAAATACATGTTTATGACCATGCTACCCATGGTGTATGAATGTGGGGAAATGGCAATCTAGGCTTATTCTGTCCATTTCCTATTGAGCAAGTGACCTTCCACATGCTAACCATAGCCCCTGGGACTTTCCAGTTCCTCCTTTACCCTCCGGGCTCAGTATTGCAGACTGCTTATCTGATTTTTTTTTTCCTCCCCTCTAGTCTTGCATCCCATTATTGGGAGGGAAAATCCTTCAGTAGCTGCCAACAGTAATGGGTGGGAAGGTATGTGTGGGGCATGAAACTCTCTCATTGGCAAAAGAAAGCTATGAACACACTCGACAATGCATTGCTGCATAGAGATAATTCACCTTTCACCTCAAAGCACATGCCAGCTATGCCATCACAGGGGAAAAGACAGGAAATGAGGCAACAGGGTTTGCCCAATTACTGCAAAAACCAATACTGAGAATTCTTGGAGAAATCCTGTTTCACATTATAACTTTCCAGACAACCAACTTTCCAGACTATCTATAAGAATTCATCTTTATAGAGGGCTATATGTTCAGTGTATAAAACACCTTCCTCAGAACTGTCCCCCCCCCATGTAGACAGTGGCAATAACACCCATTTTACAGAACTGAAAACTGAGGCTCAAGGAATCCATCAACAATACTAGGGTTACAAAGACAAAAGCAAATCTGAAGACCTAATGGAGCTCTCATGTACATGCATGGTTCTGTACTAAATATATTTCAAATAAATGAACTGGTGTGCCCAAGGTGAACGCCAAAGATTCAAATCCAAGACTTAAGACTCCATGTTATTACCCAAACAAGGTTCTCTAAAGTCTCACAAGCTCCTGATGTAGGTTGAAGAAAGGTGTTATAATTTATTATACTGAGGGAATAGTAGGAAAAGGGGGAGTAATTAGCCATTCCCACTTAGCTAGAATTGGAGAGCCCTTTCAGACCAACAACTCTCTGTCAATCACTTAAAAAGAAGGACAGAATTTTCCGACAGGATGAAATCAAAGATTTCCCCCGGTAGATCCTGTGAGCAGAAATGCAATCACTCCCACAAAAGATTGCTTTTTAATCACCAAAACGGACACCACGCAAGCAGGCTCTTAACCTCCGGTGTGATCCTTAAAACTGCTAAAGTCATTTGTGGAATAGGGTTTGAAGAATGTGGAACAAGTGAATGATTTGCAAGCAGAAAATGTTTTTTTTCCCCCTTCCTGATTTCAAGAGCAGCCAAATGGCTTTAACACACTTTTCTCACCCTCCCCCCCATCCAGTTGTCATTAACAGTCTCCAAGATAACCTAGCATAATATAGAGGGAGTATTCCCAAAGCAGAACAGGTCCCTCTGGGGAGCAGGGAGGTCTCCTCTCAGAAAAAAAGTTCCACCTTTTCTTTCCCCATTCATTAGTTTAAAACAGAAGCCAGAGAGAATCCTATTAGTAATGCTGGAATGAGAAGAATTCCATGCCCGGCCTCCAGCCCTCCCCACTCCCAGCTCCCAGAGCTCCCAGATCAATAGGTGGGTTTCACAATAGACCCTGCCTAACTAATGGCCTGGGTCTCAGAAGGGGCTGATGGAAATCTGGCAGTTATCAAAAGGAGAGACTCCTCCTTGTCCAGGACCTGCATGGAATGTGACACAAGGTCATTCAGTCTGGACCAGCAACAAGGCCCCAGAATGGCAGGAATTGTCTGGCTGCCCTAAATCCTGGCTATGTACAGGGTCTAGGACAGGCACCAGCTGATCTATGCCAAGTGAAAGTGCATCTTTCTGTTGGGTGATCTGCTCACCATAGAAAAGGGCCATGAAGTGCTGATGGCTGAGCTAATGATGAGAGAGGGAGGAGGAGGGAAGGACAGAGAGGGAGAGGAAGTGGGAAAAGAGGGAAAGGGAGGGAGAGGGAAAAAAAGGGGAACGGAGGGAGTGAGAGAGAGAGAAGATGAGGGAAGGGAGGAGGGACAGGGTAGTAGAGGGAGGGAGTGAGAAGGGAACAGGGAGGAAGGGAAGGAGAAGGAGGGAAGGAGAGAGATAGAGGGAAAGAGGGAAAGAGGGAGAAGAAGAGGGAGTGGGGAGGGAGGGACAGGGAAGGAAGGAAGGAGAGGGAAATGGAGGGAGGAACAGAAAGGAAAAGGGAGACTGAGTGGAATGGAGCAGGGGGGGTGGGGGGGAAGATGGAGGGAGAGAAGGAGGACAGGAGAGGGAGAGGGAGAGAGAGAGTGAAGGAGAGGGAGATTAGGAGAGGAGCAGAAAGAGGAAGAGTGGGAGGAAAGGGAGGGAGAGACAGACAGAGACTGGCTAAGGTTAGATAAGTTAGAAACCACAAAAGTACATAAATGTAGACTCCCAAAACAATGCTGATACGAGAAATCACAAGACCAAAGATACTAGATTGAGGTGGAAAGGCCTGTGGAGACTATTTACTCTAGTCAAACATTTTCATTTTATGGGAAATTGAGGCCCAGAGTTTAAAGGACACATCAGCACACACACACACACACACACACACACACACACACACACACACACACACGAAATAACATTTATACAATTGGGGGGGGGAATGGAGTATTTTCTAAGAGCCAAATGTATCCAAAATTTTGTTTTTAATTTTTAAACATTTTTATTTAAAGTTTTGAGTTCCAAATTCTATTCCTCCCTCCCTCTCCACCCTACTCCTTGAAATGGTAAGCAATCAGATACAGGTTATGCATGTGTACTTATGTAAAATATTTCCATATTAGTCATTTTGTACAAAAATACTCAAAAGAAAAAAATAGCATGCTTCAGTCTGTATTCAAACAATATCAATTCTTTCTGGAGCAGACAGTATGCTCATCATCAGTTCTTTGGGATTGTCTTGGATCGCTGTATTGCTGAGAAGAGCTAAGTCTATCATAGCTGATCTCCTGGTTCTGCTCACTTCACTCTGCATCAGTTCACATAAGTCTTTTTAAGGTTTTTCTGAAATCATCCTGACTTGTCATTTCTTACAGCCCAGTAATATTCCATCACAATTATATACTACAGCTTGTTTAGCCATTCTTCAATTGATGGGCAACCCTTGGACTTCCAATTCTTAGCCACCACAAAAAGAGCTGCTATAAATATTTTTGCACATGTAGGCCCTTTTCCCATTTTTATGCTCTCTTTGGAATACAGACCTAGAAGCAGTATTGCTGGGTCCAAGAGTATACATAGTTTGATAGCCCTTTGGGCATAGTTCCCAAATTACTCTCCAGAATGGCTGGATAAGTTCACAATTCCACCAACATGTTTTTCCACATCACCTCTAACATCCAATATTTTCCTTTTAGCCACTCTGATAAGTGTGACGTGATACCTCAGAGTTGTTTTAATTTGCATTTCTCTGATCAATAGTGATTTAGAGCATTTTTTCATGTGACTGGATAACTTTGATTTGTCTGAAAACTGCCTATTCATAACCTTTGACCATTTATCAAGTGGGGAATAACCTGTATTTTTATAAATTTGATTCAGTTCTCTATATATCTGAGAAATGAGGCTTTTTATCAGAGATACTTGTAAAAAAAAACCTTTTCCCCAGTTTTCTGCTTTCCTTTTAATTGCCCCAGGCTTGGAGTCTTGCTGTAGGCCCCCTGCTGTGGGGCTGGCTGGTGCTCTTGGACCTGGTTTTCCTCCCATCCTAGTGAGACAGACATTTTCCTACTGGGCTGATAAGCTGCCTCCTGCTCCTAGATCAACCCTAAGGCAGTTTTCTAATTGTCTGGAGGGGAATTTGGGAGGGTTTCAGAGGGTTCCTTCCTTACCTAGCCATCTAGGCACTATAATACCAAGAAAGACATTTTGATAGAAATATCTCATTAGCAAAAAGTATGAGGCTGTGAATTAAAAAACCACAAATATCTTCTACAACTTTAACAAGATACAAGGAAAAGCAATCTCTGCAGGTCAAAAGCCTTTCTTTTAAAAAAGAAAAAAGCCATAAAAAAAAACCTCATTACTGAATTATGCAAATTCCTAAATGAACTTCCCACATCTTCAAAGCCCACTTTGGCTAACTGACTCCCTCCTGCAAGGCTCCCATGACACATAGCTTTATTGTTCCCTTCTTGGAGAGCAGGGATCTAAATACAGGCAAAACGGACCACACACAAGTTCATGGCAAACTTCCGAATGTCAGCCGGTCTCTTTGAGGGTTTCTGGTCCTAGCCGCCCTACTCCAATGTGCCTGCCCAGCTGCCAGAGAGTCCCGGGAGTTCACAAAATTTATACAATCCTCCATCAAAGAAGAGAAATGACATGAAAACCTCTCACTGGCAGTTTTCGGGCACAGGCTGGACCATATTTACTAGAGACATGGGAATGAGCTTTAACTAGCACTACTGGGCCAGGTACTGTGTTAAGTGCTTTCCAAATATGACCCCCTTCAATCCTCCCAGCACCCCTGTGGGGAGGTGCTCTCACTCCCATTTTACAGGTGGGAAAACTAAGGCCAAGAGAGGTTAAGGGTCCTACAGCAAGGAAGTGCCTAAGGTTGAATTTGAACTCAGGACTTCCTGCAACATACTTACCTTAGCTGCCTAAAATGAACTTGTACCTAGAAAGTTAATTGGAAACAAAGTGTGCCTCCCAAACAAAAAGTATCTTTTAAGCTATCCTTGAAAATAAGCCACACTACTAATTAGTTACGCCCCAAATCTTCTGAATTGAAAAAGAAAAAGTTTTGCCAAAAAAGCAACCAAAAGGTAACCAGAAAGTATAATGGATTTTAGCCTCTGTATCTGGAGAATATTTAATCAGGAATATGAAGCTGGGCTCCTTCACAAGGAAGGCTTCTAGAAGAAAAACACACCTAAAAGAAGGATTTTGCTCAGTTTCTCTCCAAGGGTGTGTGTGTGTGTGTGTGTGTGTGTGTGTGTGTGTGTGTGTGTGTGTGTGTGTGTGTGTGTGTGTGTGTGTGTGTCCATCCCCTCTTAATAAGCTGCTTACTTCACATTTCCCACTTTCTTCTCCTACCAGCCTCATTCTCTTTGTTTCCTCTCCTCCCTCCTCCCCCCTGGACCACCTTGGGAATGGAATTCCTCATTTCTTAAGGTATGTGAACTATGCCTATTTAAAAAAAAAGGGGAAAGATAAAAGAAAGGGGAGGACAGTTCTTTTCCCACAGAGTCCCCCAACCCACCAGAAAGCCACCACCAATGTTGTCATATTCCAGTTTCTAGGAAATCTTGGAAAGCTGGTGGGAGGCGGCTCCTACTCAGATGACCTGTTCTTTCTCAGAAAGCTGATCCAAGGTCTCTCTGACATTGGCTGCCTGACAAGCCTGTACAGTGGCCCAGCAGCTGCTTTTGGGACTATTTCTCAAAAGCAAGTTGGGATAATGGCCAACTCTATCCACACCAGGCCTTTCTGTGATACTTTGGCCACAGACAGAAGGTCTAGGACCACCAGCCTTCCTCCCCTCCAGGCACTGAATCTCTCCATCAGATCATATATGTAAAACTACATGGGACTTTCAGGGCCATGTAGCCCAGCCCCATTTTACAGATGAGGACACTGAGTTCTGGGAAGGATATGTGACTAGACTAAGGTCAACACACACACACACACACACACACACACACACACACACACACACACACACACACACACCTCAGAGGTGGAATCTGAATTCATGTTCCCTGACTCCAAAGTCAGTGGTATTTCCATGGCATTCCACTAGGAGAAAAATGACTCTATCTGGAAACAAGATGGTAATGGAAAGCATTAGGGAGGGGAGAGCCTGAGGACATTTGCACAGGGAAGGGGTGAATTAGGGTTAGACATAATACAATGTTTTTTATATGTGTGTATAAGTGCCTTTTAATTTTCTCTGTGCTGAGAACAGTGCCTGGAACACAGCAGGCATTTAATAAATGCTGGCAACAGTAGCAGTGGTGGTAGCAGCCAATATTTATACAGTGTTATATGGGTAGCTATGTGGCACAGTGGAGTGAGTGCTGGGACTGGGGCCAGGAAGACTCATCAGATCTTGGATCCTGTGTGACCCTGGGTAAGTCACTTAACCTTGTTTGCCTCAGTTTCCTCATCTGTAAAATATGCTGGAGAAGGAAATGGCAAACCACTCCAGCATCTCTGCCAAGAAAGCCCTAAATGGGGTCATGAAGATTCAGACACGACTGAAACAACAACAAATATCATGTTTCAAGGTTTGCAAAATGCTTTACATGTTTTCTCATTTGATTCTGATTTGATCTGCCCCTGTGCCAAGCAGTCTCCCATAATAATAATGATAATTATTGATACAATTCCTTAAGGCTTGGGTGACTTTATTTGATCATCACAAAATACGTAGTTTGGTCCTTGTTTTGACACCTGTGGGGGGTGGGGGGAGGGGAGGAGAGGAATAGAAGCTATATCATTATCCCCATGTTACAGAAGAGGGAAACTGAGGCTAAGAACGGTCAGGTGACTTCTTCTTTATCTATGGTCTCACGGCAAGTCCAGTATCAGAGCCCAGAAGCCACGGTGGCCAGAAGTCATTCCTATGGAATGAAAAGGGCAGCCATTTAAACCTGAAAGTCCTGAGGGTCCAAAAGGGGAGCCAAGGCCAGAAGTTCCCAGAAGTCCCACTGGGAGTCTCCCTGGAGGACCAGGACAAAGGCCTGGAGTACAAGGAAGCCAGTTCCAGTTCACCATCTCCCAGCCCTGCAGTTCAAACACCATTTGCCTGAACTCTGTGGAGCTTTTTTAGGATAAACAACCAATTGTGGTCATCCCATAAATCACTGAACAATCATAGGGTGTCAGAACTTGCAAACAGCATCAACCATAACCCTTGTTCTTTACAGCTGAGGAAACTGAGGCAAGAGCTTGGTCCAAACAAAAGTATCCTGTTAAGGACTGAACTGTAACACTTTCAGTTTTGGTTTGGCCTGTGAGTAAATCTAACAGTTACAGCATTTAAACACTGGCAAAGCATATTAGGTGCCTTGTCATCCAAGGTTCACAGCAAACCTTTGTGTCAGGTACTATTGGTGGCATACACTGGGATTGGGCAGCAGAGTGAGGCCATGAGCACTGAGCTTGGCTCCAGGAAGACCAGAACTCAAATTTCTGACCCCAGACAGCTTACTGCTGTCAGCTTCAGTTAAATCAAGTCAACTAGCATTCATTTCTTAGACACCTACTATGTGCCACAAAGCTCACAATTTCAGGTAGAAAACAAAACAAAAACAAGATATATACAAGAGAATTAATCCTAGGCCCAGGGGGGACAGCCAATGAAAACCCGCAGTGTTGGGAGAAGGAAGGTGTCATGTGAAGACACACTGGGCCCTCAGTTTCCTATTAAAATTAAATGAGAGAGGAAGTGAGTGCACTGGAGTATATGGTCTTGGAGGTTCCTTCCAACACAAAGTCTATGACTTATAACCTGAAGCCTGCAGACCAGGAGTTGAGACCTTGTGAATGTTCTAGACCCCCTCCTTTGGCAGCCTGGTAAAGCCTGTGGATGCCCTCTCAGAATCAAGTTTTTAAATGCAAAAAATAAAATACAATGGATTACAAAGGAAATCAAAGGATTTTAAATACAACGACCTATCTCTACATATATACAAACTCTATATACACAGACACATTCTTTAGATACACACACATATAAGATTCTCTGTTACATACATACATGTGCATATACATATACATCAGAACTTCGCAGACCCCAGGTTAGGAGCCCCTTGCCTTAGAGATTTGTTTCAGAATTAGAAATGTTAAAGTCACTACCTTAAGGTCATGCAGCTGGACAATGATAGCAGTAGGATTTGAACCTGGGTCTTTTGACTCCAAAACTCTACCCGCTAAGTCACACATGTTTCCTACACGTGTATTGTTGAGGGGACACATGATGTAGCCTGAACAAGATAGTTAAGTTTTTCATGGCTTTGCCTGGTCCCACCCTTTGAGGACACTGGGAGCCAAGGCATTCATTCTAGGGCAGGGAATACAAACACATGGGATATAAAAAGCTTGTAAGTAGTTTGTGATTTCACAAACTTGTGAGTTCTGCAAGCCGGGCTCTGTTATCTCATTTAAAGACTCAGCACCTCCAATAAGCAAAGGTACCTTTGGCAGGTTGAATAAGTAATGCCTTCTATGCAGATTCATTCCTAAGCCTCAAATGTGTCTACAACAGGATGAATAAAAAAAAAATCTATTCACTTAAAAGCATTATTGAATGCACAGACTTTTTATATATATATATATATTTTAAATCAAGGATAAAATGCAAACTCTTCAGTCTGGAATTTAAGGCACCTTGACTCCCAAGCTTCTATTTACCCATTCTAGCCATTCCCAACATATCCCTTAGGAATTTGACATTCTAGCCCCAGGGGCCTGGCTAGCAATTCCTCCCAGCACTGGTCCCTAAAACCAGACACTTCTCAAGTCTTTTTGTCTCAGAAGACTTTTCTTCATTCAAGGCTTAGCTCCTGGGACTCCTCCTCCAAGCAATCTATCAAGACTCACCCTCCCCACCCCATCCCTCTAGGGTGGTGTTCTCTTAGGCCTGAAGTTTCCTTATATTTATTTGCATATCCCTCCAGTCAAACATAAGCCTCTCAAGGGCAGAGACTATTTTCTTTGTGTGTTTATATTCTAAATGCCTCCTATGGTACCTTAGAAACTTGAAGGTTCAAAGATGGCATCAGAAGATTGAACTTGGTGAAGGCAGGCTACTGACTCTAAGAACCTCTTTTTACAGATGAAGAAAGGGAACCCCAGGGAAGGCATATGACTTACCTAAGGTCACAAAGGAAATGAAAAAAGTTTGTGGGACTGAATTAAAAGTATACATAATCAACAGGTGCCAACAGTACCATGACTATGGTGGGGCCTCAGGGATGTGTGATAGATAGTTAGATGGATGGATGGATGGATGAGACTTCTACTGAAAAATGCTGGGAATCTCTGTACCCCAGTTTACTTTACACATTAACTTTGGGGACCTTTTGTATATACAGATTGTTACAGTCACTCAGCCATTTAGAATATTATTCTGTGCCTATTATGGGTAAGGCACTGTGCTAAGTTCAAATCCCACTGCTTCTTACTGTCTGGATGATCTTGGGCAGACCATGGGACTCAGTTTTCTCTGCTGTACAATGTGGGGGTTAGACTGGAAGGAGTCTGAGGTCCCCTCTAATTCAAGATTTATTTATGAGTATGACATGTACATGACCCTACAAACAGGCTTCTACACATGCATTTGTGCCTAATGGGCCATATATGAAAAAGAGCTGGAAGGTTTAACCAGATGCCCAGGATGGCCAAGTCATCCCAGGAGGGGATGACTTGAAGGAATCCATCCAACCAGTGTATGAAGACATACTCTAAGGCAATCCAGCAGAGGCAGCTGACAAGAGATCTGCCTTGAGGTGAAAAGAAGGGAAAGACATTGGCAAAGTACTCAGACAGGATATTGGTTAGGTTTGTTTCCCTGATGCTACTGCAGAAAATGTCAAAAGATGTCTTTTTAAAAAAATGTTCTCACATTTTTTCCCCCAGTTCTGGGTAATGGAAACCATCACTGGCAGGCACAATAGCCCAATCTGAGCAAAAAGAGGAGCCACCAAGACTTCTCCCAGGATGAGTGCTAAAGGTTACCTTTGGGCCTATTTCTTGGAGGCCTGTGCCCTCTCTCTGAGGAGACAAAAACCGACCATCAACCAAGGGAGTAGAATGATGTGATGGTAAAAATTCTAGGACTAGTATTCAATAGACCTGGGGACAGCTTTGCATCCAATCACCATGGCTTGGCAGAGTAGGTGGAGAGCTAGATTTGGAGACTAGAAGATCCAGACATCAGCCCTGCTTCAGATTCTTGCTCAGATCATCACCCTGGCCAAGAAACCATAAAATGGGGATGAGAAGAAACAACTCACCCAGTTACTTTTGCGGCTCAAACAAGATAATGGTGGGAAAATAGCTCATAAACCACAGAAACAGGGCTAGTGACTGGAGCTGGGATTTCACGGATTTGGGAATTCCCAGCAGCAGGGGAACTATTGCCACCATATTGAAAAAAATGGACACTGATGTTGGAATTTACTGAGTATGGACACCTAGTGGCAAAGAGAAGAATGAGTTAATTAGACAGGGGCACCAGAAATTCTTGGAGAATGGGAGCATTCTGTCCCATCTGAAGGCCACCCTTGTCTCCCACCAATGAAGACTCATTATAAAACTATCAGGGGAATTTGCATTGAAAACCTAAGTTGGGCAAGCTGTACAGAGTACAGCAAAAGGGATGATTAAAGGCTGGGAAGTGAAATCTTTGTGTACAGGATAAAAAAAGCTGAAAGCGATTGATCCATTTGTCAAAAGGAGAAAAGAGTACAGATTCAATAGTCTGAGAACATGATGGATCTAAAACAGGACGTGAAGAATTTAGGTAGGATATTCAAGGTATGGGATGTTCTCTGGAAGCCCTGGAAAATAGGAGTTCAATTTGTTTAGCCTGAAGGTGAGGCCACTGACTAGCTGATTATATAAGCAGGAGAATGGTGAGATTAAATGTGTATTCCCACAGAAAGGCAAGCAGGATGATAAAGTTAGACTCAATCAGGACCAGCTGAAGGAAATGGGGATGGTTTACCTGGAGAGGAGAAGCTTTTGGAGAGACATGAGAGAATGAGACACATTTCTGGATACAATCAGTGTGGGAATTTGTTTTGCTTCGTTATAAATACTTGCTATGAGGATTTCCTTTTTCTCTTGGCTCAATGGGGGTGAAGGGGGCAGTGTAAATGGTTATTAATTGATTTCTGAAATAGCTTCATAGTACAGTTAGTTTGAAGGCTCTGTTATCAAACATATACTTGACAAATTTTATTCTATCCTCATCAAATATACTCATATCATGGTAGTGAGTATCTTGGTGGAACCCCACACCCCCACAACAGATACTACTGTGCAAAGGCAAAAAACAGCTGGTTCTCTGAAACCATCTTATTCATTATCAAAGGGAGACATCCTCTCATCCCACTTAAGCCTTGATAATATGTTTTAAGCATTTCTGGCTTCCTAATTTAAGACTTAGCTAAAGCACCAACTCCTCCAGAAGGTCTTTCCTGGGCCTCCCAGCTCTCCAATGTTTTTATCTTTTGTATTCTGATTTATATTCTGCTCTAACCCCACCCCCTACCACCGTTAGAATATAAACTGCTTGAAGCAAAGGATTGCTTTTGCTTCTTTTTTGTATCTTTGGTTCTTAGAACGGGTACCTGGCCCAAAGATTAGCACTTAGTTACCATTTGTTGACTGTGGACCAATAAGCAATTCAAGAAAAAACCAAACAGCAATCCAGCTCAACCCACGCAGCCCCTTTCCCATACTGGAAAAGAATTTAGTTCTTTTTTCAGGTGTGTGCTAGAAATCTTATGGCTGGACTACTGTTTGGGCCTCTGACCCAGAGATTCTGGATCTCCAAACTCCAAACTCCAAGTATATTTGTGGGACATCATCACTCTCTCTCCTCAAAACAATAAAAGTCTGACAATCTCTACTCCAGGTTCCATGTAAAATCAAAAAGGAGGATTATGAATGTTTTGGTTTCCCCACCGAATGGGATAGTTGAAGTCATCAGATACTGACCCTTACATTTTACATTTATAGCTTCATTTAGTAGGTTCTTAGGATTAGTGAGGATGAGGCAGAGAGACTAAGAGGGGACCTTGGAAGTAATTTAGATGAACTCATTTTACAGATGAGGAAACAGAGTCAGGGAAGAATCGAAATCTCCATGGTCACACAGGTAGTAAGTGGCAGAACCTCTAGGACATCTGACGTCAAACACAGAACACTGACTCATCTGTTGCCTGGTTTTTGTTTTTTTCTTTATGAAGAATAACTCACTCATTATTCAGAAAACATAGTTATCTATATATCAAAACACTCCACCCCCAACAGGACGTAAGTCTGTCAACTTTCCATTCAAAGCCAATTGCGACAGAGCTCATGATTGTTTAATAAAAGATTAGAGAAGGAAAAGGGCATATTCCAGGATGTGCAGGACCCCGTTGGCAAATAGAGAGAAAGAGAACTGGCCACCATTTGGCACCAGATAGCTGGAAAGGGTGACTTCCTTTCTTGGATTCTCCTGGACCTTTTGTCTCTATTTCCATTGTTTGCTTTATGGGCGAGTCCCAGTGTTGAGGGACACCTGTACCCAACCACCCATCCCCCAAGAAATTAAAAAGCTCCCCTCCCCCAAGAAAAGGTAGGAGGGGGAGATTGAAGCCTTTTAAACCATAAAAGGAAGGCTTGATGAATTTTAAAAGCAAGATGAAGAAAGGATGAGAAATTGCACGTGACCATTATATGTGAAATTTGCTTCTTCACATGAAATGTCAATATGGAATTATTTTTTTTTCAAAAGTATGCAGTTTTTGTTTTTTTGAGGAGAGGGAAAAATCATGTACACACTCAAAAATAAGAAGCTCCATCTATTCTGTGTATTTCTTTCAAGAAAAGGCTCTGTGATGTAAGAGAAAGAGCCTGAAGCCTGAGCCGAATATCAGAAGGACCACCATGTAGAAGAGGGATTATCTCTGTTCTGGCTGGTTCCAAGGATGGAACTAGGAGACACATAAGGATACTGGAGAGAACATCCTTTGGACCATTAGAGTTATCTGAAAGTTGAACAGGCTGTCCCTGTATATGGTGGTTCCCCCTCACTGAGATTTTTCCAGCAAAGGTTGGGTGAACACTTGGGTGTACTGGCAAGGAGACATGGATCAGGGGTGGGTTGATTAAAAATGACCGCTATGGTTGAAGTATAACTCAGTGGGGAAAGTTCTGGCTTTGGGGTAAGAGTTTCTGGGTTCAACATGCAGCCTGTTAACTCTCCATCTGACTTTGGCAAAGTCATGGATTCTCCAGGCCCTTGCTCTCTTATCTGTAAAGTATGTGTTTCTGGGAGGTGGGGGTGGGAGTGGAGATGATCTTCATAATCTGAAAGGCCCTTTCCAGTCATAAATCTGACTCTACAATCCTTCCAATTCTGAAGTTTGCGGTCCAGGCAACAAGCTATTCCCTCAGAACTCACCCAGCATCTCTCGCATAGACCAATCTGAAAAATTGCTTCATTTTTGTCACAAGCCAAGTGCCAAGAACATAGCCAGTGCTTTACTGAAGAAACCAAATGTGTGTTATAGTTACCACAGGGGCAAGGGGTAATCAAGAGCTCCTAGGGACTTGAGGATAACTCCTTCATTTCACAGGTGAGTTAACATGGTGCCCACAACAGGTAAGGGGCTCACTCAAGGTCACACATCAGTGTTGGGATATGAACCTAAGACCTCTGATTTCTATATTTGTCACTAACTCCCTTTACTAGACGTCAGTTAGGGTTGGTACCTTGTGTTATCTAATGACTGTCCCTCCACCCTCCCCTTGCAGAATCTCAGCACTGATGGAATGAATGAATGGATGGATGAATGAATAAATAAGATTATAAAAAAGAGGAAACTAGAGATTTGGGAAGAGGGAAAAGTGTTGACATAGCTGCTGCCACTGTTGTCTGTTTGTTTGTTTTTAACAGGAATGTCAATTCTTGGTTGCCTCATTTTTACAATGTGAAGATCACACATGGCTCCACAGTGATTAGTTTGAAGAACAGCTCTGAAATTCTTAATGGAATGACAAAATGGGACTGAATGACCAGCTGTCTGGCTCCCTATTCTTCACCAACTTGGTTTCAGATGATTTCTTATGTTTAAAATAAGGCACATTCCAAATCATTACCAGACTCAAGGTAGCATTAAAACAAATAATAAACAGCTCATCGGGTTTATGGCATCTCCATCCAGGATCGTTCAAAAGACTCAGGTGAGACCTGTCATTCACAGCATCACTGGGGCCTAAGCCACGGGCAGATTCTTTTCAGAAGCTCACAAAAGATGGTGCGAGATTAGCAGGAGACACGGCTACTGAAAGTGCCCTCGCCATTGAACCAAGGACTTAAGACTATTTTAAAGGGATCCCAAAAAACAGGCCCACTGCATTGTATAAACTGGGCTTTGTAGTTCATACAGTCAGAGACAAAAAGTAGAGATAGGATGAGATGCCCGAGAGAGCACTGCCTCCTTTCCAAGGAAAAAGGCAGTGAATTGTAAATCAGAGGACTCAGGTTGGAATGCCAGCTGCTGGCTATCGCTGCACTGTCTGTGTGACCTGGGCTAAGCCCCTTCCCCTTGTGGGCCATAGTTTCCTCATCTCTGAAATACAGGGATAGAACTAGGTGATCTCCAAGGTTTTTCTCAACCATAAATCAAAAGGTCCTATGACTCTGTGATATCATAGCAACTACAAGGGAAGGGAAAAATAATTAAGCTATTTTTTTTTAAAGCAATTGGGGTTAAGTAACTTGCTCAAGGTTACACGGCTAGTCATTATTTATGCATGGGTGCTCATTTTCTGAGGCCGGATCTGATCTCGGGTCATCCCAAGTCTGAGGCCAGTGCTCTTACTCACTGCGACACCTAGCCGCCCCTTTAGGGCAATTGGGGTTAAGTAACTTGCCCAAGGTTACACGGCTAGGTTTTTCTTTGTGTGGATTAAGTGTTGGAGGCCGGCTCCGAACTCAGGTCCTTCTGACTCCAGGGCCGGCACTCTATTCACTGCGCCACCTAGCCGCCCCAATTAAACTATTTTTAAAAACCAAATTCATATTGTGCTTGGGAAGCAGGGGAGAGGAGGGGACAGGAGGAATGGAGGAACAGAGGAAGGGAAAGAATGGAAGAAGGGAGGGAAGGAAGGAAAGAAAGAAAGAGAAAAAGAAAGAAAAGGAAGGAAAGAGAAAGAAAAAGAAAGAAGGAAAGAAAGCAAGCAGGCAAAAAGAAAGAAAGAAAGAAAGAAAGAAAGAAAGAAAGAAAGAAAGAAAGAAAGAAAGAAAGAAAGAAAGAAAATGGCCCTCTTGGGAGGGATATATTTAGAAATGAAGGTAACATAAAAATAAGATGTCAATAAAGCATTTTTGTTTGCTTGCTTGCTTACTTTTTAAAAAGAGGCTCATTATCTCAAAACTTGAGAGCTGGCCCAGGATTCTTTAATATGTGCCCAGGGAAACAAGCTGGAAGTTGGTTTTTCAACGAAGGCCTGAACAGTTCTTCTTCTTCTTCTTTTCACTGTCTAGTAAGGGCCAGCCAGCCAGGCGAGTGGCTAAAACTTTTAAGTGTCTAAAATGCTGAGTCAGCTTCACCTAGGAACAAGACTAAGAGAACTCATTGATTCCCCTCCTAAAAAAAGAAGGCTGGCGGGCTCCTCTCTCCTTTTTGTACGTGTGTGAAAAATAAAGTGATGAGCTGGTTACCAACAGTAAACAGGCACCATAAACAAGGAGGAGCCCAGCCCAACTGGGAACAGGAAGGGGCTTTTGAAGTCAGGCTGACAGTCCCAGTAAACACCTTGGAGAGACTGTGTGTGGGAAAACTGCCATCAGTCAGGCCCAGATTTTTCAGGCTATTTAGAGGAGTGGAGGGAGGCAGAAGAGAGGGGGCCAAGAGAAGAGGACAGGCTGAGGAGAGCATTTCCCAGGAGTGCTGCTGAGAAGTCATTTGGGCTAAGCACCAGTGATGAAGGAATCCCAAGAAGAGAAAGATGGAGGCCGGTGGAATCTCAGAAGGATATGGGATTGGAGTGAAGCAAACACATGTAAACAGACAGACTCTTCTTCCTATGAAGCTTCTATTTCTTGAAATAGGAAAAATTTAAAAATAAAATTTAAAAGCTAATCATCAATCTATAAGAGAGAGCTTGAACTTATGTCTTTTTTTCAAAATTTTGATAACTATATTCCAACCCAACTGGTTATCTTTATGATTTTTTGTATTTTATTTTATGCATTTAAACACTGGATTCTGAGGAGGGCTATAGGTTTCCCAACACTGCTAATGAGGCTAAGAATCCTTGATCTATATTTCTGGCAGGGGGGGTTCACTCAAGGCAGGTCTGGAGTCATGTCCCTCCCCATTTCCAAATTATTATGTGCAAGGACACATCCTTCCATTCTGCTAATGAACAATAAACAACTAATGTGCTAAGCGACATTGCTGCCAAATTATGGGGAGGGGCTAGTGTTCCTTAATTAATTTGGGGAGGAGGGCGAGGAATGAAGAAATGTTGGGAAGTAACCGATGTGTTCAAACAAAGTATATCAATAAAATATACATATTTGTCTACACATAGTGATCCATAAAAGTGTATGCTGTTATGAGTGAATATTTCTCAACTTTATACACACTATAATTTAACTAAAATAGTCCACTAGCTATTATCCACACACAAAAAGCAATCATCCTACTTCCATGGAAACCACAGAAATAGGTCTAGAATTTTATGGGATGTAGGCACTCAACCAGGAAGTCACATATAAAAATATGATTGCATTCATTTAAATAAATTGCTGGTTACTGGCCAGCATTTAATTAGGAATAGTATACGATAAGGAAATACTATCTTCTTCTAAGACTTTAAACATATAAGACTCACAGAAGGTAGTGTAATTACAAGGAAGAAGTGAAAAAGAATTTCTCTTCTAGGGGCAGATGCTGAAATAAAGATGATTATTCACCCAATATAGGTTTGCTAATAGTAGCTGATATTTATATATTACACAGCTTATGACCTACAGCAGCAATGTTCTCCTTCTTCATCGCTATCTCTTGGAATCTCTGGGGTTTTTTCTATCTTCTCTGTGAGGCTTTCTCCCCCAGGTTTCCTCATATTAGCTTTATATGGGTTTTGTACAATATCTAGATTCATGCATGCTGTCTTTACCTTTTAAAAGTCAGTTCCCTAATGGATGGATCTGCTTTGCTTTTGGCCTTCCGATCCCTAGTACCTGGTAATGAGTAATTGCTTGCTGACTGACCAACTGATTCAAAATTTTCGTAGACATTATCTTGTTTAATCCTCAAAATAACATTGTAACATAACAATGAAATCCCCCATTTTACATGAAACAGAAGTTCAAAGAGGCAACTGCTAGTCTGCCCAGGGGCTAGAGAGTACACGGCTCAAATCAGGAAGATTTGAGTTCGAATCCTGCCTTGTGCAAAGGACTTTGTAAACCTTAAAGCATTTTATAAATCCTAGCTATCAAAAATGTTAAGTGACTAGACACAAAGCTAGTAAATATCTGAGAAAGGACACGAATATGGGTCTTCCTGATTGCATGCCAAGTGCTGTTGCTGTCACACACACACACACACACACACACACACACACACACACACACACACCCATACCCCTTACCAACTGATGCCAGGGACTAGGGAGGATCTTTCATTCATTCTCAGTACAAAAAACCCTGGGGAAAAATCATGCCACATTCTGTTTCCCTTTTTTATTCTGAAACTGAGTAAATGCTTGGGAGCCAGGGTGAATTATGTTTTCTAGGGAATCTGTGAAGTCTTACAGCATGTGGTGTATGTCTATATGCACACACAAGTAACACAGAAGGCGAGAGATATCTCACGTGTCTCCATGATATGTACTGATAATGAAATTGGCAAATGAGCCCTCTAGATCCAACTCTTCCAACTTAATTACTCACTCTGAATCTCCACTTTTGCAAATCAACATTTCCATTCTCAGAGACCATTAATAGAACACGGATGGGCAGCGGTCACCCCCAGAACCAGGGGTCTGGCAGGCATCATATCACTCAGAGACACTCTCTCCCTCTCTACCCCGAGATGCTAGTTCCCTTTTCTAAAATATACTTCCCACCTGCATGAGTGAGACATTTCATTTCACCAAAATGAAAGACACTAAAAAAAACTACAACTATAAGAAAAAGCAGTGGTTAGATGATTCTTGGATCCTTTAAAAAAATAATAACCCCACACCTGGAACACAAACTCTATTGTACACCACATTTGCTTGAAGAGGCAGCATGGACCTGGGCTGGAGTTCTGACTTGGCTCCTTAATAGCTGTGTGACTCTGAAAAAAGAATTTTGCTTGTCTGAGCCTCAGTTTCTCTACCTGTGAAATGGGAGATGATATACTAGATTTGTAATATTACTTCCAAGGGCTGTTTATAGGAGTGGGTTTTGCAAAAACTCTCAATAATCATATAAGAAGGTAGTATTGTTATAACTGGGCTGGGTGTGCACTCAAAAACTCAGTGCCTAAAACACATTCCCTGCTTACCTCCACTTCGTACATACTGTTTCACCCAATTTAACATTAGGTCCCTGAGGGAAGGGACCGTTCCATCTTTATATCCCTAGTGTCTGGCACCATGCCCAGCACACAGTTGGCTCTTAACTGATTGATGGAAGTTAACAAAAATTATGTCTCTATATTAGAAATTCTCCAGTACTCTAAGTAACAGAGGAAGATGAATGGTATTACTGGTTGAATAGTACTGAGGATGAAGTCAGGAAGACAGAGGTCTGAGACAGGGTTTTAATGGAATGGTCTTCCTTTATCTGCTGTGTCATCTTGTTGTCTCAGATGGCACAGAGATCAGTCTAATTATTAGGTCAACCCCTAAGACAGCTTTATTCAGTTTTATTGTGAATGCCTTTTCTTTCATACAGATACTACTAACAACAACCCTTCTACATAACTTTAAGGTTTGCGAAGTGCTTTGCATAAATGATCACATTTATAGTAACTCTCATAGTAATGCTCAAGGGTAGCTGTTATCACTGCTTTACAAAGAAGAACAGAGTCTGGGAGAGGACAGAGGGCAGATTATCTCCTTGTATCCTTGCCACAACCCTGGGAGGTGGGTGCTATTATGGCACCCCACTTTACAGAGGAGGTAACTGGGGCAGACAGGTTAAGGGGCTTACTCAGGATCAGACAGCTTCTAAGTGCCTGAGGTTGGATTAGATTTGAGGCCTTTCTGACTCCAAATTCACTGTCCTATCAACTAAGTCATAATGTCTCCCTCAGTCTGAGTTCTGTTGGCATGATAATACTCATAACAATGCTAATAGCTCGTAGGCATATACTGCTTTAAGGTTTATAAAGCATATATAGCATATAAAGCATATTTGCAGAAAAATGAAGTGACTTTTGATTTAATTTAGTTATCCTAGGGAAATCATTTAACCACTGCCTATCTCAGCTTCCTCCACTGTGAAATGGGGATAATAGCAACTACCCTCCAGGACTGTTGTGAGCATGAAATGATATAATAATTGTAAAGGACGTTGGACAATGCTCAGCACACAGTAGGTGCTTTATCGTGGCACTTAATCCACCTGCCTCAGTTCCCTCATCTATAAATAGGAATAATAGCAGAACAGATCTCTCAGAGTCATCATGAGGATGAAATGAGATGCTAAGTTGAAGGCTTTGGGAACATTTTAAAGCACTATGTAAATGCTATGACGATGGTGGTGGTCCTTTGTATCACTGCCCTTCATAGGAGCCAAAGGATGTCTCTCAACATCTGACAGGAATATGATGACTCCACTGTCTTCTAGTATGGGAATTAAACACTGACTGTAAAAGCCATTTGTTGTCCTAAGACATTTGTTGCCTAGGGGTTCAATAGACATGACAGTCTTTATTCCCCTGAGAGAAGGACTACTAAAATGGCTTGTAATCTGACAATCCATTTCCAAATGAGGTATTTATTCCTGAAGAAATTTAGCCGACCCCCTCTCTCCCTCTCTCTCCTTCCCTCATTTCCTGAAGGATAAGAGAAAACATCCATACACAGAGATCATTCCTGATAATGTTTTCAAGATGCAAACACAGGGAGACTACTACTTTCCTGCAATTTCTGTTCCTCTTTGGTTTTGTAATTTTAAAAGACAAAGGGCACTCATTCCTGAGAACTAGCCTGTAGGCTTCTCGGCTCTGGAGTGTTTTCGAGGGGACTGTTGTTATCATGGTATAATTAGAGTGGTTTGGACTTTTCCCACTAATGAAGTTCCCAGAGATTACCATCCCAAACAACAGAGGCCATCTATGTCTGTAAGAAGCCCAAAATCTACAATTCCCATTAGGAATGAAGGAAATAAAAGGGACTTAGACCCCTCTTCATAGACACATGGTACTTGAAGAGGGAACTACAAAGATGTTAGTGCTATAGAATCCCCCAAATGTACTGAAGCCATGCCTTTCACCTCCTTCTCTTTCCCACAATTAGAAAAATGTAAATTAAGAGGCAGAAGCTGCCCCAAGTGGTTCCTGATGCAGCATGGACTGTTTGGAAGTACTGAGTTATGCATTCCAATCTCCTACCAACTAGAGTATGCTGTGGGAACCTGGTAGTTAATTATTGAGTAAAAGACAAAATGGGAGTTTGAAACCCAGTTCACAACTCCTAAAACTTCCATCAATGACCTGCCTTGACATTATGCATTCTTATAAGAACCTATGAATTCATCAACTAATACTTTCAAAGACCTACTACATATAAGGCATAGTAGGGAAAACAAAGTCAAAGTTTCAGTCTCTTTTTTAAGGGAATTTTCTTGGGAGGAGAGAAACTCAGTCTGTGCCACATTCATTTGTACTTAACTATGTTTTTGCTTGGTAAAAGTGTACTTATATTATGTTCCATTTAGAGTGAGATCTTTCTCCAAGTTTATTATAAACCACATGAAGACTAGGGCCACTTTTTTTCCTATCTTGTATACCATTAACTGTTTAGAGTCAAGATGCAGGGAGGACTGCTGGCCATGGTGCTGATACGTCCCTGGTTATGGGCACTCAGAAACCTGGGTGTCACAGAAAAGTGCCTGGGGCATATGTATTACTCCTGCAGGCTCTGACAGAACAAGCAGAGAGTTCCTTGAAATTCTGGTGATCCTTCACTACCACTAGCATCAGAGCTAGCCCCAGTTCAGTGCAGTATGGTGAAAGAGACCCAGATATTTTATATAAAAGTCCATATGAACATAAGAAGTTCCTTCAATGAAGCCCATCCCATAAGTGCCAAGACTCCAGTTCCTAGAAAGGAACCTTACTGGACTCTATGAGCTCTGGGTATCTTAGAGTACAGCCTAGTTGAGCTAGAAAGTTGCCTGGGATGGAAGTTATAGCCTATAGAGTGTTACTTCCAATGGTGAAGATCCCAATGTGTGTCTAACTTTGTGAGTATTCCATGTTCTCCCAAAAGTGAGCAGCATGAGGTCCACCCAATATCCTGAGAATATTCCTTGCATTTGCTTGACATTATATTGGTAGAAAGGGCAGGTGACATAGTGGGGAGAGTGCCAGGTCTGGGAGTCAGGAAGACCTGATTTTAAATCTGGCCTCAGACACTTAGTGGCTGTCACTTAACCCTGTTTATCTCACTTTCCTTATCTATAAAATCATCTGGAGATGGAAATGGTAAACCATTCCAGTATCTTTGCCAAGAAAACCCTAAATAGGGTCACAAAGAATTGGTCACAACAGAACCACCTGAACAACAATAAATGGTAGAAATGAAGCACACTGATTGACGCTTGCCCTAAAGCCATAATTGACCTATCCTTTTTTGGTCATTTATTTTGTCCCTCTTTTGTCCTGCATGGAGTCCTACTCAAATGCCTCACCTTGGCACAGAGGTGAACCTGGGTCCTTCAAGGCTACATTAACAAACGTCATCTCTGTCCAACTAAGTGGACAGTCTGAATATAGTTAATCATTGTCACACCCCAACCAGGCTGGCTAAGTTCAGAGAGGCTGATCTCCAGAAGGCTGGTCCCAGGTACTTACTTTTTTCTGCTATGGCAATCATGAAGATGATTAAGATGTTAAAGGTTATAGGGGAAGAAGAAGACCCATGCCCTGATCCTTTGCAGAGGTGTGGAGGTAGGGTGTTCACAGATATGGGACGCTATATATAAAGTCAGATTTTTTTTGATGTGCTGATTGGTTTTGTTAATTTTTTCTTCCCCTTAAAAAAAAAACCAACTGCTAAAATGAATGGCCCTCTGAGGGTGGGGGAGAGAATACAAGAGGAAAATCTAGCCAATATAAAAACCAAAGATACCAATCAATAAAGATCTATTTAAAACTTCTTCATAAAAAACATCATTAGTGATCTGTAATGATGGTAGAGAGAATACCCACACCAAATGATATCAAGGATCTCTAGATATGAAAATATAAATATGAATTTATCATAGATCAGAAATCTCTTGAAACCCTGCTCAAAGTTATTTTTAACGTACCTCCAGACTGTCTCTCAGAATAAGAGATTCCAAAATGCAATTACCCTTTTAATTATAACTGTGTATAATTTGTATGCACCTAGTTATTTACATGCGATTTACCCCCATTACCCCCATTAGAAGCTAAGTTCCTATAGCAGAGGATGCCCCGCTCAGTGCACCCATCTGTGGAGGTAGGAAATCTGTAGGTGCTACACACTGCACTTGTTTTCAGAATTTTTCAATGTATCAATGAGCTGTGTTCATCATTTTTTTCCTTTCTAAAAAATACTATTTGTTATGAGGTTGCTTTCTGGGAGGGGGAGGAGCAAGTGGAGGGAGATATTTGGGACAACTCTGATTATTTAGGGAACAGAAAACATCATTAAACACTTGAAGGAAAAGAAAGGGATGTAAGCTCATTGAAAGCAGGTCTTTAATCCCACAGCCTGGCAAAAAAGTTAAGCAAATAATCAATGCTTGCTGATTGAATAAACTGTAGCCTGTTTTCGGTTTTCCTCTTTTACTCTGGGCTCAGAGTAATTGAGTTTTTAGCATCCTCTATTCCACCATTTCAAAAACAATTGAATAATTTACAAACATTCTTGGTCTGGGAGTTTTCTTGGGAGCACCAGGACTTTCCCAAAAATAAGATGTCTACCAGAGGAAAGTGGGAGCCTCCCTTCCCTGTCTTTCATCTCAAATTCAAAAGAGAAGACAAATGTTCAAGGTCAGCCTTGAACCTGGCTCTCTGTGATGCCGAGGAAGGCCAAACATGAGGTCAGAGCTATACGCTCGAGCATCACTGTTTGCCAAATTGGAAAACCAACATGAAAAAGAAAAAAAAGTTTGGGACATTCCGTACAGACTCAAGGAGAACAGTTCTGCTAAAGGGTCGTTCATCACCATGGATTCTTTCTGGGATACATCTGATTTGCATTAAAATGCAATGCAATTCTAACTAGGAGATGTGCTTTCAAAAACTTGGTTTGCGGATATAATAAAAATTTTACTTTATACCATGTGTTTTAGAAGGAGTTTTTGGTTTATTTTATAACAGTCATCCTAATTAAAGGCACTTAAACACTGGTAAATAATTAATAACTTTCTTCTTACGGCATTTGATAGTGCCTCTAGATTCCAATGTATCATCTGCCAGAGAGGAGGAGGCCCTCCTTCATTAAGAAACTCCAAATTTAAATGTATTTTTCCCTTCTTGGACAAAGAGGACTTCACTGATCTGTTGTTCTTCAATGCCTACTGTCACTACCCCAATATCAGTCTCAGTTTCCTTCTCTGTAAAATAAGGTTTGGATTAGATAATCTCTAGTTGGAAATTCTCCTCTGTGTACATAATGTTGGACTTGTCTTATATGTTGATTAGCTTTGCTTAATTCTCCTTCACCCCCTTTTCTATTCTTTGCTGCAAAAAATGACTCTTTGGGAGGGGCATACAATGCAAGATGTAGGATGTGTTTTTAAAAGAAAATTATAAATGCATAAAATGTATTTTAAAGGATAAAATATATTTTAATTACACTGTATTTTAAAATGAAAATTATAAAGAAAAATTTTTAAATCCTAAATTGGCCCATTACCTATGTTCTGAGAGTTGCACCTCTGGGCTGGGAGAGGCTATTATTTCATTGTTCTAGCCTTTCCTCTTATGTCTTTGGTCCCTGTCACCCATCTTTGACTTGCTGTGCATGAAGCTTAATTATAATTTTTTTAATCACCTCTCATTTCTCAGAAATGGCAACCTGAAGGATGTTCACCCACTGCCATTCCTGTGGGGCCACCAAAGATAACAGACTGGAGACAAGAAGAATTCTATCCTAACTGCCTGCTTCTCACGAGCACCATGATGAAGAAGGGCAAATGCCCCCAACGTTACTGGGATCCTATGGTGTAGGGGGCAGAGGGCTAGTTTCAGAATCAGGAAAACCTGGGCTCAGCTCCCACTTCTCATACTTAGGAGTCATGTAAGGCAGTTATTTTACCTCTATAATGCTCCAATTCCTCAACTATAGAATGATATTTTCATTATCTTTCAGTGCGAACCTCAGAGGCCATGGAGAAACTGATGCCAAAGTTAAGTACTCTGACCAAGTAAGATGGGTGAACCTTCTCTGGCTTGACCACAAACTTGGTCGGACTTCCAAAGAAATCTGATTTTGTGAGCAGGGCACCCTCAAGAGAAGGCTGTTATGACCCAAAGCTTTCCTTGCCTGGGGATTCAGTTCTCCTGTGATGCCCCTCCCTTCACTCGGATAGCTCATCTCTCTTACCTTCCTTACTGTCAGCCAGGAAGCAACTTATACTCTTCAGTCATGAACCCAGATCTTTAGACTTGGGCACCAGCTGTCTATCCACGAGCCCACACTGCCTAACTTAGTAGACAGTCAGTGGTGACTATAAATGTACCAGATACCATACTAAGCACTTGGGATACAAAGAAAGGAAAAAACTTGTTTTTTGCCCTCAAGGAGCTCACACTCTAAAGGAAGAGACAACATGCAAATAACTATGTATATACAAGAGCCATGCTGTAATAATGGGAGGTAATCTGTTTTATTATTTTTAAAAAATATTTTTATTTTGTTAAACATTTCCCATTCATATGTAAAATAATTTCTTTAAAATTTCAAGTTTCAAATTTTTTCCCCTCCTCGAAGGGAAGTAATCTCAAAGGAAATGGTACATATAGAAACTATATCAATAATAAAGAAAATCCCATATTTTACCTGGGTTATTTATTTATATAATATATATATTTGAAATCTTCATTACTTATCTATAAGCTAACATCATCATGCTATCTATGGTTGGCTCTCTTCTCTGGGAATTAAGTTTACCCTTTTCTAAAAATGAGAGGGTGGGACTAGGGGACCTCCTAGGTCATTTCCAGCTTTGCATTTCCAATAGAAAACAAAGATTTCCCCAGCTGCTGTACCATTACCATGGTACGCTGCATTCCTAGACAAATCAGGAAAGATTCCCAAGAGCTAATGATTGGCAGCTGTGAAGTACATTCATTCGAAAACAGTGCCATCCAAAGAAGCCAGGCTCAGAATTCTTTGGCTATATGCAGAGGCAGCTCGGCAGATTCTCCACTATGCTTGCTGGCCTGGCTTAGCAGGGCTGCCAAAGGCACACACTCAGTCCCTCCCTGCATTAAGCAAAGGAGGGGGAGATACATTAGGGCTAGGGAACAAGACTTAGAACCAAAAAACTGGAGAAGATTTCATGGGCTAAAAAATTATGTGACACATATCCCTGAGATGCTAGTAACTTAGCCCTGTTTTCAAAAATAGATTTTTAATATTCTGCAATTACAGTATTCAAATAGATCGTCTTCTAGAGCTATAAAAATCAGACTTTTGTTGCACTATTCATACAGAAAGCAGACACTATTTTAGGTTACAGTACAGTTAAGTGGTGGCCATATATATGTCTCCACTATATTTGGTAACATGTTGAATACATTCTGATGTCCTAGAACTATTAAATGCAGCAAGTTAATAAGTCATTATAAATATTTCTCCCGCTAAAAAAACATCTTTAACTAGCCAATCGAAATCAGGCTCCCAGGGGAAAACATAGTACATCATATGACCCTTCAGTAATAGTAAAAATAAGAGTAGGCAATGTGGCTTAAGGCTCTCCATAACTTATTCCCACCATAATCACTACTGCTGAGACAAGTCTGTAAAAATTTTACATTCATTTTCCATAATTTTACTTCCTGTCTCTGTATGTCCGCCTTGGTTTCTCTCATTAGACAAATTAGAGGGATTGGTAAAATGTTTCAAAGCCGAATCCTAATCAGTTAAAAATAAATGACTCATTTCAAGTCTGGAGATACCATACTTTGCATTTCACTGGATCTTCTCATGGATGAAGGCCTTCCCCCCAACTATACTAATCAAAATCTACATGCTACATCCTCTGGCCTCCTACCATCCTCCATCCCTGGGGGTCTGTTGAATGGGCTTAGAAGGTTTCCTCTCCTCCTCTTCCATGTGTCAAATTCCTGAGGCTTGCAGCCTGCAAAACTACTGAGTGTGGCCTGACCCCAATTCAAATAGAATTGGGCGATATTTGAATAAATGAATGACTGGATGAAAATGCAATCTGATACAGGTGTTCGTTTGTGGCTACCTAAGTCAATATGTGGCCTGAAGACACTAGTGCTTTCAAAGTTAGGAGGATGCCCATGGAGCATTAGCTGCCACTATTTCTCTTTCTCTGTCTGTCTGTCTGTCTGTCTCTCTCCTCTCAGCATCATCTACTGAAATGAAAGGCAGTGTGGTTCAATGATAAAACCCTGAGTTTGGACTCAGAGGACCTGGATTTGAATATACCTCTGTCATTTAATATGTATATCCCTTGAAGGAGAAAAAAAAATCACCTGGCAAAGGGGGGCACTTTTTACTATGGTCCTCATTAGTACAATAAGGGACTTGGATTAAATGACCTCTCATGCTCACTCAAACTGGAAAACTATACTCCTAAAATCTTTCATTTATAAATCTCTCCCATTAAACTGTAAGCTCATTGGAGATAGGGATTATTTTTTCCTTTCTTGGTGGCCCCCCAGGGTATAGCACAATCCCTGACATACAGTAGATGTTTAATAAATGCTTGCTGACTTGTTGACTTATGTGCAATGAATTGTGACTACAAGAAAAAAAATGAACCAAAAAAAAGGCCCTCTATATAACTATAAATGACCATCCTTAGATACACATGGAGAAAGCTACTTCTTCCCTGCTGGGGTGGCAGGACTATATTGTATATTATTGTCACAATGGGTTGCTGAAGTGGTTAGCTTTGCTTATTTCCCCTTTATTAATCGTTGTTACACAGAATGGCTCACTTGATAAGAAGAAGAGGGAAATATATTTGGAAACAAATGTGATATAGAAAGTCCTCAAAAAATACTATTTTTTCCCCAAGAATGCTACCTTGCCGGCCAAGAAACTGTTCTACTGCAACCCAGTATTAACAAGCCAGTCAAGCACCTGCTTTCTTCCTTCTTGGAGGCAGCCAAGCCCACCAGAGTGAGAAGCAAAGCCCACTGGGCAGCTCCCTATGGCTCACATTCCTGATCCTGACTGCTGATTTACAGGAGAGATGAATTGAGACTTTCAGGAGCAGCAGGCCGTCCGGACCAGTCTGAGGCCTTTCATCAGGGCAGGCCAAAGAACCAAGTCCTGCCCAGCTGTGTGAAATAACGCAGATTTCTCCGTTGATGGAGGCTGGGCAGGGTAAGGCTTCACATGGCAGTCTCCTCTCTCTGAATACAAAGTGTTCCTTTCTTTATTCACACCTAGAAACCAAATGGAAGGGGCTGGGGGTTGGGAGGAATAAGGAGGCCTGGGTCCTGCCAGCAAGGTAGCTGTGTGAACACTTCTTTGGCTCCCCCATAAATCTCAAGAGACTTCACCGCCCAATTCTATTACTTTGGACTGGCTGTCCCCCATGCCTGGAACACATCCCCTTCCTCCCCACCTCTGCTTTTTAAAGTCTCCCTGGCTTCCTCAGGGCTTGGCTCAAATGCCCCCTTCAGTAAGAGGCCTCTCCTGCCCCATGCCATCCACTGGAGACAATTTTCCACTGACACCGTAGATAACTTGTATGTTCAACTGCTGTGTGTCTCTCCATTGGAGTGTAAGCTCCTAACGGATGTCTTTCGATTGACTGCCTTGGACCTCATCTTCTGCAGAGGGTCGTTCTCAAAAACAGCCCCTCCCCCAAGCAGCCAGTGCCACCCCCCCAATTCCTTTCCATTCATTCTTTCTGGTTTGTAGTTACCTAGCTATATATAGACTCCCCCATTAGAAAGTGAGCTCCCAGAGGGCAGGAACTACGTTTTTTTTACTTTCTTTGTTATTAGTGTATTATTATTAGTGTACTTAGCACAGAGTTAAGCAATGTGATTAAGTAATATGGCCACATGGTTTGCATTGCAATTATGGCACATAGTAGGTATTGCAATTATAGCATCTAGTATATAAGTCATACAGGCACACAGTAGGTACTGCAATTATGGCACCATAAGCAATACTAGCACATAGTAGGTAGTCCAATTATGGTCTCTAGTATTATATTTAAATAATATGAGCACATGGTAGATACTGCAATTATGGCACCGTAATTAAGTAATACTGGCACACAGTAGGGATTTAAGAAGTTACTGCTGACTTGAGAACTTTGAGGCAGTGCACAAGTTTTATAATTCTGCCACAAGAAAAGCCTCCGGGCTCATGAAACCTCCTTGTGGACTGGAGAAAGAGAGGAGGCTATGTTTTAGCAAACTGACTGACATTTTACAAGGCAAACGGTCTCCAGAAGCCAAGGAGACATTAAAGTCTAATCTCAACTGAAATAACGCAAGGTTCAAAGCTGATGCAGTCATTCAGCCCAGAGGCCTCTGTCTTCAATGAAGGGTTCAAGGAGAATAAAAGGTGCCTGGAGAATGGATATTTTTACCCAAACTCCACTAGACTGTGATTTCCAGTGTTTCCGTTTTAAGCATATCAAGCAAACAAACCCAAATCAGCATTTTTAAAAAAATGTTCACAGCACAAATTTAGAGCTTAGAAGGGCCCTCAGAAACCATGCAGTGTTTAAATTTTCATTTTACATATGCGGAAACCGAGGTCCAGAAAAGTTAAGCAAGTAATTTAACCCAAGGTTACATCTGATGCAGGAAATCAATCTCTTTTTCCAGTCTCCCAAGGGCTAGGCCTCTCCCTCTGCCCACCCCACCAATGATCTGGAATTCACTTGTATCTACCTATATCCCAGATAGACTCTCAGCTCTCTGAGGGTTGAGGCTGCCTTTGCTTTTGTTTCTGTATTATACCTATAATCCCCAGCACAGTCCCTGACACCTAACTGAGCCTTAATTAATACTTCTTTTACTTATTTGTATTTATTTGTTATTTTCTAAATTAATGTTTCTTGGTTGTTGTGGAACATGGATTCAGATCCTAATTCTACTTCTCTGACTGTGGTTAATTCCATTTCTCTCTTACCTACGAGTGTGGAGTAGAAAATCTCTCTGATCCTTTCTATCCCTTTCTATATGGCAATGGGTCTCTATGGTTCAGGTGTTGGATCCGCTGGCCCCTTAAAAAATGTATCATGAGGCAAGCCACAAGCTTCCTGGGCTGTCTAAGAAGGTCTTCCCTGCTGTCCAGAGATGTGGGAAAGAGTGAGCACAGAACTAACTGTACTGGTCTGGAGGGGAACAGGTCCTTAAATTAAGAATCTAATTCCACCCAATATGCAGATGAGGAAATGTCCAGTTCACTTGGATATAACCTGTCTGAGACTGTGGAATAGGCAAAATCCTTGGGAAAAGGGCTGTGCTGAAGGACCTGAATTCAGATCACTCCTTTTGCTGTTACTGGCTGGGTGACCTTGGGCTAATCATTTGATGGCTTTTGGACCTTATATGTAAAGTGAGGGAGTTTGGAACTTCCTGCTCAAAAGTGATTATATTGTGTTCTTAAAATGGCAACACAAAATGACACTTTACTTCTGGTCTTCTGGGACATCACAGAATGAGTTCAGTCCCCTTCAAAGCTAGAGACAAACTTAGGATTCCTGACTCCATCTCAATGAAAGCATCTTGGATGAAAGGCAAGATTTGGGTGGAATGACTTTCTACATCATTCATTTAGTAACATATCAGGACTGTGTTGACCTCCTTACCCAAACACACACCTTTGGTAAACACAAATGAACCAAGAATTATGAACTTAACAGATTTCATTTCCTCTGGAGCAACCAGGAATATCCTCACAAGTTTCACTATTTACAAAACAGGACTGTTTTGTTTATAAAACATGGCAACCAGGGGCTGGGACCCAGGCATTTCAATAGGGCCCCTCCTTTATCCTATTTCCTAAGTCTCCCTCTTCCCTTCCCAGCCCAACCACCTTCCTCTCTCTAAGGCTGTCTCTGGGGCGAGCTCAGTTTCTAAAGGTCTGACATGACGGTGGATGCTACAGGGAAAGCTGGAATCTCAAAGAAATATTTTTCTCTTTCTCTCTTCCTTTGAGTCAGAAAAATCTAAGCACAAGAGAAGCCATTCAGACCATGATAGAGTGCCTCCCCGGAGCCGCCAATATGCTGCCCATTGGCAAACAGAGATCTGTTTGGACAGTGAGTCCAGCCATCCCCTCGGCAAACATCAGCATTCCTTTTAGTCCATAGTGAGGAGAATGAGACTGGGGGACAGACCTGGGACAAAAGTACCTTTGTCCCAAGGTTACGACTCAGTGGTTCCCAACAGCTTTCTAAGAAGCCCAGTCTGAGGACTCTCACCATTGAGTTGGGACCCCCAAATCATGTGAGTAGGTAGAAGAGAAACGTGATGGGAAGTAACTGCGAGTTCCCTTCTTTGGAGCTGATGGAGCTGATGGAGTAACTAAAAACCGTCTGACAATTTGGAAGGGATGATATAAAGAAAGAAAAATGTAGGGCAATGGTGGAATGAAGGGGTCTCCAGGTTATTCACCTGTTCTTTGTAAGGATATCATGTATCAGCTTTCAAAGAGAGATGGAGAAAATGAATGAATATATGAATGAATGAATGAGTGAATGAATGAACAAATGTAGCTGATCACCCCCCCACCCCCACCCCCAAAATAGCATATGAACACCATGTCTGGCAAGCTTTCTCCCACACAGGCCTGACTTCAAAATGAAATGCTTATATGCTTGATTGAAGATTGTCCTTTCTTCTGGAAGAGTGCAGCAGCTCAGCCAATGGGTCCTGATCTAGCCTCTCAGTTACCCACATCCTTTGTGTCAGGGCTGAATAAACAAAGGTTTCCAAAGATGTATCTGAGCAGAGCTTTGTCCCTCAAGTTCAGGTCCAATGCCCTCAGGAGTCCCAATCCACAGGAAGGCTAATGTAAAGATCACCTCCCAAAGGAAAAGGATGCTATGCCTGGGACCTGGGCTCAGTCATGGCCAAGAATTGTGGCTCCGGCAGCAATTTCAGGTGGGAGTGGGGCTAGGCTGGGGTCTCTATCCTCAGGGCACAAGGAAACAAGAGTGCCAGCAGAAGAGGAAACAATGAGCATCTCTGCTCCACAGCAAAGGGAAGACTCTCACAGTACCTATTTCAGGCAGGATGTAGACAGGTAGTGAAGCAGACCAATATTCCAGGGCAAAGCCAGTGACCACTGGGCACCAAGATACTGAGGAGGAATGAGATGGCAAGAATCGGGGCATGGAGAGGGAGGGACGAACCACCACAGTAATGGGGCTAAGGGGTACAACAGCCCTGACTAAGGCAACAAGAGTGTGGGCTGTCAGTCTGCTGACCACATACTGTGAGGTGTGAGGATGGCATGTGAGAGAGGGCGCCCTTCTGGATACCTGCACCCTGAGCCAAAGCTCAGTCATCTCCCCTTCATTACAGCTCAGCCTGGGGACAAATTCCAACCCTTGACAGTTACAAGCTGCACAACATTTGGCAAAGTAACAATTTCCTTGAGTCGTGTGTGTGTGTGTGTGTGTGTGTGTGTGTGAGATATTCTCTGTCTCTGTCTCTCTGGTACCTGACAAAAATCACAGGTCCCTGGAGTAAATTCTGAAGCATCATTCACTTCATAACAAAATGAGAAGAAGGGACACTGACAAGCAAGGTAGGTGAGGCTGAAACCCTCAGACTGCGCTCTGTCCCGGGGCACAAAGCCGTGCTGTTATGACAGACCTTTCCTTCTTTGCTGCCCTGCCCTCCTCGCCAGCTCTGGCCCTTCTAAAAGCACTCCTTCCTCAAATATCCCAGATGAAGGGAGATGTTTGTAGTCTGGGCAAACACTGGCTCCTCTCACGTCTAGAAATTCAGTGTCTATATGCTAACCCATCTCACTGTACTGGAAAGTCCCATATAAATCTAAGTTCAAAGAGCCTCACCCCATCCCATCCCCCCAAAAATATGCTTAGGGAAACAGGCGGTGCCTATTTATTAGAACAACCTACTATTTCAGGGAGAAAAAAGTCTATGGAGATGTTATTAGCTAAATCCTTTAAACCAGTGGTTCTCAAAGTGTGGTCCAGGACCCTTGGGATCCCCAAAACCCCTTCTGGGGGATGCATGGGATCATTATAATACTAACATGCTTTAATTTCTAATACACTAAATATTGGTAGATATAACCAACATAAACAAAAGCTCTTTGGGAACATGGGGTCCTCAATCATTTTAAGAATATAATGGAGTCTTGAGACTGAAAAGTTTGAGAACTAAAGCATTAAGCAGAAAGACAGCACTTGGCAAAGGAAGACCAGATACATAGTTTCTTAAGGGTTAAATCCCTAGCCAAATGATAACATCAGCCTGAAAGAACTCCAATCAGCCAAAAAGAATTCTTGCCAAAATCAACAGAGATAATGGATGCAAAAATTCTTGGGAAACTTTATCAATAAACCACAGTGGCCCAGTATGCTAGAAGACCCTAAAACAAGCAATGGAGAGCATATGAAAGCTGTTATATTCATCTGCTTTTTCCCCTGTCTCTAAAGGACCAGATAGCGCCCAAAGACAAAAGGAAAGGGAGAATTCTTGTGAAACGCAGAAAAAAACTAGGTCTGGATCCTAGAAAGGAACCAAATAGAATGCTGTATCCTGGAACCAAGCACAAAGCCTGTGTCATGCAGCAAAAAATGGAACTGAACTCAAGGACCACATGATGAGGATGTTCTGAGTTCTAGAGTGAAAGAAAGCTTGCAGATCTGGAGTGGAAGGATTCTCTGTCTCTCAATGTCTCACTAATGTGATCTCCAAGTTAAAAAAAAAAACATTCAGTGGTCACATCACATGTAAGTGGAAAACCAAAAGGAAAAGTATTGCTGGGTCCTACTGAATTGCTATGATTTCTTATTTCTCAAAACCTAAACATAAATGGACCACAACACACCTTCCCAGAAAGTGAACTCACACACATTCCTATATGCAGGCCATATCTCTAAACTGTCTTCTAAACTGATAAAGAAAGGTACGGGTACACATTGACAATATTTTTTCAATCATTAAAATCAATAAGATTTATTGTTAAACAGCTAAGATGAACCAATAGTTCAGGGTAGTATCTTTAGACATGGACATTATTAATGAAGGGTTCTTAAAATGAAGAAGGCAGCTAGATGGCACCAAAAGGCATAGAGCACCAGGCTTGGAGTCAGGAAGACTCATCTTCCCAAGTTCAAATCCAGCCCCAGACATATGCTAGCTGTGTGACCCTGGGCAAGTCACTTAACCTGGTGCCTCAGTTTCTTCATCTGTCAAAATAACTGGAGAAGGAAATGGCAAAACGCTTCCGTGTCTTAGCCAAGAAAACCCCAAATAGGGTCACAGAGAGTCATATGTGACTGGAAAACAAGTAAACAACAACAACAACAACAAAAGTGAATATTCCTTTTCACTTGCTAAGGTACTACACTAAGGGTGGGTGGTAAAATCACAAGGTTGCAATCTGAACCCAGTTTGGGGGAATCTTAGTCTAGTGTAACCAACAACAGACTATGAGAATTTGACTTACACTGAATATGGGGCAGGAGGAAATGGGTTCGATTCCTGCCCCAAACCCTCAATAGCTGTGTGATCCTGGGTAAATCGCTTAAGCTTTCTTGGCCTCTATTTCCTCATCTACAAAAGGGGAATAACAAGCCCCAGCCTGACAGAGTTGTTGTGAGGACCAAGTAAGATAACGTGCGTAAATCACACTACCAGACATAATTACATAAATGCTACTTTCCATAGTTACCACTTTTATTACTGAATAGGTATAAGTCACAATTCGGATGGAGGAGACTCTTGAGTTGGCAGAGGCTGAAACAGATCGAAGACTAGTGTTTTCAATAAGCATTTATTTTGTGTCGACTGTGTGGCAGGCACCTTGCTAGGCAATGGGGATGTTATATTACTTTTTTGAAGACTAGGTGGCCATGCAGACCCAGATAAGGTTGGATATGAAGATAAGCCCCACCCAGGGATTCTCTGCCACATGGGACTATGCCAAGAGGAAGAAAAAGAAATTGGGGCTCACACCCCTTGTTTATTTGAACCTCTTACAATGTTCCTTCAGGTAGGTGCAATCCTGAGAACCTATTGGAATGTTCCATGTAAAACATTAACAATGAGAATGAACTGGCTTACATGTGTAAAAAATAAAAGGGGAGGGGAGGCTAGGTAGCACAGTGAATAGAGCACCAGCCCTGGAGTCAGGAGGACCTGAGTTCAAATTCGGCCTCAGACACTTAACACTTACTAGCTCTGTGATCTTGGGTAAGTCACTTAACCCCAATTGACCTGCCTTCCCCCCCTCCAAAAAGCAAAAAAATAAAATAAAAGGGAAGGGGGAGAATAGATATCTTTTGGGTGCATATTGGATTAGACAGTCACTTTAGTCCCATCCAACCGTCAAATGTTGTAACTTTGTGGATGCAAAATCAAAGAGTCCTTGACTTCAAGGTCCCTGCATTCCATCAAGGGAGAAAACATACATACAAATATAAAATAAATACACAGTGACTGGGGCTGGGGGTGGGAGGAGGCACTGGAATGTGGGGAGAGAAGGGAAGGCTGAACTGGACTTCCAGGAGCTCAAGGTTTTCAGTACAGGAATGCCCTGGAAACTTGGCAGAAAGTAAAATGCATTTCCCCCAGGTCTTACCAGAGGGACCACAAAGTCTTAAATATACATGAAAAGCACACCCAGCTCCAAATTCCACAAAAAAGGTATGCCAAGGTGGCTAAGAGACCCATCCCATGCTTGCCAATCAGCAGCTCGTCAATACCAAGATTGTCCTAAGTCCCCTGTAGTCTTGGGATGGCGGGCAGCTCAGCATAACCTGGGTCTAGGAGCCCTTCTGGCCAACCCCCAGTCTCCCATCCTGGCCTCCAGTTACAAAACCCCAGCAAAGTCACCTCTCCCTGGGTTTGGCCAACAGCCAAGGCTCAGATGGAAAAACTCCACCCCGAGCCTCTCCTTGGAGGCTGTGGCTTGTCTGAAGGGGGCCCTGGCTGGGCCAGCATCCAGCCTCTAGAATAAAGGTTTCCAGTGGAAATACTCATAGAAAGTCCAATGTCAGGGAGGTGCCAGCTGCCTCAGCCTGTCCAAAATGGCTGAATATCATAATAGATGATATCTCTGCACACCAGCAAATCAAACAATGCCGCAAAAAAATAAATAAATACAAATGGATCAAAAATGTATTTGAAAGAAACAATTCTCTCTATTCACGAAGAAAAAAAAGCTAGCCTTGGCCAACATTTTATTCTAGCTGACCAGCTTTCTGTTTAAACAAGCCTTGGGCCATGTTGACATCATTTAAATTAGAGAAAGCAATTATTTTGTAAAAATGAAATACTAAGGGCATAGGGGTGGCTAGGTGGCGAAGTGAGTAGAACATTGGCCCTGGAGTCAGAAGGACCTGAGTTCCGATCCGGCCTCAGACACTTAACGCACAAACAAACAAACAAACAAAAAAACCTAGCTGTGTGACCTTGGGCAAGTTACTTAACCCCAATTGCCCTCCAAAAAAAAATACTAAGGGCATGTGGACAAGGTATCAAATATTTCTCCTGCCAGCATTCAATCAATCAACAAGCTTTTATTAAATGCCTACTGTGTGCCAGGCACTGTGCATGGACAGAAGTAAAGACAAAGAAACTATACCTACTCTCTCTAACCCCTGTCCCCTCTCTGCAAGGTTCCATGCACTTTGAGGGGTCATCTTTATTTGCCAACTAAGACAGTCTGAGAGCAGGGGATCACCAGAAAGAACCTGCCCCCTTAAACTCTCAAATCAGAAAGAAGAGAGACCAGCTATGAATGACCCTTTTGCCTGTCTATGGGCCACAGGACTGGAGCCTGGAAAAGAGATTGAGGAGGCAGGGGTGGGGAGGAGTGGCTATAAGGTGTCAGACCCCTGAAAGCAGCATAAACCATAAGGTACAGCAGCAGAGACCCATGTTTAGACTTGGGCTAAGTCACTTTCTAATAATTCTAGCAAGTGAAAAGGGGAAAGGAGAGCCTTGGGAGGTAGTAGCACCATCCTCCTAGCAAGACTGACTGCTTGGACAGTGAAATCTTTTTCAAGTACGCACTGGACCAGATGACTCCCCACCGTGACCACCGCCAATGATAAATGGGTTCAACTGAGGCCCAAACAGATTAAAATGACTTGTGTAAGGTCACTTACAAAGTCAATAGCAGAATCACATTTTGAACACAGGTCCCCTGGTTCCAAATACACATTTCTTTACACTACCCTACAGTGCTGTTTCTATTCAGTTGATGATAGAGACTAACTAATACTTACTCAGTATAGTATCTGGTACATTATGAGTCCATAACAAATGCCTGTTGATTAGACTTTGGTCTTCCTTGTATATACATTAATTAACAAAAAAAATTAGATTTATTCTCAATGACCAATAACTTCATACAATTTCTCATTCCTCATCTCAATACAGAAATGCTTTTCTAGATGTTAGAAAGCAATTAATACCACCACCACTACTTCCTCCAATGTAAAAACAAACACACAAACAAACAAAAATCCCAGTAACTCCTGGGGAGGACCACTAGCTTCCAGAGAGAACAACAGGGTCACATCAATTCATCCCTAAACCACTATAATGTAAAACAGACAAATAAAATCAGCTTGCTTTTGAAAAGCCCCTCTCCCACCCCTTCCCTGCTACTACCTCCTGAAGGTCATAATGTGGTATAAAATATAGACACAGTTCTGAATATCAGCACAAAAATACCCAGATTTGTGCTTTTTCTGGATGAAAAATTAGGTATAATCAAGGAAAGTCTCTACACTTCCCCTCCAGAGCCCTGATTAACAGCTTGGCTGGAGTATTAGAATCCCAAGAAGCCATCACTTCACCAAGGAAACTTGGTAACACAATATAATGGGTTCCTTAGCAACACAGTAGCCCAAGAAACCCAGGACTAAGGCATTAGAAATAAGTTTCTGAGCCGGACAAACCAAGAGTGTGATTTCAAGGCACAGTCACTGTCCCTATCAAAATCACTGCACAGAGGAGAATAGGACTCTCTTGGAGGCAGCTATTTGCAAAAATTAAATTCGGTATCATTCCTTCAAGGTAGTCTGCATGCACCCAGAGGCAGAAATCCTTGGGTTTCAAACAGTTCTCAGGCACTAAACTAGCTGTCTGACCCCAGATAAGACATTAACTTCTCTGAATTTTAACTTCCCCACTTTTAAATATGGATAATAAGAACCAATGTGAACTAGTGGAGAAGAGGGTTTGTCTTGGTTCACCCACCTTAAAAATTAAGTTATATTTAGCTTAGCAGCTGGACCTTAGACCTGGGTCCAAATTTGACCACTGACAGTCAGTATTATACCTCACAATGCTCTGGATAACGAAGGTCCTAAGCTGAGGGCAGGTGCCTAACTACAATGGCAGAGGGAGTTTCTTTACCAAGTCTTTTTCCCAATTAAGTCACAGGTCTGGACCTGGTGGTCTTCTCGGCACCTCACCCACACCTAAAAAAAACCTATAATTCTGTATGTTGTGAGAGGCAAATGAAATAAATGATGTGAGACCCTTGGCAGACTTTAAATATTAAGTAAAAGTCACTTGTTAATATTCTGCAGTAATATAAACAATGCATTACCTTAACTTGAATAGCTAATATGGCTATTCCATTTTAAAATGCCTGAATATTTAGACTCTCCTCGTTGACAGGGAAAATTTCCTCCCTGGGACGTTAACACTAAGCATTTCATCTGCGGGCGCCATCCTCTTATAAATGGAGTTCAAAGAGGCACACATTGGAGAGATTCTAAGCCCTGGGAGTGTATCCCAAGCTCAGCACACACAAAACATGCATGAAAATCTCAAAAATTCCCAATCAGACAATAATGCTTTATGAAACACCTAGGAAAAGGATAAAGAATGCCACATTCACGGACAAGTCAGACTTCTGTCACAACTAAGAATCTCGCTGTCTACTTTTTATAAACATATTTAGTGGTGAAGAGTGATACTGTGCTTTAAGAAATGGGAGTTATGAGGAATTCAGAGAAACACAGAAAGTCTTGTATGAAGTAAGTAGGACCAGAAAAAGGGGGTAAACAGTCACTAAAATAATGTAAATGAAAACGCTCAAATGTGGCTGAGGTCAAAATCACAACCAACTGTGGTCTAAGGGAAGAGTTTACAAAAGAGACTTTCCTTCTCTTAATATGGAGATGGGGAGCTATGGGTGCAAAAGGTGACAGACATAGGGACAACTGACCTGGTACAAGCAGGGGCCTCAAAAGGCATCTAATCCAAATCTCTTAGTTTGCAAAAGAGGAAACTGAAGTCCACATTTGCTAGCTTAAAGTCATGGAGGGAAGTGGGAAGCATGAGACAGAATCTGAACCCAGGTCCTCTGACCTTCCACTGTATGATGTTTCTAGGCTACGGCTCAGTCATTTTGCTAATCTGATTTGCTTAGGTGCATTTTTTTGTTATAAACAAAATGTTCAAGGGAATAACTTTAGAAGAGGTTATTAATAAAACTGAAAATATACTACATACTAAAGGGATTTGAAGTTCAAATCCCCCCCGTAATTGTACTTTGTGAAATTCACAGAAAAGGTTTTCTCAATAGAGAAAGACATGCAGTCATTTAAAAATTGCCACTGTAATTATAGCAGTCACTTAGTATACTCAGAAAACCAAGTACCAATCATTGTCAGAATGCCAGAAAACATAACATATATTTCGTGAACAAAACAGATAGTCCTGGGAAAATGTTTTACTGGAGTTGTCACATGCGCGCACGTGCGTGTACACACACACACACACACACACACACACACACCCCTTCTACAGGGAGGAGTACAGAGATGAGTAAAGCTCTTACCAGAGCTGTATCTGAAGTAAGGGGACCTGGGTTCATACCTGGCTGCAATTTACTGACTGTGTGTGTGACCTTGGACAAGTGATTTAACCCGTCCGTGCCTCAGTTTCTCTAAATGGAAGTTACCAGGCTAGATGACCTCTCAAGCCCCAAATCTCTGATTTACAATCCAAGACTAAGGCCTAATGGCCAGTTCTGATCTCTGTTAATATTGGAGTGATAAGCAATCTAGCTTTTCTATCAGACGGCTAGAAAAACAAAACAAACAAAACCCAACCCAATAAGAAGACATCCATCAGGGTGAGTTGAAGATCACCACCATGTGACAATGAGAACAATATGAAAATATAAAAACAATACGAGTGTGGGATTGGCTGTATTCAAAGCTGCATTATGGTTATTTCTGTTTGTGTCTAATCCCCACTATTAATCTGTGATTTTCTTAAGAAGAACAACAGCTTCCTCATTCATCGCATATTCAAATAAACACGTTCTTTGTATAAAGTGCTTTGCTCCATGCAGCAGAAGAAGCAAAAATAAAGAGGCCCCATTCCCGAGGTCAAATGCTTCCCCAAATGCCCTGGATACAAGGGAGATAACTGGGCATGAGCAGGGTATAAATGAAGGAGGTTCCTATCAGAGGCCACTACATTCTAGTGCTGGTGGAAGGGACAGAGAAGGCTCATTCACAGCGGGTCAAACAAGCAGCAGAATCTGAATCCAGAACTTGGCTTGGTTCACAAGCAGATTTCCCCTGAGCCTCACTATCATCTTTCATCTTCCTGGTTAGAGGCTGGATGATGCCAGACGTCCTTGGGAGGCCCAGTCCATCCCATGCTGGTGGAGAGGGAGTAAAGCAGGTCTAAGCAAAGTGACAGTGAATACTTTTATAGCTTTTAAAGTGCAAGTGGTGAATATGACTTAAGTGAGCTCCAGGACACCCAAGAGCGTTGGGGAAAGCCCACAAGGAATGCGCCAAGGGACCAATGAGCAGGTCTTTCTATAGCAGCATCATGGGAGTTGAGCTGAGAGAGAAAGATTCCATGCAGTATATGGAAACCAGTGCTGTGTGCTGTGAGAGGCCAAGCTTCTACACTCTTGGCTGTCTGGGCTTTGACTGCAGACACACACACACACACACACACACACACACACACACACACACACACTATATGTATATATTATATGGATATCTCTGTGTGTATATACACATATATACATATACACACAAACATACAAACACACACATATTATTTAAAAAATTATATCCCCACCCTTGGTTTTCTAGTCCTTGATTATAGATTTAGAATACAAAGATAGGTATAAAATTGAAATATTTCAAGTATATACATATACACACACATACATGTATACATACAGTGTAAGGGAGAATCAAATGAGATAATATTGTAAAGTATTAGTATACTAACTGGCACACAGTAAGCACCTGATAAATGTTTATTCCCCTCTCCCCTTCTCAGGGAGGAGACAATGTGTGAATCAGTTGGTACTTGAAAGCTATGTACAGAATGGAGGGAAGGTGATCTGAAAGGAGAAGAGATGGGGAGGGGCTACTGGAGGGGGGGTAGGGGGGGAGTGCAGCTCGGGCATGCAGGTGGCATGAGACAGACCAGCATAATTAAGGAGAACTCACTGGCCATGTGACACTGTCCACAGGCTGAGCTGAAGATGCTTTGAAGGAAAGGGGGGGGGGGGTGGCAAAGGCTTCTGGAACCTTGGCATATACCTCACATCAGCAGCCCAACCCAAGGCTCAACTGACAAGTGGTGGGTGAGATCCTATGAGGGAATGATCTTCTCTAAATGTCCTATTGGCAGTACCTCACCCGAGCTATTCTGCATTTCATTCATAAATAAAATTAAGTTAATGAAAATATATAAATCACAACAGGAATAGAGTGTACCTTAAGTGTTAATGCTTTGAATCATTTGAGGGTTGTGACTGTATGTCTGAACTCCTATTATTTCTTAGGTATAAATAGTGAATAAAGTTTTACATCAGTTAAATTTTCTTTTCCTGACTGAAACCAGGAGGATAAATGAGTAAAACTGGAAAAATAATTAAATTCAGTTTCCCAATGAATATGGGAACTTCCATTGGTGGGAAAGGAAGGCAGTCTAAAATCATGAAAACAGTACATTTACCAGATGACTTCACCCTGAAACTTAATGGCTGGTAATCTCTCCATTCCTCTGAAAAAGAAGGGTTTGGACTAAACGCTCTCTAGAGAATTCCAGCTCTGATAGGCTGCTTTTCTTTTTCCAGGCAGGGAAACTGACATCAAAGCAAAGTGACTTTCAAATTCTTCGAATTATTATCAAAAACAGGACACATGAATTATCAATTTACAGACAAGTTGCTGAAATGCAAACCCCCTTCAGTTTATCAGGTGATGGACTGAATTCACCACTCGTGAGGTCAGATTCATTTCTGGCCCTTGATGTCAGGAGACATGGGTAGTTTACAGTGATGATACTTGAATATTTGGCCTATCAACCTAATCAGCCAATAAGCATTCATCTAGTGCCTAACATGATGTCTTCCCAATAAGTAAGTGGAATAATTCTCAACACACAGTAGGTACTTACTAAATCTGTTTTGACTAATTAGTTGTTCAATGGGGAAAGCTGGATGGCATAATGGACAGGTACTCAAAAAGACCTGAGATTGAATCCTGCCCACAGACATTTGCTACTTGTATAAGCCTCAGCAGACCATTTATTCTCTCTCTGCTTCCGTTTCCTCAACGGTAAAAATGGGGAAACAGCAGCTATCTCCCAAGGTTGTGGAGAGAATTCAATACAATAATCTATGGAGAAAATATCCTATAAACTTTAAATGATGATGATTTTACAAGTCACTCCATCTGGGACCAGGGATGCAAAGACAAACATTTCAAAAGTCCCTACCCTCAAGACTATTATTACATTCTATCAAAGGAGACAACTGGAAGTTGGTTAAAAAATAGATACAAGGTAATTTGGAGGTGTAGTAAAAGCTGAAGGAGGTAAGCAAAAAAACCATTAAATGATACACAAAATTGATACATAAAACCTCTCTCTGTGTCTCTCATAAATCAGCTATAGTTTTGAAAGCAAGGCTGTTATAAACCAGGGTTCTGTAGCTCAATGAAGCACCGTCAACATTTCTACTGTATCCCATTACTACCACGATGGGACCATGATATCTGTAGCCTAACTGTGCCCTGATGTGAAGTCCCTTTAGGATCACAGAGTTAGCACAAGAAGGGACTATAGGGGCATCTGGTCTGATCCCATCATTTTACAGGAGGAAACTGAGACCAGCAAGATAAAAGTGCCTCATCCAACTGCATGCAATTAAGGGGGCATAACTGGGATCTGAACCCAAGACTTCTGACTCCAAATGGGTGCCATTTCTTTTGCACATTAAATGCACTTACTTTGACTGCCAAGTTCTTACAATTTTCTTGCTAAAACATGGTGGTGGTTCAAATTTCAGCATTTTGTAACAAAAATAGTAAAAGCATATTCTAACTTTATGATTAGTGCTTGCAGCATGGAAGGCAGCTTTTAAATTTCTTGGAAGCATATTTCCATAGAACAAAAACCATTTGAGCTTGGAGGGTCAGCAGAAATCCCCTTTTCCCACCCCTCCTTTTTTATCTGATATTTCCTTTTCTCTGACTGATGGAACAAATGGGCTTAATAGGCTCCCTTTGTCAAGGAAAACTTTTAAATCTCAATGGCCAGTTTAAAGAATGTCAGGAACCTGACAGCATGACGGGGGCATCTGTACCTCAGTTTACCCTTCTCCATCACCTTTCCCTTCTGACTTGCTACAATTTGGGTGCCTCATACACCTGTCCCATGCCACACACTGATTAAGCACCTACTGTGTGCTAGGCCCCGAGTTAAGCCCTGGGAGATTCAAATGAAAAAAATGTGAGACAGTTCAGAACTCAAGGGAATTTGCATTTTCTGGATGGAATAGGATAGGATAGGATGGAGGTGCATGAGAAGAGAATCAAATTATATCATTTTATCTACAAGTAATCAATCTCTTCTGTACAACAAAATATAAAATAAACCATTAGGCCACAGACCAGGTTTTCTATGATCCTAGGTACGCATGACAGATGCACAGCACACACACATTCACACACACTCGATGATGGCACCCAGTGATATTATCAGCAATGTTTTTCCAGTTAATCTTTTTTTTTTTAATATTCAGGTTTACAAAGTTCTCTCCTCACAATAAACCCTCTGAGGAAAACAATATAAATATTATCCCTGTTTTACCAACACATTTTATAGTAATCAAAAATATTAACTAAAAATGATGCAGTGATTAAAGCTTTACCAAATACTTTGTATATGCCATCATACAAGATCACAGATCTCGCATAGGATGGCATCATGCAGGCCCTTATTTTTCAGCTGAAGAGTAGCCCAGGCTGAGTAACCTGAGTAAGGTCACGGCCAGTAAATAGCCATTGTGATTTGAAGCCACATCCTCAGAAACCAAACCCAGTCTCCAACTTTGGCATAATACTGAGGTTTCCTTTTGGTTCTCACAACTACTCAGTGGCAGGTGCCATTAGCTTCATTATCCGAATTTTACAGATTAGCAAAACAGGGGCTCACCCAAGGTGAGTGGCAGGTATCCAACCCAGGTGTCTTCTGACTCCTGGGGCTCTTTCCCATTAACCACAGTGGTCTCTCTCAGATAAGCAAAATGAGTCTTGGGGCAGTTAGTGGCTTGCAAAGATCCTAGACGAGGCCCGACCCCGTATTTGTTCCTTATAACCCATCTGGTCTTGGGGTGGCCACCTTACCCTTACCGGGTCTAAGTTTTTCTCATCTTGTAAAACAAGAGCAATGGACTGGAATTCAGGATTTCTTAAACTTCTTCCATGCGTGACCCATAGTCTACGAAGCACTGGCAGATGACCTCTTAGGTCTCTTCAGTTCAAATCCTTGGACCCTGTTGGCCATGTAACCCAGAGCCAAGTCATTTAAAATCATTATGTCTTAGCATCCCCATCTGAAAAAAAAAAACAAGGGGGCTGCACTCAATGGCCTCTAATGGACATCCTTCCAGCTCTAAATATATGCTAATATGAATCCTTATTCAGGGGTGGTCTCGATGCCCTTGGAAGTGCCTTCCAGCTATGAAATTCTGATATATCCAGTACTAATGGAGTGAACATTCAAAACGAGAGAGAGATATATACTGAGGGGAAGGAAAATGGTGCCATTCTATGGACGGCTTCCCTCTTTTTCTCCTCAAGACTTCCAACTGATGTCTGGATTCTGAATCGGCGCTCCACTTTGAAGGCTTGGAAAGCTCATCAATGACCAATCCAAAAAGTGGTATCTGAGGCCCCACCTCCAGTTAGCTGTTTCTGGGTTGCCTGTCTACTGGCAAGAATGGTTGGCCAGTCTACACCGGCAATTATTTGCTGGCACATGGTAATGAAATTTTTGAAATAATAACAGGTTTCCTGCAGGAAAAGAAAAATCAAAAGAGGGGGAAAAAACACCCCACAAATGTTAACTGAATGTCTGGTATTCCAGCCTGCCAAAGACTGGAATGGCAGATCTCCAAGCTTCTCAGCCTCACCCTTCTTACCCCCCACCCTCTGGCAGGTCGTGCTGACCTTTGGAGATTGTAAAATGGTTAAGATTAGAAGGTTTCAAGTTTTCAAATCAATTTGCTGTCTCCTGGTAAAAAATCACCACTTAAAAAAATGCAAACAAAAACAAACCCCAAAGTGAAATTATTTTGCATTCAGTCCTTGCTCTGGTACAGAATGTCTAACTGATAAAGAGATTTAGGGGGAAACTATTGAATTAAAGCAAAATTAAAGGACATATGTATCTCTTGTCACTGGATCATAGAGTTTAGCACTGGAAAGGATCTAAGAGATAAGTTAGTTTAAATCCCTCACTTTGCTGATCAGAAAACTGATACTCACAGGGGTAAATGATAAAATGAATAACATCCAACAACTTACATTTCTCTCAGTCCATTAGGGTTTTCAACACTGCTAAGTAAGGGAGCTAACTTCTCTGTTGCTATTGCCAATTTCCATATAAGAAAAGTGAGTCTCAGTCAGAGAGGCCACGAGATTTACCTTACCCGTGGTGACCCAGAGAAGAAAAATCAAAGGAAGGATGTGAACCTAATTCTTCATATCCCCAAGTCTGGTGTTCCGTCCCAGTGCCCAAGATGAACCACCAAAAAGGGAGGAAATCAGTGGAATACAAAAGTGTCCTTGACTTTGTTCATTCACAGGATTATAAGATCATTGATCTAAGACCTCTGAGGTCACCTAGTCCAACCACTTCCTTATTTAGTCACTATAGGCAATTCACCATAGATGTTTCCTGTTACAGTCACAGTTTCTTCCCCCCCAGCCCCACCCCCATTCCCCTACCAAGTAGAAGGGTGAGGAAAAAAAAAAGAAACTAAAAAATTACATCACTTGAATTGACCATATAATGCAGCTGTTATCCAAGTATGGTCTGTGAGGTCTCAAGGTCAAAATATTTTAAATACTTCGCCGTTTTCCAACTTTCTATTTATGAGGCTGAATTGTCTTCATATACTTTAACAAAAACAAGAAAATCTCAACAGATTAATTGAGAAATCAGGTATGAATCCACTTGTCTTCTGCTAATTTGTAAATCTCTTTTTGCAATATGTAAACAATGCCACCCTACCTTTTGGTTGTTGTTGTTTTGGAAATTAAGTTTATTTTTTCTAAAAATGTTATTTATGTCAACATAAATAGGTTTGTTACTTTAAATGAATATTTTAAAATTTTGTCACTTTCTGATAAAAATTGATAGGGGTCCTTGATTTTTAAGAGTATAAAGGGGTCCCAAGACCAAAAGTTTGAGAATCACTGTTCTAAAATTATCTTCTACCTCTAAAGTTCTATAACATGAAGGCCAATTGATGTTGTATAAACTCCTTTTCCAAGCTAATGCAAATTTTGGAGACAGAGAAGAGAGACACATAGAGACACAGATACAAAGATACAGACACACAGAGATATAAACAGACTAAGAGACAGAAAGACAGATACACCCAGACACCCCACTTCTTACTAAGTGGGAAGCCCTGTATTGAGTAGCGGGGATATGGAGCTGCTGCTGCCCCCAAGGCGCTGACATTCTAATCCTATCCAGGGTCACATATCAGAAACCTGAGGCAGAGGCCGGCCAGGAACATACTCAGGGTCACAGAGGTAGGACTACTGGAGGTACTACGGGAACCCAGGGTCCTCTGATGACAAAAAGTTAATGTTCTCTCTACTGCCTCAGGAAGCCACTTCAGCAGACATGACCAGCAATTTACCAACATTCACATCATCAAATTAACCCAAGAAGCACTTCTTTTGGAGTATGAACAATGAGCGTTCTTTGAGGCAACCTTCAACAATGGGGTTGGCATTGGTCGTTTCAGTCCAGAAGACGCTCCAGACTTAGCTGGGCTTTATGCACCCTAAATTCTCACACCAGTGGCCACCATCCATGTGCAGGAAACAAAGTGCACTGAATTACTGGCAAGAAACTAGCCAAGGGAAAGGTCACCTCTACCAATAGCAGAAGCGCACAGGGTAAGGATTTGGTCTCCAGCTGGCTTACCAGTGGGGCCCTGGGCAGGCTCTCTCTGGGTTACGGTTTTCTGATCTATATAATGAGGAGGCTGGATGAGAGGACCTCCAAGCTTCCTCCCAGCTCTATATCTAAGACACAACAAACCAATTGTTTTTAAAAAACAAAATCAGTTAAAGGAGAAAAAAAATGACCTATGTATTCTGGATTTCCAACCCACCATCATCACCTTTTCTTTTAAAGGATACACAGCAATGACTGAGAGACATTTGTTCTGGGGCTCTTCATTTGTTTCTCTTTCTTTCTGCCTTCTTCACCCCGTTCCCTCTCTTTGTCTCACCCTCCTTCTTTCTTTCTTCCTCTCTCTGCCATTCTGTTCTCCCTTTCTTTCTCTCATTTCCTTCCTCTTTTTCCTTCTTTCTCTTAAAAAAAATTGGCACCCTGAAGAAAGTAGAAAGCCACTAATCTTTAGCTTGCCCTATCTTGTCAGAACTCGCTGGAGAGACAACATAATCAGCTTTCTATGATTTCTCTCTAAGTGTGGCAAAAGGGTGGTGCTTCAGAGATGAAAGCCTTGCATCACATGCACGGAGATGCCTTGTTTTTCCTAGTGTGTATTTCTCTTACCATTTAAAAAGCTGACTCTTCCCCATGGACCCTGCAGGATCTATTCTGACCACTCCAGGACCTCTTAAAAAGAATAGCTGACTAGCATTTAAATAGCTCTGGAAGGTCTACAAAATATTTTCAAATATTATCTCATTTGACCCTCACCACCACCCCACGAGGCAAGTACTGTTGTTATTATGCTCATTTTACAGATGGAGAAACCGAGGCAAACAGGTTAAATGACCTCCCAGGGGCACACAGTTTCTAAGCATCTAAGGTCACATTTGAACTCAGGACTTCCTGACTTCCTGTTCTTTCTACAGCACCTCCCCCAAGTTGCCTTTTTCTCCCCTTGACTTGCTTGTACTTAGCTAAGTTCTTGGTGACTGAGGTTGTCCAGTTACTGGACGATTTCCAGACTCAAGAAATGCTAATGAGTTTATTGTATATTATATAATCAAAGAGTCTATGTTGAGTTTTCACATGATTCAGAATATGAGTAGAGAGAAGTCGTTTTTCACAGGGGTAGAAAGTATAGTGATTAAACGAGCATTTGTTAAGTGATTGTGAGGGAGGGAACAGGACATCCTCAAGCACCTACTCCAATACTCCTTCTTTCTCTGACATCATACAAAGGAAGAGGGATATTACAGACTAACACAATGTCATGAACTAATCCAGGATTTTTCCCTGCAACATAAGAATGAAGCACAAAGTTGCTCCAGGAACCAGCAGTCAATCTCAGGAAGGGTCACTCAATAGGAACTATCTACACCAGGTACTTTCCTGGCTGTCTTTTCTTAAAACTGACCTTCATCACATATCAGAAAAACAATTTTCTTGGTTGATCAAAATTGTAGAACCAATTTTAAGAGGGAGAGAGAGAATACAGGGCTGAATCCTGTCCAGCCCTTCACGCCTCCAGTGGCAAATGGCTGGCATAAAAATTAGATTAAAGGAAAGGAAAGAATAGAGGAGTCTCCCAGAAGAATCTTGCACACTACCTAACACAGGGAGTTTAGCAAACACAGGCTTGGAAAGATGGGAAAACAACAGCCCAGACACCAATTGTATAAAGCACTTCAGAATCTACCAAGCACTCTCCTTCTGAGTCTCCCTTAAAGGACAGAGTACAAGTATTACTGTGTCCATTGTGCAAGGCTCTGTAGGGTAAAGGAGGAAAGTATTGGGGAAAGCACTCTGAAGAGTCCTGGGAGAAAGGAATTAAAAATCTAGGAAGTCAATGAAAGGCAGAAAGGAAGAGACGGGATTCCATTAAGACAGAAGGTGCCATTTAGCTAAGCCATGTAGCATTAATAAGAATTAACTCTATTTCATTTCCTATGGCTATTGTCAAGCTGGATTACCTTACCTCCACTGTGCTATATGACCCCTCCATTCTGTGATGGGTCTTCATGAGATATCAAGGCCAAAGTGATGTCCATCACCTGGTGGCGAACTATACTGGTAAATGACACAATCCTGGGGCCAAATGTCCTGATCGGTCCATTATTCACTGAAATGACACCTACCCCACCATATACAGCTAGCCCCAGACCACACTTCACAACCCATCCAGCTTCCAACCAAGATGTCAGGATGTCCTAGGGCATCTTATCCCATTCTACTATTATTCTTCCACCAAGACCAAAACTCTCTTCCCTGGACACTAGTATTCTAAATGTGTTTCATCTACTATTACAATGTAAGTGCCCTGAGGGAAGGAGTTGTCTCACTTTTATGTTTGTAGACTAGAACCTACCTAGGTAGAACCTGGTAGACACAATGATTTTCTTTTTTCTTTCTTTCTTTCTTTCTTTCTTTCTTTCTTTCTTTCTTTCTTTCTTTCTTTCTTTCTTTCTTTCTTTCTTTCTTTTCTTTCTTCCTTCCTTCCATTCATTCATTCCTATCACAAAAGGGGCTACTTATTAAGGAACTATAGTGATTACATTTGTCTTCAATTGGTACATTTAAAAAAATTTCTGGAAATAAGTCAGTTTATAATTGAAATCATACTAAAATTTTATGAACAGCAGTAAGGTTTTTTATCTGTCAATATCTTTGAGGTTCTTCAAATATACATTTTTTTTTTTAAGCAATTGGGGTTAAGTAACTTGCTCAAGGTTACACGGCTAGTCATTTGATTTATGCGTGGGTGCTCATTTTCTGAGGCCGGATCTGATCTCGGGTCATCCAAACTCCGAGGCCGGCACTCTTACTCACTGCACCACCTAGCCGCCCCTTTAGGGCAATTGGGGTTAAGTAACTTGCCCAAGGTTACACGGCTAGGTTTTTTTTTTTTGTTCGTATGGATTAAGTGTCGGAGGCCGGCTCCGAACTCAGGTCCTTCTGATTCCAGGGCCGGTGCTCTATTCACTGCGCCACCTAGCCGGCCCCAAATATACATTTTTTAAAGGTTGATACTCTCCATACAAGAGAGAGCCAAGAATTGGCCCTGAAGGCATGTTGGTTACCTAGTTCAGTATCATTCCCCACAATGAACTGAGAACCAGTGGTGGAAAGGGACTTCCTCAAGAGCTTTGAACTGGGATACATTAATTCAAGTGCTTTTTTTCAAAGCATCCACAAATTTAAAATACTATATGAAGGGAAGAGAATAAGTATTTATCATTATCAGGTGCCTACTCCATGGCAGGCACTGTGCTAAGTGCTTTTACAAATATTACCTCATTTGATCCTAACAACCCAGTGAGGAAGATGCTATTATCATCACCCTTTTACAGCTAAGGAAGCTAAGGCAGGCAGAGATGAAGTGTCTTGCCCAGGGTCACACAGCTAGCAAGTATCTTTAAGTTGGATTTGAACTCAAGTCTTCCTGAGTCCAGGCCTACGTTTCTATCCATTGGTGCCACATCAAATATTCTCAGTCAGTCATTATTTCAGGTTTTTTTGGTATGATGAATTCTAACAGATATGAGAGAGGAATTTTTTTGTCATAAAATAAATAAATAGTTTATGTTTTAAGAGGAAGACCGATGGTGCTTTCAGTGCAAAATAGAAAACCAGTAGAGAAAGTCAAAATATTTCTGTAAGGCAGATTTAGTCCCTAGAACCTTAGTCATTTCAATCATTTTCACCATTGAATTATAGTCATTTATCCCAATTAAAAGAAAAAGTTGTAGTCTGATGGTTGATCATCTAAGGAGCACTGATTTAGGTCAAGCAAAATGGGAATAACCAACCATACAGAGAGAGGAGTCTGAAAGAGACACAGTCTTCAGCTCCCCCACTGGAAGCCACCTTGCATTCCTTTGGTCGAGGACCAGTCAGTAGCGGGAGCGAGCGGCTCTCCCAGTGGACAGCCTGACTGCACGACCATGAATAGAAGCATTCTAGCTTTTCATTTGGGCTGGCTTAAGAGTGTTTTCCCTATAGATGGTGCCTCCCTCCCAAACTACCCCTGTGTTTAACGACTTTGTGTTTATTGGTATTTATTCTGTATATCATTACATAGGGACTTGCAAGTATAAGTATTAGACTGTAAACTCTCTCAGAGCAAGGACTATTTCCTTTCTTTTTATTTCTACCCCCCAACCAGGCACAGTGCCTGCAACATGGGGAACAATTGATGAAGGTTCTGGAATGCTTGATTGGCAAATGATATATTCTTACAGAAGCAGACTGCATCGAAGGTGTAGGGAATCAATGGCCTCATCGATGTCTAATGATGCAGTGGGACCCAACCATTCCTGTCTAAATTGTGGGACACTTCTCTGTGTCCTCCCATAAATTCTTCACAGTGGGGTGTACCCAATGTGCAGAAGGTATTCCATATGGACCCAGAGCCTTTTTTTGGGAGGAGAGGGGTACATTCCTTAAGCTTCTTTATCAGCTGATTCACAAGACCCTTCTCCACTCTTATACTGACTTGGATGAAAAAGTGACAATGGCACTTTAGAATTTTCCTGTTTTCCAATTAACCATCCTAGGTAAGAAATCAGAGCGACAGGGTCAAATTCACTCATCATTTCACAACACTGTTCATTGTAAATGAGAAAGAACCAAATCAGACTTTTTTTTTAGGCAGTTAGTTTGATTTAAAATTTGCCAACCCAGACTCAGTGTTATCTTTTCTGTAGAAGACTAATGGTAAAAACACAAGAAAAAAGTGACATGAGAACATAGTCCTTAAAAGTAGGTCATAAGGGGCGGCTAGGTGGCGCAGTGAGTAGAGCACTGGCCCTGGAGTCAGAAGGACCTGAGTTCGGATCCGGCCTCAGACACTTAACCCACACAAACAAAAACCTAGCCGTGTGACCTTGAGCAAGTTACTTAACCCCGATTGCCCTCCAAAACACCCCCCAAAAATAAAAAAATAGCCATTAAGATTTACATCTAAAAAAAAAGTAGGTCATAAAAACTTAAAACTCCGACAAGTAAAAAAATACATGTGAAAACATGTAGAAAATGTCCTTCCTTGATTGGTATTCATACATCATCCCAATATGGTTCAAGTTTCATTTATTTTGGTAAGCTAGCTAATATGCAAACTTGAAAAGTAAAAGGAAGTTGAGGGGGGGGGAGGGAAGGAGAAAGGTGCAACTTATTAGGGACCCACTTTGATAAGGTCCAAGGGAGTTGTTCTGTACTCTTCTTCCAGTCTGCCCTTTCCCTTCCCCTCCCCCATACCAAGTCTTCTTCCCTCTTCTTTACCAGAAAATCTCAGTGACACCCAAATTGTTCTTCCCTAGGGGGGAAAGACTGCAGTGTAGTCTCATAGCCATGGCTCAGCTCCCTTCACATGCATCTGGAGGACTGACTTCAGTCTGATCTCAGATATTCCTTACTCCATCCATCAAACATGGAAACAGAATATTTGGCCATGAACCCTGATTTTTAAAAAAACTTCAAATTTCCCCATGGGCGACACAAAAAGAAAAAAGAAAAAGAAAGCATCCACTGACTGTTTCCAGTAGATACACAATTGGACTCAACTGCAAAGCCTGATAATTCATTCTAACAAATACACAAAGTAGATCCTGGAAAACCCTTGCTTCCTTCCTTTCTAATGTGCCAGGTGGAGGGTGTGAAAGACCACAGATTTCAAGTTGCAATGGTTCTTGAAGGGCATCTATTCCAACAACTCCTGCCACTGGACAAATGCCAATCCTGAGGACCAAGGAAGTTAAGTGACTTGTCTAAGGTCACATAAGGAGTAAGAGGCAGTGGGAAGGTTTGAACTCAGGTCTTCTGACTTCATATCTAGCAGTGTTCTCACTACACCATGTTGCTAGACAGCCAGGCCTATATTTTTTGTCAACGGGTTGGCAAAGAAGGTGGGACTGAACAATGTCACCATGGGTCATGACAGGTAGCACCATTTTATTACAGGAAAAAATAAAAAAAAACTTAAAATGCTTCAACTCAACCACAACAAACAGGTATTTCTGAAAACCAGATAGCTATACTGTACATAAGTCAGACATGTGCATATGGATGTACAACACAGCTGTCTTTTTGTTGCTATTCAGCCATTTTTCAGTCCCATTCAACTCTTCATGACCCCATTTGGGATTTTCTTGGCAAAGATTCTCCTTCTCCAGATGAGAAAAGTTAGGCAAACAGGGTTAAGTGACTTATCCAGGATCACACAGCTAGTAAGTGTGTGAGGCCAGATTTGCACTCAGGATGATGAATCTTCCTGCCTTCAGGCCCAGCACTGTATCCACTGGGCCACCAAGCTGCCCATGTCCAGTTTTAGAAATATTGTATTTATGCATGCAGATGTATATTTGTGTGTATTTGTGCATGCACTCAGGTGGGCATGTGAACACTATATGTGTGTGCACATATGCATGCATACAAGAACAGATGTATGTCAGAACAAGTTACAGCTGTCATGCTTTCAGAAACAAATCCCAAAGAGAGTAATTTCTCCCTTCCCTTGACTCCTAATCTTTCAATACTGCTCTGTGCTCTCTGCCCCTCAGTCTACACCATTTAGCCCAGAGGAAGCATGGCTTTGGGATCAGAGTTCAAATCCCACCTAGGTCCCTCAATATCTGTGTGGCCTTGAGTAAATGTTTGATTTCTCATCTACAACACAAGGGGCCTCCGAGCCACCTTCCACCTCTAAATCTCATTTCCCAATCCCTAAGTTTGCATTCTGAGCTAGAGTTTCCCCTTTCTGATTAAATGATGAGAGGGGGGTTGGGAGAGAAGGGAAGGAAAAAAAAAAACAAAAACAAGCCACAAACAGTCAACGTGCCAATTCCAGCAGTCTTTGCTTCCTTGACAACAGGGGACGAGTACAGGGACCCAATTCCAAGTGTGAACGTGGGACCGTTCTTGCCCCGACTGACAAGCTCACTTGATCTCTGGAATGCTCTGTGTGTCTTCTGAGTGACACTGGGCGGTCTGTGTGTCTGGGCGTCTGCATGCGTATTTTTTTGTTGCTGTTAGCTGTTTTTGTTAAATGAAGGCCCGTAGCTGCTTTCTGAGACCCTGCAGTCAGGAGCCCAGCCGGGCCCTTCAGCACTCCTTCCTGCCTCGGCTCAGTTTACAGCCTTTGTGGGACGACACAGACCCAGCACAGAAGCCCTTTTGTGCCGAGGTCCCAGACGGACAGATCTCCATGCAGTCATTGGCAAGCTCCTCCAAGGAGCCTCTTTCTTTGGAGGCTGAATGCAGTTAGGGTTTTAGCTTACAGTCAGAGTCAGGCATTTCACATGAGAACAGGCCCCTCTGCCTCACGAACATAAAGGCTGCTCGGGGATCGGCGGCCCAGCCTTCTCTCACCGCACTTTCAGAATCTTTTCACGAGTTCTTAAAAATGAATCCCGTGACAGGATAAGCAAATATCAATTTACACAGCTGCAAAAAACATCTCTTGAAAATTACTTGTGGATGCAAGCACCCTGCGCGACGCTGACTCTTCAGACTTTTGACGGGTCCATGGAAAATGATGCCACTTGTCTTTGTACTTGATTAAAAATACGGGGATTAAAAATGTATGTGCAGAAACATATACATACACATGTGTGCATGCATGCATACACACACCCACAGATAAGGGCCTGACCTGGTATTAAATGACTGATATACGGAATTCTTAAGTGAGGAGACTCATATCCCTCCTCTGTTATCTGAAACATAGACCTTTAGGGAGTCACAGGCGATGCCAGAAGGGAGACTTGAACCTAGGCCTTCCTGAGTTCAAGGCCAACTCTGTGGACACTTTACCATGCTTCTCAATGAGAAATAAGTAAATTATATGACATTATTGTTGTTGTTCAGTCATTTCAGCTAGGTACGACTCTTTGTGACCCCATTTGGGGTTTCCTTGGAAAAGATACCTAGAGTAGTCTGCCTTTCCCTTTTCCAGGTTGTTTTTCAGATGGGAAAACTGAGGTAAACAGGATTAAGTGACTTGCCCGGGATCACACAGCTAGCAAGTATCTGAGGCCAGATTTACTCAGGTCTTCTGACTCCAGACCTGGCACTCTATCCACTGTGCCACCTAGCTGCCCCTTGGTTACATAATATTACATAGATGATATATAATGTTAGACTCGTACATAAATTGTACAGATACATTATGTCAGCACATGAATTGTATTGACATTGGGGGTCTTCTGCTAGGTTTGGTCTTAGTTTATGTTTGTTGACTTAAGGTTGAGGGAGGTGCAGGGGGACAGAGTGCCTATGTAAGTGGCCCCATGACTCTGCATCCGCCAGACTAGCCTGGGTGTCCACTTTTTGCATGAGAAAGGCCCCAAAGTCAGAGCTGCTAGTGCTTGTGCTCTCAGCAATCAGCCAGATGCCTTATAATAAGTGAAAAAAGAACTCCTCCCCACCATGTATTCCATACATACTCTGTCTCCACTGAGAACCAAATACAACCTGGAAACAGGTATCAATGCCATTTTTCCAGCCCTCAGTTTGACCAATAGCAAAGGCAGAATCTGAAGCTAGGCCTCCCCTTCTGGCCAATACATTAGCCCGAATTATACAGAATATAATTTACACACTAAGGCCGAGGGGAGAGCCCTAGACAGATTGACATGAGAAATTGTAGACAAGAGACCAGTAGAGGTTTTACAAAGGAAAGGGTCCCTGAGCCAGCCAGGAGGAAGGAGGAAGATTAGACTAGGCGGGGAAATCGTCCTTCTCCACGTCCCCCACACTGCACAGACCCCCTAAAGCAAGCTCAGGAACTTGTAACCTGCCCAGGAGCCACCCCTACCCACCACAGAGTCAGAGTGAAATAGGTGACAACACAGTGAGTACTTAGGGCAGCACAGACAGGGCTAAGGATTTGGAATCAGAGGCCCGAGTTCAAATCCTAGCTCTTCCACTTATTGCCTCCATGCCCCTTTATCTCCCCCAAATGAGGGGAGTGGAGTTAGTAGGAGGAACCCTTTAGGGGAGTGGACCCCCGATGTCCCTTACAGCTGTGTCTAGAATCCCATTCAGAATCCCCGGGACTCTGCACTGTAAGCTGCCTTGGCTGAAGGCTCATTCCCCCCCACCGACATTCCTCATTCACTGGGACCCACCTACATCAGCTCTGCCCTCCAACGACCCCATTCTTGGGTCTACCCTGCCCCTAGGAACTCACCTTCTTTTTGCTAACAGGCTAACCTTCATCTGATCTGATCTGACCATTCCTGACAATCAGGATATTACTTTGTATGTATTTTTCGTGTGCCTTGTCCCCCTCCTCCAAATAAAATACTAACAAGAATAACCAGCATTTTATAACACTTTACAGTTTGGTACAGAGACTATCTCACTTGATCCAGAGGAGGGTTCTATTTTTAATCCCCATTTTATAGATGGGGAGACTGAGCTGAGAGAGAATAAATGTCTTGACCGGGTTCATGAGACAGGATTTGAACCTGCGTCTTCCTACCCACTACAACCACTATGACACAAACTCCTTCAAGGCAGGGCCTACTTTGGTTTTGGTCTTTGTCTCATCTGTTTCTGACACAGAGTAGGACCACCATAAATGCCACTGAACAGAATGTGTGTACTCAGAGCATGCATAAAGGCCAAAGTCAGCGAGTAAGAAAGAGGTGATGGGGGGAAGGCCCTGAATGCCAGGCTAAGGAGTCTGTATTGGACTCGGCCAGCAATGGGGACTCTGGAAGGATTCTGAGTAGTGGAATCACAGGCTCAGGCCTGCGCGTGATGAAGGCTCCTCAGGCTCCTCAAGCCAACCAGAGAGGCCTATCCCAAAACCAGCCAGGCAGGAGACCAGGAAGGCCCAGGACGGGTGGGAGGGAAGCAAGCCAACAGACAGAACCAAGAACACTTGGCAGGGGACTGACTTGAGGGAGAGGGATGAGTCAAGAAGACTGAGGTTTTAACCCTCGGGGACAATCAGCAGAAAACAGAAGTCGGAGGTGGGTCTGGGGGTGGAGCAGGGGAGGGAGGCTCTGAGTTCAGTTTGGGACAGGATGAGGCAGAGCTGGCAAGACATCCAGGTTCAGATGTCTAGCAGGCAGCTAGAGGCCTCTGCCCCTAAACAGGCACAGAGGCACAGGTAACAGAGAGGAATTCTTGGGGAGAACGCCTCTGCCCTGATAGCTCTGTATTTATCACAGGGGCCAGGGCAGGGATACAGGTGGCTTCCACCGCAGGAGCTTGTAGACCAAAACATCAATGAACCCAAAGATTTAAGGAGGAAGACCCCTGATGGCCATTACTGTGGTCATCACCAGCTACATGACCTTGGGCAAAATTATTTCACCAAGTTTCAGGTTCCCCATCTGTAAAATGGGTTTTAAACAGAGCTAACTGCCCAGGACAATCAAGAGGTCGACGCAACATAAATAAATAGGCAGTAAGTAAGCTATTATCATTTTCACAATCTGTCATTAGGCATTTCTGCCTTTTGCTTTTCAATATCATTCAGTATGGAAATATAATGAGGCCTGAAGGCCAGGGATTACTTATAGTCTATTCTGGTCTGTTTGCAAATATTTCAAGGAAAGAAGCAAGGAGAGAAAAGTGGGGGAAGAAATCTAAATTCCAGATTTAAGCAGGCTAAGTTGCAATTCGCTTAATGATTTTTAAAACCTCTTCAAGACAAAGGGAGAATAAGATTCAGCACGGTGTGAGACAGAGACAGACGTGGGCAAAGGCACATTCACCAACACAGCAAGACAATCCAAGGGGGGAAAACCACCGTTATCCAGAAGGCATCTTAATGCTGAATTTGGCTCTGACCTCTTGCTCACACACTATGATTCAGCCAAACCTGACTTCTATTTGCTTCTGACACATTACAATCCATCACTCATGTCTTTGCTCTGGCACTGGGCTGTCCAACACACCTATAAGGTACTCCCTCCCTCCCTTACTACCTCAGAGCTTACTCTCTCCTCTTCTCCCTTTATGATGGCACTCGAGCATCTCTCTCTGCCTCTGTCTCTCTCTCACACACACACTGTGGAGCACAATTCTGGTACACACTACACTTGTTGAATAAATAAGCATGTCTGCGTACATAAATTAGTCAATCAACAAGCATTTGTTCAAGTCTACAAGCATTTATTAAGCACCTACAATGTTTGAGAGAACAAAGACAAAAGAGAGCCAGCCCCTGCCCTCAAGGCTTGTAAACCGGAAAGGTATCTGGCCAGGTGATCAGACTATATCCCATCTCTCTGAAAGGGCTTTGGCTGCTTCACTAGTGAGGAGGCAGCATGCAGCTCTATGGCTCCCCTCATCCCTTTCCTCTTTTCAAGGGTTCTCTCGATGGCCCAATTTCACCACAAACATGGGGAATCCTTCACCTCCCCAAGGAGAGCCCCGACCTCACCCTACGGTCACTCCAATCCACCTCCAAGAAGGACTAGGAACTCACAGGAGTCAGGACTTTAAGTGTGGGGAGGGCTCTGGCCAGGGCCTCCCAAGCTCACCCTGGGAGTCTATCCCTACTTACACAGAAAGAAGTCAGCTGCTTCCTGGCCCATTTTTCCAGCCCACGTCCATCCCACAATGCCCTTTTTGCCACTTGGGGAACAGGGCCCAAAGCGGGTGAGACATCCGGAAATCTGATGCAATGGAAGGGGAGAGAAAAGAGTGGAGCAAGAAGCCAGTTCCAGAAATAGGGAGGCTACCACCAGCATGCCAGGGACTACTTCCATCCCACATCTTCTGCCTTCAGCTGCCCACCCCCCAAAACAGGGCTGCATGAGGTTAGTCGAACCGCAGAAATCCGAATCTCTGTGGCAGACACAAAACAGAGCTGGGAAGGATCCCTCCTACCCTGCTCTACAAAAGAGAATCAGATTCCCTCAGAATGCTGAACATGCTAACCGCTTCCATGGGACCAAAGGGAAGGGAAGAAGCTTTTCTTCCACAGTTGTATGGGAGGGCAGACTCTCTTCCCCACTGAGACTGGGTCCATTCAGCCGTGCCCTTGCAAAGAGTGGGTGTCAGAAAAGTCAGTCCCCAGAGAAGGATTTTCTGGCTGGCCTACCCTGTGTATGAAATTGTTTTTAATTATTTTGTCTTGCTGCAGCAGCCAGGAAATCTGTGACTCATCCTCAATCTTCTTCCAAATTGTGCTCCAAGGATCTCATACAAGTCCTTGCTGTAAACAAAGCTGGCCCGCTTGAAAGAACATTCCTTTCCTGCATGCTGCACCCCAATTTTAATTTTAATTTTTAATAAACTTATCTCTGGGTCATTTGGATGCCCTCCCCCAAGGAATCCACAGGCCTCATTCTTGCAGGACTCAGGAAGGCTCTCAGCAGTCTTTCAAATTTCAGGTTATGTAGGTTCCTGAGGGCCTCTCAGGCAACCCTCTGGCCTCCCCTTCGAAGCCCTGGCATGCCCCTCTCTCTAGCATGCAGCAACAAGGACTCCAGCAGAAAGAAAGCCTCAGAGGTGAGTGGTCTGCTGGGGAGAGACCTCAAACAGCAATGATTTATTCTGAAGGCAAGATGGAGAAAGGAGCATTGTCTGGCCCAAGGCAAGGACTTCAGGATTTCTAATGGAGAGGAGGATGAACTTGTGTGATCTGTCTTAACCGAGAAACAGACAGCCCAAGATGCTTCAGAGTGTCTAAGAGTGAAACTATGTAAATAGTCAAATATCTGACGGTTATCAATATAAACACACATACACAGCTGCTGGGTGACAAAATAAGCCAGAAGGGTCTGAAACTCAAAGTTTCTAAACAAAATCAGACTTAACTCTCTCAACCCTCAAGTCCTACGAAATGCAGGTATTCACGTTATTTTTAAATGAAACCATTTTATTTTAATCAAAAGACCAATGAAGGTAGCCTAGAGGAAAGTAGAGTCAGAAAGAATTTAAATGTATGTTATCAGGTGGATTTGGAAGCAATAAAACAGAATTATTTAAACATCCCATAATTCAGGAGAAAGGGGTCGGGCAAAGCAATGGATTTTAGAATCAGAGGAGCTGGGTTTCAGTTCTGATCTACTTCCTTGCTGTGTGTCTCTGGATATCTTTTACCTTCTCTGAAACTCAGCTGTCCACCACAAGACCCCTTTCTAGCTCATAATCAATGGTCCCATGAGCCATCTCCTCATTCTGAGCTAGTGTGCTTTCCTTGCCAAAAGCTTGAGGGAAGCACATTTTGAGGATGGGCAGGTAAGCTCTTACCCTCAAGACGCTTATTATATTTTATTGGGAAGAAGCAACATGTACACAGAGAAAGAAATATAAAATTTAAACAAAGTAATTTCAACTATCTTGGCTGAATTAGTCTCCCATGAAAAGAGAATGGATTTTCCTCCTTTTGATAGAGAGGAAGACTCTGGGGGGTGGAACGTTTGTTGCCTATGACACTGAACACCAACAGTTTCAGTTGTCTGTTTTTACTTCTGCCATTCTTTGTATAAACAGTTCTTTAGCAGAGTGCCTTGTATATAGTAAACACTTAATAAATTATTACTGACCTTTACAAGTAAGGTTTCCATTGTAAAAGAGGAGTTTATCAAGAAATCACTATAATGTTCAAAACCAAAAGGCATCCTTGAAGCCTTTTCAAAATGGCGGTCTATCCCCCCTCAAGCTGTCATCTTGGGTACCACCCTCCTTGGCCCTGTTTCTTCAGAAGCAGGTCTTAAGCATCCACTCCCATGGCTACAGAAGGATCATTTCCTAAGGCCCCAAGAGAGGCAGCATGGTGCAAATACGGGTGGTCTACGTTTGAGGCCCAGCTCTAACCCAATGAGCATTTCAGCCCTGAAAAAGTCACTTCTCACTCAGGGTCTTCCTGCCCTAAGTTCTAAAATGAAGGCTTTGGATTGACTAGATGGCTTTTAAGGTTCCTTCTATAACATTTTATTATTCCATGACATGGAAGCAGCCTGGTATAGTTTAAAGAATGATGACTTTGGAGTCAAAAGACTTGGGTTCATATGGCACTTCAGATACTGTGCCCTGTGGCGAAGTCACTTAACCTAAGCCAGTTTCATCCTACTTTGGAGGAGCTGATCTAGACGGCTTCCAAGGTCCCAACTTACGGTCTAAGCTGGGTTTGAGGATCCAAACCAATTCCAAGGATGCTTAGGAGTATCACTGCCTCTTCTATCCCCCACCATCAGGACTCAGGGGCCACTCCAAGAGCTCCCTTGGGGGGCAAATGGGACAGATGTGGGAAAGCCCTGTTTATGATACTGGCTGGGGAAGAAGAACTGAAGGGAGATGTGAAGGGGAGGAGCCAAGGTCAACCACCTGCAGCCAATCCAGTGGAAAAAAGCCTCCCTGCATTGGTGAAAACAACTATGCTTTGGAGTGCTTTACTGGAGTTGATATTCGTGAAAGAACAAGACTGATTGGTTCTACAATCTTTTTTATTTTGCCCTAACTAAATATAACAAGATATTTGGGGAAGAAAAAAAAACAGAATTAGAAGAAAGAGTGCACTATATGAGGGCTATAGATGAAGACAGAAGTCATTCTTCCCAAGCTATCAGAAAGTTGGAGGAAGAGGAGGAGGAGAAGAAGGAAGAAAAAAGATCACACCCATTCCACTGGAAGTCACTAGACCAAGATTCTTTGCATTGGATGGTTTAGGAAGGCCATTCTGAAAGAAAGCTCAATCCTTCTTCTCTAAAGTGTAAGAGAACTTCCCTCTCAATCAATTAACAAGCAGTATTTCTGCATACACAGTCGAAATCAGCAGAGAGACCCAGGGTGATGTCCATCACCATACTCAAAGCCTTTCCTAACTTGGTGGGACCCTCTAGAGCTTACTTAGTTCAGCTAGCAGAGCCAGATTTAAGCATCCCATTAGGAAGCCTATGGTGGGGGCAAACCAAACCTCCTTATTTCTGCCCCCTAAATAATAACAACAGCCAGCATTTACATAGCTCCTTAAGATGTGTAAAGCATTTCTGCATATAGCATCTCACAACAGCTGTGACTGCCCTATGTCCCATTTCAGAAAGGAGCAAAGTGGGGCCAAGAGAGAGTTGCAGGGCTAAAATATGAGTGAAGCAATGAATATACCAGGAGCCCCTTCCAAGATGATTGCCCAGGGACCACAGACACAAGCGCTGGCCAATCCTCCAAGCACTGAACAGCTGAAGCTGGTGGAGAACTATAGGAACTCTGTGTGTGTAGACATATACACATCTTGCAGAGAACTGTATGTAAAAATATACAAATATATACATTATTTACACACATTTTATATATAACACACATATACATATGTATGTGGATAGACAGACAGAAAGACAGACCGGCTGACTGATTTATATTTTTGGTGGCGTAAAACAAATTCTAGAGGGTAGAAGGCAGAGCCAGTCACTTAAATATACCCAGGGGGCAGGGAGATTCTGAGATGAAGAAGTCACTCCAGACAGCAAACCACAGTTTGTTTCTGTAGACAGAGTCTCCTCCTGAACATCTGAGGACTGACAAAGCCCTACAGGTGAAGGGCCTGTCCTTAGCCGCCACCATTACTCAAATAAAGCAGATCCAAGCAGCTGCAAAATTCTGGCGTTTTGACAAGGGAAATGCAAACAGACTCTGCCCATGGGTAGATCCAGGATCCTACCTCAGAAACCAAACGTGTTTCCAGTTAGCTCAAGCATTAGGTGTCCCACGCCAGGCACTAAGGACATGAAGACAAAAGGGAATTTAAGGGAGCTTGCATGGAGACAGAGGTGAGAAAATACAATCTATGCAGAATTACAGAAACTAAGATCCCAGAAAAGTAAATGGGGCCTAGAACCCAGACCTCCTTTCTCCTTTCACAGGACCAGGATGAGGCAAACGTCTTCAAGCCCAGGAGCATTTTTCTTTGCAATGTGCAAGGTTAGGCTAACGCTTATTTCATCTGAAATCACAGCTGGCAGGCTCATTCTGCAATGTCGGCCCCAGCTTGCGTGGCTGAGCCAGAACCCATAATGGAATTTTGGCGGCCTTTCCATCCTGGCGGCCACATCCATCTTGTTGGAGCGCTAATGGCCCAGGAAAAATGGCTCTTCAGGACCCCCCCTAATCACAACCGGTGCACAAAGAGCCCTCTGGAAACAGACTGGTGCAATATAGGTTAGCAGAATGAAAACACGAAGGAAGGAGTTCAAATCCCGAATCTGCCACTAACTGCCTGGGTGACTTCAGACAAGCCTCAACCCCTCAGGCCTCAGGTGCCCCCTTTGTAAAATAGGGGGAATGGCAGCGAAGGTCCCTTCCAGCTCCAAATCTCTGGCTCTGGTTTTAATGCCCTGATCACTGATCTCTCTCTGCTTGCACCTAGAAGGCAAAAGGAGGATCAACAGATGGAAATCACAGAGAAGCATACACATGTCAACTTGATGCAAAGGCCAAGAGGCTAGTGGATTCTCCCTCACTGGAGGAGACCAAGCAGGCCCTGAATAGCCTATCCCCCTCTTCAGATGTGCTGGAGAAGGATTCCCGTTCACATAACCAGGTTTGAGTTTGGTCCAGCTGATATCACTATAACTTCTCATTCACTCTACTGGCACCCTCTGTGAAGTAACACAATCGAGATTTCAACCCAGTTGTGAATACTGATCCAAGAGCTCTCTCCAGTAGACCCACAAACAGGGAAAATGTCTCCAAGACACAATATTTTCACAAGCATTGATTTGGTCCAAACCAAGAATTTCTATATAAAATATAAAATGCAGAAATAACTCCTAACAATTATGGGAAAACTCTGCCCCTATTTTAATGAACCCAAGAGAATTCATTAAAGTTTCATGGTGAAGGTAGCAAACCATCCAAAAATAAAAAAAAAAGTCCCTCCCCACCAGATGGCTGTGGATCCTCCAAGCACCCTTTTGCGAAATCTACCTCACTCCAGGAAGGTGAACAATGCTTCCGTGATCAGCCACAAACACAATGGGACAGTGGGTGTTATGGGGAGTCACTGCCTTTTTTCCAGTTAGTGACCTTTAGGCTTTCTACACCTGAATGCTGGCTATAAACACAGTAATTTAATCATTCTTTTGAACTCAATGTGGTGCACGCATTACCTGAAAGGAGAACACGTCTATGGGAACTATTTATAAAATGGAAAAGAAAAGGGAAGGGGCCATCTCCAAGAAAATGACGATATGATGTTATCTCCCTAATTATACAAATTATGTACTAGATATTCATGAGGGATTCATACACCCTTTAAAAACCTGATTTCATATGTAGAAGTGGCCTTCTGCCTATTTCTTCAGACTCACAGTTATACACCTTTATGAATTTCCCTCTTGGCCCCCAGCCTCTGCAAACCCTCTAGACATACATAGGCATATAGACACATGCACAAATAGCTTAGGCTAATTGTCTTTGAAGGATGATAATGGGTTCTGAAAATAATAAGCTTTTCTAAGAGCGGCAAACTATATATTTTTTCCTTTCCATGAGACATTTATAATAAACTCCCAGTAAAAACATTAAAGTTACACGTACACACACACACCCCTACCACAAACCATCAAAACAACACGCCCTTTAGCCCCAAGAAAGTTTTTACCCCAAATTTGTAACCTAAGTAAGTGTGGATAATTTATGACACTTCTCAAACTAGAGAAGGCTGATTTACCGTATACTAGAGAAAAATCAGAATGACTCTGGTAAATTATTACTACTACTAATAGCTACTACACAGAAAGTGCTCTAAGATGGGCAAAGTGCTTGGTATGTGTTCTGATCCACACAACAACCCTCTGGGGTGGGTCCTATTATTATCCCTATTTTACAGATAAAGAAACTGAGGTTGAGAGCTTTCCCAATGTCACACAGTTAAGGTAGAATTCAAACTCAGATCTTCAAGCTCCATGCTCTATGCACAAGACCACATTGCTGCCTGCATTAGGTTCAGAGTCAGCAGGAAGGCAGGATTTTCACACGGCTTGACATAAGGGGGAATGGATTGTCTCTGGGGGGAGCAAGTTCCCCCCCCATTGCTGGAGGTCATGAAGCCAAAATTACATGACCACTTTTGGGGCGGTTGTTGAGGGGGATTCATGGTCAGGCATGGGATGGGTCCAACTATGAAGTTCTGTGATTCTGGGCCTCTCAGATGTCTTAACTACCCATGCTAGCCAGCTTCCTCATGGACTGACTCCTGGAGCTCCAAATCCCACCTGAGACAAAGAAGGAGAGTCAGGGAGCCCCTCTGAAGGACCTCACCCCATTCCAAGGAAGGGGAGGCTGGGAAAGGCCCCCAGGCCTCCTTCCTCTCGCCATGCTTTTGCCCAGTCTGGCAACAGCTTCAAGTAATCGAGGGTGCGCCTTCCCAATCGAGGGAAATGAAAACCATAAGTAGAAATGTGCTGTGGATTCCTTTTTCCTTCCGAACCCATGGCTCTGATTCTATTTTCCCAAACCACAATTATTTTCATCGATGCTGTGTTTGGTCATCTAAATTTGTAAAAATGTGCTGCCTGTCAGCTAAAATTTCTGCAAGCCTTCAGGTCTAGGTCGAGTGACCAGTCATGTGAAAAAGGATTTCATCCAGGGCTATGACCTCACTGAAACTGGAGAAGGAAGGCAGGCTCTAGCTGGAGGCCTGGGTCCCACCCTGGGTGATTTACTTAGGAGATGATGCGAGCCTAAACACAGCAAGCTCCCATCCAGGAGAAAGGGAGGGGAGGTGGCCAAACACCACACCCTGCTGGGAGCCCACCCACCCAGCCAACAGGCTATACATGGAAAGCCAACTGGGTCAGAGATGCTACACCCAACCCCTGTCTTTGACCCTCCTCAACTCCTGTGTTGAGGAATGAGGAACTAATCTAACTCTCACTCTAAAACTTTCAGCGGCTCCCTACTGCCAACAAGTCAGGCTTCAAAATCAGACTCCAAACTCACTTTGTGTACTCCTTACTCACCACTCAGCTTGGTCTGTTACCCACTCCAGCCAAAATAAACACCAAAGTTGAATTAACGCAAGCTGGCCCCCGTGCCAAGAATGTACCTCAAATCCGCTGCCCTTCAGGGCCCATCTCTTCCATCAAAGGTGACACATAACCCATAAAGCCCTTGGTGTTTAAGAACACTCCCTCCCTCCTCACAAATTTCTAGAATATTTTATTTTTTTGAATCTCACTACTTCAATCCTGTCACTCACTAAATTGTATTTTACTTAACCTGGAGTCAGGAATTCTCATCTTTGTGAGTCAAATCCAGTCTCAGACACTTGCTAGCTGGGGGATCCTGAACAAATCACATAACCCTGTTTGTCTTAGTTTACCCATCTATAAAATGAGCTGGATAAGGAAATTGCAAACCCCTCCAGGGTCTTTGCTATGAAAACCCTGAATAAGGTCACAAAGACTGTACAGGACTGAACAACAAATAAGTCATACCCTGCCCTTCTCTCACTCCTTACTAGTAGAATGTAATTTCCCCCAAAGAGGAGCATTATGTGGTTTAAAAAAACCATTGTATTCCCAAGTATTTAACTCAACTGTATGGACTTACCACTTCAATCTAAATACGGGTGGTATAGTGACTAGGGTATTGGAGTTAAAGTCAGGGGGCTCCAAGTTCAAGTCACCTCAGCTACTAGCTATGTAATCCTGGAAAAATCCTTTTACCAGCCATTCTGTGCCTCAGTTTCTTAGTATGCAAAATGGGAACTGGTGTGGCATTGAGATCAGATTGCAAGCCTTCTTGGGGAAGGGAGGAGGGATTTTAAAATTTATGGAAGTGAATGTTGAAAACTAAAACTAAAATAAATAAAATTAAATTAAATGTCCTTCTTGATTTTCTCTGTATTTCAGAAGTTTCCTGCCTAAGTTCTCCAGAATATTCTGACTTTTTTAAGTTCATTTACTTTCCATATCTTTCTAAATCAATTTACACCCACACATGTTGCTTGCACCCTCAAAAGTGGTCTCCTTGTGGGTGGGGGCTGACCAATTCCAAGAGGGCAGGGACTACTCCTTTTTTGCCCTTTTGTTCCCAGGACCTAGCAAAAAGTTGACTAACACACAGTAGGTGTGCACACTTAGTAAATGCTTGTCGATTTTTCACATGGATGCAGTTAAGGCAGATAGTAAAAACAGCAGAAAGGAATAAAGCAAAATAGAAAGAAATCACTAAAGATGAAAAAAAAAAAGAGGGTCAGATGGGGAAGTGCTTTAGCATCTGGGACTAGAGAGGGCCAATGCTTGTTGACTGAATGCCTGCTGGACTGGGACCCAAAGAGTCAGAAGCCAAGCTCTGAAACTGGGTTTTCTCTCTCCCTGTAGCCCAATGCAGAGAGGCAAAGTACAGAAATCTAACTGAAAGTCAATGACCCCCAAAGCCTGATTCTGGTGAACTTTCTGAAAATGAAGTTGAACCTGCAGTGGAATCTGGATGTGAGCTTTTATCCTTCCAAGCTCAGAATGGATAAATCTAGACTTAATAAAATTTTAGGCAAAACTTCTTATCTTTCTATAACTGGAATCAAATTAAAGGAAATTAAAACAATTATGGTAAAAGCTCAATTCTGTTCTAAGTGGTGACTATATTTAGGACTATAAGGCAAATGACGAACATTCTAAAAAGGCTAAGATTAGATTACACTTCCCAATTTAAAAAAAAATGAAACAAGGGTTTAGAGTGTTACAAACAGACACTCAACATTTCTTGTTTATCTGTTGTTGCACAATCCACTTTGCAAGGCGCAGACCTACGGTGATGAAATTCAGAACACCTGTAATTTGTGGTTCTTTCTGACCATATCGTTGATATGTACGGGAAATTTCAACCCACAAACACCTGATGGCTCATTTTTCTTAGAAACTGGAAATCCATCTGCTGAGGGGAAAAGATAAAGCCTTCAATCATATGAACAGTCCTCTTTGTGACTGCAAAACCACTGCTCCGTCCACAACTCTGCCCTTAAGACCAAGCTTAAGTCACCCCACAAAGCCCAGGCAAATGTAACCTCTCCCATTCCATTGCTCCTCTTCTCCTGATTACCACATTCTATGTGGCAGGATAACTCTGTGTGGACATGAATTGTCCCATCTCTGGAGGGCAACACGGACTGGCATATGTGGCCTCACACTGGTAACTCAACACTTTCTCTGCATTGTTTAGTCTCAAGTATATCTGGGGAGCAGCGTGCCGCCACACTCTGGATGCACCTAGCAGAAAGCATCACACACAGCAGGTGTTCAACAAAGTACCTTAATTACAATGCTGTTGGTGCTCACTTATTTCAGCAGTATCCAACTCTTCATGAACCCAAAATGATTTTTTATTAATTTATTTTTAGTATTCAGCATTCATTTCCACAGGATTTTGAGTTCCAATTTATTTTTAGTTTTCAGCATTCACTTCCACAAGATCTTGAGTTCCGCCAAAAATAATTTTTAAATCCTTTCATTTAATAACAATAATAATTGATAATAATAATACACCCTTAATAAAGGTTTTTTTTAAAAAATGAATTAGTCTGCAATTGTTGCTTCAGCACCAAAGAATTCTTCCGAAAGCTCCCCGTGGGTGTTTTAAAGGAGTGGAAGTCGTATTCCTCAGACATGGATACGACCAGAGAGGAGACAGTCCCAAAACTGCATTCTTGAGGGAGAGGTGTGACATTAATAGCTGACCAAGTTCTTCTGGAGTTTGCTCCCAGAGAACAAGTCTTCAGCAAAGTCTGGAGTAGGAACTGGGAGGCTGCTGCCAGCCCAGTATGGAATGCAGTGAGGCAGCCGGCTGGGATGGGGGAGAGCTCAGAGCCAGGCTGACCTGACCTGACCAGACTGGATAGCCAGAGGCATTAAATTATGTGGGCATAAAAATTTCAGGCCAGCCCCGGAGAATGACTGCTTTATATTAACAACTCAAAGAGAGGCATTCTGGAGTAGTGGATAGGAGGTCAGAGTCACCTGGGGAAACAGTCCTCCCCTCAAAACTTTTGCTAGTTGTATGACCCTGGGTAAAACTGGAGAACTTCTTGGTACCTGAGGGCACTCTCTAAGACTTTAATTACAGACAAGTTGCTGATCTGTATCAGGAGAAGGTGTTTGTACAAACTGATAAAATCACGGGCATTAAATTTTTTTTTCCAATGGACTGCCTTTTCCCCCTGTTTTAACAAGTGAACTGTCTGCTCCTTCATTCAATGAATAAACAATTACTATACCAGACACCAGGAGGATATGGACAAGTGCAAGGCCTATCTTCGTCCTTCAGAAACTTAGGATATAATTGAGACAAAAAAGGCACTAGATTTGGCAACAGAAAACTTGGGTTTAAATCCCAGCTCATCTGCTAACTACTTGTTAAATCACCCTACTATTAAAATACAATAATATTATTTTCAGTTATAATAATACCTGACCTTTACTTAGCAGCTTATATCTCACAAAGGTCTTTACATAACCCATCCCACCTAATAATCACAACAATCCTGTGAGGGAGGTAATACTACCAGTAGACCCATCACTGTGTTTCAGTAAACTGAGGCTGGGAGAGTTTGGATGTGGGACATGGGCACAGGTTCAGTTAAGTGTGAGAGGCAGATTTCAAGCCTGGTCTCTCATGGAGAGACTAAACTGTTCTGCTTCTCAGGGTTTTCTCCATCTGCAAAACAGGAGGGTTTGACTGAAGGACCCCTAAGGTCCCCTCCACTGCTGACATTCAATGGTCCAATGTAATTGTGTTGGAATTTTGAGAAACTACCATAACCAATTGAGAATCAGCTGAGCTGAGTCTATTATGTTCTACAATGAAGAATTTCAGAATGGGCCAACCAAGTGACCTCCATGGGCCTCAATTTCCCTTTGAGGTGCTATGGTCCATGATGTTCCATTAATATTGAAATTTGGAAGTTTTCTTTCAAAAACTGGAGCATGAACTGAAATGGAAAGGAGAATTATTCTGTTTGAAATGATGTCATTAAAGGGTCATGTGAGATCAAGGAAGGTGGAAAAGAGCCCTTGATGGAACATTAGGAAGGCTGACATCATTCATAGCTTATGCTACAGTCCTGGACAAGGCACTTCACCAACCCACTGAGCAACATGAATGAAGGCCTAAGAAATGCAGGCCCTTGAGGTTCCAGTTTCTTCATTTGTAAAGGGAGGATGTAAGTCCTCAGGGGCAATTACCAAGTCATAGCTGTCCCTGTGTTTCTGCCAGGGCATCGCACGCAGTAAAGACTTAATAAATGTTTATGGAAGTGTATAAATTATATGACCTCTAAAGACTCTCTTGGCTCTAAACCCTATAAATCTTTGATTCTAATTTCATGGTGTTGCTGATCCTGACGGCAGTCACTAGGCTCGCACAGGTGGGGCAGGACAGGTGGAGTGTCTTTACAAGCATAACAGGATGGCCTTGTCACTTTTTTAAAAAGCGTATTTCATAAATGAATCTGGACCGTGGCCCTTTTTATATTCCATTCTCCCAGTTCCCTTTTTAGTCATCTGCAGCTGTCACTGTGTCAAAATAGCCACACAGAAATAGAGATTTCCAGATTGTTCAAGGTCCCTGGTGGCCTCTATGGCAGCTGCACCAGTGTTAGATCTACTCAAATTGGTCAATGCAAAACATATTATTTAACTTTAATTTATTTTCTAAAAACTTCCTTTCTAGTTTTCAAGTTGAGTGGTTTCATCAAAATAATCCAGGACCCAATAAAAATTCCCAGATAATATTTACAAGGAGGGGCAGGATCAGGGACTTGGTCTCGGACCAGATGGCACAAACCACCCTACCCCCAGCCCAGCAGATGTAACCACAGAAGAAGACAGATAATAGCCATCAAGAGGTAAGAAGATGAAGTCTAAAAAAGAGATTCCCCCACTCCTACCACCTTATCCTTGGAAGTGTGAGAAATTGTGCTTGACTGAACTAGGAGGCCAGGGAGTGGGAGAGGGAGAGAGATAGAAGGGAAGGGATTAAAAAGAGGGTGAGGGAGGAGGAAGAAGAGAGGGAGAGAGAGAAGGAAAAAGGGAGAGGGGGAAAAGACAAGGAGAGAAGAAAGGGAGGGAGATGGAGAATTGGCATCAGAAACATGAACATGATATCTGGCAGCAGAGAAGAGAGCCAACCATGGAATGTCAAGAACAGAAAGAAGATCAAGGCCCTTCGAGAAAAGCCAAGAGTCATCTAAGCCACACATATTCCTAGCATTCATATCTCACTACCAGTATAACGTGATCACTCTTCCCTCTGATGCTGTATTTATGGGACAGGACACCTGAGGTTTACAGGTGAAATGATGTATAGCTATTACTCATATTGTGATATCTTACTTAAGATTTTGTTCTGGGATAATTGTGCCTACTGCTTTTATTTTTGTTATCGTTACTGTTGTGATTTGCACTGCTGGGGACAGATGAGTCATAGTTTTGGAAGGGCAGATACACAGACTACCCTAGCTTCTGGAGACCCAAGCTACAAACTTCAACAATGAGTCCAAGCTGGGGTGGCAGGCAGACTCAGAAAGGCTCTGCACAAGCATCCATTTAAGAGAACTGGCATCAAGTTCTTAGACTGCCAAGTCTATTTCTCTTTTTAAAAATTAGTTAAGGTCACAGGGAGGAAATGATAATGCCTTTAAAAAAAAGCTGCCTCATACTCTGTGACCACAATAACTCAATACGGGATGAATCTTTTAACTTACAGGAAAAAACAGTTTTATACTGTAAGGGTTGAAATAGCGAGATCATTACTCCACAAAACAAGAGACTTGTCACCAGCTTAGGATATGAATGAGCAAAACAAAGTTTTCTGGAGTCCCCATGTTGCTGAAATGTGTTGGGGAGGTTAAGCAAAAATTCCCCCAGTGAACGATGTGACCTGGAATTGGATATGGTCATTTTAAGTCAAGATCAAATACATCTATTAGATGCCACTGACCAAGAAAACTGAAAGGACTTGTTGAGAATAAATTTCCAATTTCAGCAAGGGTTTTTTTTTTAAATGAATATTAAATCTAATTATTAGAAACTTTATTTGCTAAGGTTTGGGCTTCCCAGAGTCAAAAATACAAACTTTGATCAACTTGGTGGAGCATCTCCCATCCCTTTGGTTCTACCTGGCTGCAGCTCATCTGACCAAGATGCTCCCCCTTTCCCTTGCAGAATCATGGGCATCAATCATGCTGGCCCCACATGGAGACCCTGCTGCACCTGGTCCCACAGGGCAGTATTGAATCTCCCCACAGTCTCCATTTTGACCTAAACACTTTCTCATGTCCTTCAGATGGGAATTCCATAGCCCCTAAGGCTCAGCTGTCCCTTGCCAGTCACAGAGGAAGAAGAGTCTGTAGTAGGTAGATGGTTGATGGTGGAAACAAGAAAATATTAGAGCCAGGGGATGAAGAGGAAGAACAGAAGCCATCAAGGAAATAACTGTGATTCAACACACACTATCATTTCACTAAATTCCTCACAACATATGAAATCCTTTTTTAAAAAGCTAAGTCAAACAAAGTTGCTGATGCCAGCCTTACAGAGGTGCTTACCATCTAACCAAGGAAAGTCTGGGCCTAAATTGGCTCACCCACCATTTATAGAGGATGATTTGAAACAAAACTAATCTTCCTTAGAATCAGCTTCCTCAAAATCATGGTGATCATTGAAGCAGGCTAGCACCCTAAGCCCTAAGAGGCAGAGATAACGCTGTAAAGATTAGAAAACAGAACCCATATGCTCTGAGATCTACAATGGAGGCATGGACTGATTACTCAAGAAAATTAACTAAATGAATCAACCCATTATGACTTCCAAAAACAATGGTCTGAGATACTTAGCCAAGATTGAAATAGAGAATTTTCATCAATAGAACTGCTCTCATTTAGCTGAGATCAATGCATCTTGCCATAAAACAAATCTGCTGAATTATATATTGACCACCAATCAGTTATTGAAAGGAGCCTATCAGAACTACTTCCCTCCAGGTCTGAGACATGGACATGTATTAAGATAATACTTGGAATGGATTTGGGGGGATGTGGGGTAGAAGAGAAGGAGGGAGTTTGAACTGGTAAAAATAGAATGAAAAAAAAAAAGGGGGAAGCCATTCCCATGTCCTGAATTCATAAGACTGGCCACCAAGCTTCCTTCCAACTCTCCGTCTAAAGCCATGACATAATCTCTTTCCTCTGCTCCCAATGTTACCATCTTGGTCACATGGCCCCTAGAATACTGCTTCTGCCATACTGTAATCTGTGTCCATGGAGGGTTAACCCTCATTGACAAAAATCACATCCCTAATATTGAAGTGACGATGGATAAACATTGGGGAACAGAACAATGAATTCCTGATGGACTGAAGCCACCTGTATCAGGAAAAGTCTATTACTTCTGTGGAGATTTTAAAAATTAAAAAGGGAGGTGACAGTGCATTGTCACGTACACCCGATGGCTGACATTTTTGCCGAATGCCATCATCACCAAGCATTTCCTGGTTTTCCCTGTGCTAGTGAGTAGAATGTGTCTGTAGGTTTCAGGAAGTCTACAGGCATTCACTCCCTTTTGGGCATTCCCCTATGCCCAGACTGCCTAGCAACACATTCTTCCCCCATCCTCCTCTCCTCCTCCCTTAAACTATTCCTTGTTTTAGGGTTAGAGATCATTGGTTTTGCAACCTTCAAACCCCCAGGGTCTGTCCCCAGCAAGAGACTGAACAGTTGGCACTTAGGGGCTCATGCAGATTTACAAGCCCACAACACTGACACTGAGTGTGCCAACCCAGCAGGGAACCGGCACACGTGCTTCTCAAAAAAAGATTGTAATAAATTTATTTTTCTTTTACATGTTAATTCTCCTGTGAGACTGGGAACTTGGGATGAGCTTTTCCCATAAAGTTCTAGGTCAAACATTTTGTTTTCCTCATAGTTACAGAGTTTAGTTACATTGTTTATTATAATAGAGGGAATTTGGACCAGTGGTTAGAGAAAAGGCTGGGCTTTGGGTCAAGAACACTGGGCTCACCTCTGGGAGCCAAGATGGCGGAGTAACCAAGAACACTGGGTTCCAAGTGAACCTTGGGCAGCCCCCTAGAATCACAGTATCACAGATTAAGGGCCCAGAGGGCCTCAGAGGCCACTTTGTCCAACTCCCCCATTTTACTAAGGAGGAAACTGAGACTCCAGGAAGTTATATGACTTGCCCAAGGTTATAAACAGGTAGCATGTGTCAGACCACACTGCAGTTTAGAAAGATTACCTTTTCTTCAAAGACAGAAACTATATCTTAATCAATCTGATTGGAATAGTGACTTAGCTAGATGATCTCAGGCAAGTCTGAAGGTGTCTAGACTTCTGCAGAAAAAGTCTACATGGGTTTCTAGATCACCATTTCCCAAATACTAAACTGAGGAACAGCCCCAGGATGCAAAATCCTTGTCAAAACTAAAGAGGGCTATCTATTGATTTCTTGAAGCAAATAAACCACACCAATGAAATCCCAGCTCTTCCAAATACTGGCTTCTCTGGCTCCAAATCCTTTCCCTCTTTCCTAGCTCCCATACCAGCTCCCCACCTAACTGGGAGCTACCAAAAGCTCCTGTACTGTGCAGAAAGCCTCAGGGATGCTTCATTGGCCTACAATCCAATGTGAGTCAGGAAACACCTGTAAGGGGCCTTCTAGCCCTGAAAGTCTACACCATCTTTCTGACCTGGTTAAAAAGAAGAAAAAAAGAAACCAGGAATCGAGAGTAGTCAAACTGGGACTGAAAGGCTCACACAAATTGATATGAGAGGAGAGGACCTCAGGCTAACACGTAGGAAATGGGGTCAGTGGCAGCATGATGGGAACACAATGTAGGAAGTTGGGTTGGCTCTGCCTCTCCACAGATTCTCATAATCCAGTTCCACGGAGGGAGGAGGAGGGCAGCTTCTTCTATTGTGACCCTAGTGGAAAGCAAAGCCATGTTCCCACCCCACCCCTTCAACCAGCCAGGGGGCTGCAGAAGGCAGCTCATATCCTCTATCTGATCTTTCTATGGCAGATGACTGCTCTCACCCCAGAAGTTCATACTGGCTGATAATAAATTTTCCATGTGGCCCAAGGACTCCCTGAGCTGGTTAGGTCTCCGTCTGTCTTCTCCTCACCCCACCAGGGCTTTGTCTCAAAAGGAGACAAGAGTGGGGGCACCTGAGCCATTCCCAAGTCCAAGTCTGGCTTCCTTCTCGCTGTGCTGGTGGCTCAGGCGGCCTCACAGGCCCTCCCCCCTACACTGAGCCGCTCTGTTCAGCTCTGGTTCTGGGAGGCCACGTCAGCAGGAAGCAGAGCTGGCTGCCAGGTCACATTCAGGACTGTCTGGGGAAGCCAGCAGGCAGCCTGGGCAAGGCAGGACAGAGTCTGTTTCTTCAGTTTCTCCCCAAGCGAAGGAAGTTGAGAGACTGGGGAGAAAAAAGAGAGTCTGGGCTCTGCTCCATGAACACACAGCACACACTTTGGGGCTCCATGGCAGGAATTAAAATGTCCATATTCCCAGATGTTCCCCAAACATTTCCAGTTCCATCGTGGTTAGTTTCCCTCAAACCCTTTCCAAACCTCCTTCCCCCACCCGCCCCTTTCTTTTCTTAGAAGACTCACTGTAATGCATCCAAATTCCTATTTGGAAATGTCTGCTCTGAGCCAAATCAAACTTCATGGTGGGGTTCCCATCCCAGGATGCTTTGCACCCATACCAACGGCACCGACAACCTCTAGTGGAGATCCTGGTGACATCCATAAGACTGGATGTCACCAGGATACGAAGCTGTCCCCCACTGTAGCCCAGTACAGCCCTCACTGCCTAGAACACCTGGAGTTCCAGGCGCTACTAAGGGAAAAGTCAACCCAGCATCATCTGAAAGGACCCAAACTCCAAAGATCACAAGCAATCTGACTTGGAGGGATCCTCGAACACCAACAAGTGGTCATCCTGCCTTTGCTGAAGACCTCCAGGGACAGGGAGCTCACCACCTTCCAAGAGAAGCTTCTGCTTCAAGCCTTAGTTTGTCTCTTTTCAATATCCACTCAGTGATCATAATCCTGCTGTTTGGGGCCAAGAAGAGTAAACCTAAGTAAGCATTTTCCTGGTCTGTCCCCCAAAGCCTTCTTTGCTCCAAGGGCAAAGAGCAACAGAATGCAAGTGTTGACTCCTTTTTGTCTGAGAAGCCCCAAAACCTAATACGCTGTCAAACTGTATACATACCGGGCACTTAATAAATGAGAGGTGACATGGGGGAATCAAAGAACTCATGCTCAAATCCAGTCTTTGACTCTATCTGTATGGCCTCAGGCCAGCCCCCACCTCTATTCACAGGACAGATTGGAACCCACAGATTCCACATCCCTCATTTTACAAATAACAGGGAGCCTCAGTGATCCGCCCAGAGTCACACACTTACCGAATGTCTGAGATGGGCCATGATCTAGGCTCTCCTCAATCACGCTTGTTAAGGATGGATTTCCTCATCTATTAAATGACTCCTCTCCTTTACAGTTCTTGATGAGTGATTTTGCTATGATAATGAACTGAATCGCATAGCCTGTTTCCATCTTGGTTCACCACACCAACAAAGCAGATGCCTTACCAATGGCTAACCATAGCAACCCTCAAAAGAAAAATACTGAAAAGCATATTAGGGAAATAATAAAGCACAGTCACCGGGAATTTTGACAATGGGCATTGCTAACAGGTTTGACATGGCTAACGCAGGATATACTAAAATACCCTGGAAAGTCCCCAAAGTGCTACTTTATCTCCATATTGGCAGACATAACACCAATGTGCCAGGGTTTACTTTTTCCTTATTGAATATAACTGTCCTCTAAAGTGTGGCTCTTATCTGCACCAGAGATTTCTATCATTCTACCATTTTATTTTAATTTTCAAAGACACCAGTATGTTTCTTCCAATGGGATGGAATGTTCCCATCAATAATTCAAGTTTCACTGGTCATTATTTATACTTCAGACTTACGACAACCCCTATAATTTTCAAAAAACCAAAAATTCTGGGAAACTAAAATTATTCTTTAAGAAAAAGGGTCCTCAAAAAAAATCCTTTCTCCCTTAAAAAAAAAGTATCCAATCACAGCAACACTGTACCCATCTGGAATAAATCTGATTTAGTTATTAGGCACAGAGAATGTGCAGAAGTAAAGGATGGTCTCCATCCAAAGGTAATGTATCTCTTGGTTAACACTGGAGGCAAAAAAGAAGGGGAAAAAAACATGGCAGGCAGGAGAGGGGGGCAAGTGAAGAAAGCCCAGTATTTTCCATGCAAAGTGGGAAGCAAATGATAAGACAGCCAAAGTGAGGCTCTATTTTTCCTATAGAATCCTTCAATCCCTGCCACGTAGATTTCCACAGAGCCAACATCCCTGAGATTTACTGAAGGCTAAGAAGTAGGAACCACCAAGGGCTTAAAGCAAATAAAACTGATACCGGTGATGGTGGGCAGCCTCAGGTGGTGGCTTTGTTGGCCAGAGAGGACACTTGGAAACAAAAGAGCATTTAGGATTTAATGTAGCAGAGAGAGTTGGGTCAGAAGCAAGGGCTATTAAAGACCATCTATCCCATATCTGTTGATTTTGGGATCGGGCCTCCAATGTAGGCTGAGGAGAAACAATGTCTGGGCAAATAATGACATAAATGATAATCTTCTGAAACCCTAGAGGAAAGGTCAATGCACTAAAAGCTATTAATCCCTAAGGATAAGAGGAGCAGGCCAAAGAAGGAGGGATTTGGTCCCTAATCTTAAAGAACCAAGAAATCAAGGTAGAGTTTAAACACACATGGCAGATCCAGAAGCAGCCCAGGTCCCACTTGAATAGACAAACTGGGGGAAGACACAGTGCATAAATCACTATAGAGCCATAGAGGCCAGAAAGCACTGGGGACAAAGACACCTCCAGAGAGCCAACTCATGGCCCACCTCTTCCAGGAGGAAATGTCACTTTCTGTCTCTTCAACAACAGGAATGCATCCATTAGATGGAACACTGTATAGGCACTACCTTCACTCAAAGCTGTCCTCTGTGGGGGACCAGGAAGTGACCTCCTGCTCTTATAGTCTGAAAAGGCAAGGGAAGGCCTTACCTAGTTGGGAAGAACCTGTGGTAGAATGTTTTGTCTGCCTAATTCAGCCATCCCCAGGGCTGCCAAACCATAGTTGCCAAAGTGATATCCCCTAGACCTTGATCATTTCCCCTGCAAAGTCAAGTGGCTCCCACAGGGCCTCTGGACAGGGGCTCTTAACCTGGGATCTTTGAATATTTTTAGAAAATACTTGAATTTCAATATATTATATTACATTATATTATATTTGTATATATGTGTGTGTTCAAAGTATATCAAAATATTTCAATTTAAGTGGTTTCCTTTGCAACCTTACGCATTTAAAGGCTTCTTTGGAGAAATGTTCCACAGGCTTCTCCAGCCTGCCAAAGGGACCCAATACATAGAAATGGTGAAGAATTTCTGAAGAAAATACAACCTTCTTTTGGAGGTTCAGCATTGAAAGCCCCTTAGGATCTACTTCTAGCTAGTTATACATTCCTCCTCTTCTCACAATGTACATTCTGGCTAGCATGGCCCACCTCCAACTGGGCACTCCCATCTCTCATCTTGTCCATTCCTCCATGCTTGGAACGCCCTTTCTCCTCCCAATAGCCTCTAAGAAACCCCAGCCTCCTTGAACTCAATTTAAGCTCACAGGGACACAGAGCAAGGATCAGAAGTGACTTCAGAGAGTCTTCCCTAACCTCCCATGTTTTACAGGTGAGGAAAATAGACTTTAAATAGCTTATGTAAGGTCAGACAGGGAGGTGGGCTTTGGACCAGGTCCTGTGACTCATGGAATGAGTTCTCTTTCCCCTATTATATCAGACCAGCCAAGCTTTCCTGTAAGGCATTTCCTGATGCCAACAGTGCCTAGGGCCTTCACACACACACACACACACACCACACACGCTCCAATAGAATGTAGGATCCCTGGGGACAAGAGGGGTTTCAGTTCTGTTTCTATATCCTCCCATAAATGAGCAGAGTACCTAACCTTGGAATAACCACTCTCTGGTCTTCAGTCTCCTTGTGTGTCAGCTGTGAGGGCTAGTCTGAAGATCCCGGGGTTCTGTGACAGTGAGGGATCTGGGCAGGACAATGAATGGAGGCTCAGGCGCCAAGGTCCTGGCTGTGGGATGCTGGGCAATCTACTCAACCTTCATCAGGCTCGGTGTGCTCCTCTGTGAAATGGGGATGATGATAGCGCGCCCTTCATCAGGAAAGGTGGGCTGTGTGTGTGTGTGTGTGTGTGTGTGTCTGTAGTTCAGTTACACACTGTGAATGCAGGCCTGCACTGACTCACACACAGGCAGCAAGGCGGCACACTCACCAGATTTTGAGATAGGACCTACTAAGGGTGAATCCCTGCTGGATGCCCTGGGACCAGTCCCTGAGCCTCTCTCAGCCCCAGCTTGCTCTTCTGTGAAATGGGGACAATAATATCACCAACCTCAGAGAGGAAGTAATGAGATAATATATGAGCTCTTAGTAGATTTTAAAGCCCTCTATCAAGTGTTAACTAGAATTCTGCTATCTGTTGTGTAGCTGTTTCTCAGTTGCATCCTTTCCTATTTGGGGTTTTCTTGGCAAAGATACTGGAATGATTTTCCATTTCCTTCTCCAGCTCATTTTACAAATGAGGAAACTAAGGCAAACAAAGTTAAGTGACTTGCACAGAGTCACACTGCTAGGAAGCATCTGAGGTCACATTTGAACTCGGGAAGATGAGTCTTCCTGAATCCAGACACAACACTCTATCCACAGCACCAGCTAGCCACCCTAAATTATGATAAAGCAGTTCCTTAAAAATGCTTGGTGAATGAGTGAGCCAGTTAATGAAAAGCTAGCTGCAAGATGGCGACGTCTTTTGGCCATGGCTTCTCTCAAAGACCACCTCCTCAGCTGGGGGGGCTTACAATCTATGCAGGAGTAGGACCTCATAGCCACCAATTACAGCTCCCCAAACAAAATAATCATGAAGCAGCCACATCATTCAACCATTTGGAGAGCATGCCTCTGAATACTCTCCTTTCCCCCTCCTTTTTAGGAATAAAGTCAGGAATAACATGCTACTGAAATTGCTGGAGGAAATAAATGTAGATTAATTGTCAGCATCTTGGATAATAACTAAACAATCCTATTTTACAAAGATATCACTTTCCAGCAGAGAATGCTAAATAATTAAAATCTAGCTGGAGATCGGCCCACACTCCAACCCTCTTAAATGAGGGTCAGGCCTTCCCCACAAAGTAGGGGAATATAAGCAGCCAAGGGCTCCAGAGGGACCAAACAGTAAAAGAAGTTTGGAAGCAAGTGGAAAGCTGACTTAGGAAGAACTTTGATCAAGGCAATGGACAATTTGTACCCTACAAACTGACAGAGAGGCGAAGGTCTCCAGGTACAGAGAAAGACACACTCTTTGGCCATGGACAAAAAAGGATTCTGTTTTATTTCTCTCTACAAACTTATCAGTCAGTGGTTAAGCACCTACTACTATAGGCCGAGTACTGTGCAAACCCTTGTCATGAGGGTTTTGTCTTTTTTCCCCCTTCAATTGGGGGGGAAGATGTTTAAAAAGAGAAAAAGCATTTTTGTTTATTAAAAAATTTTTTTAAGTGAAAAGCTAGAGTAGTCATGTGGGATAGGGAAGGGAGAAATGGTATTCTTGGAAAAGGAAAAATGGAAGAAATCTGAATGCACTCCCAATCCTGCACTGGATGGGAGAATGGGAAGAGTGCTTAAAGTTCCCATAAATCAGCAAAGCAGCACATTGTCATGGGCCATTGGAAGGGTAGAAGATTAAAGGATACGGTATCAAAGTAACAATGCAGGTTTGAAACACATTTTAAACAGGTGAGATAGGTCCGCTAGCCGGGTCCTTCCTGTTGGGCCATTTCCACCTTCTCATAAATACATCACCCAGCGTGACTTTTCAGCGCTTTGACTGACACCAAAAGGGCCTCATTTACTTCAAAGGAGATTTCCATGGTTGACTGCATTCTGCTGCCTGGGCAGGAAGGGTCTGGGCTGGGGTACAAGGCACCTGTCGCTCTGGTGGAGGCTGGCGGTGGGGCCTCTTCAAGGAAATGGCCAGTCGGTGGCCTAGGACAGCCCAAGTGCTGTAAAGGGAAGGGTGAGTGACCGGTTCACCATGGGAGCCAAGAGAACCCAGGTAAAACCTGATCTTCTTTCTGGGGTCTCCTGGGAAATCTGTGTAGGCAAATAAGTGGCTTTTGTCCAGTGGTCTAACATCTTATTTTTTTTTTTTTATGGAGGCCCAGTATGGCAGAAAAATCTGTGGGCAGGCAATCTGGATTTCAGCATCAACTCTGTGGGACCCTGAATATATCACTTAGGCTCAACAGGCCTCTTGTTTCCTTATTCAGCAAGTAACTGCTAGACATCAACCACAGTGTTAGCTTCAGCAGGACAAAAGGGAAGCCACTCTTGCCCTCAGGGAGTTTACATTTGGTACATATAAGTACAGAGAATAAATTCATGGAAAGGTGGCAGGAAAAAAGTGGCAGGTGGCTGGGGAGGAACAGGAAGGACATTGTGCAGCCGGTGGCATCTGAGCCAAACCTTGAAGGAAGGAAGGGCCAGGATGATAGGGCAGATTGAGGGCCAGGAAGATCAGGGTTCAAGGCCACCCCTCACCTAGCTGCCCTCTGTATCTTCTTTATACATGGCTGTTTGCCTGGGGCAGGGGCTGCCTTTTGCCTTTCTTTGAATTATCCCCAGTGATCAGCATGGAGCCTGGAACATAGTGGGTGCTTAACACAAGTCTGTCATCAGGTCATGACAACTCAGGGGGATTGCATTCTACCTTCACCAGACAACAGCAGAACTAAGCTGCAAAGTTATCTCAAACGAGGCTAGAGAAGGCCCCTTCCATCTCCAATACTATTATACAGACAGAATGTCCAGTATATCTTGGACACCCTGTATAAGTCTGGTACGAAAGTACATTCATGCTTTCTTCAGGCAATTTGACAGAATCCTCCAGGATTTCCACTGTCCTCAGTGAGAGGGGCAGGGAAGGGGAGGGGTTTGTCTATCTTTGGTCCGTTCATTCCCCATGGTTTTCTGACTCTATGTCTCTGGCTCCCCCAGACTCCCAGAGCCCAGCTTGCTCTCAGCTCCTCGGCCATTCTGAGTTACTTCTCCCTCCCAGTTTCAGGTCAAAAACTTTCATGGTCTTATGATACAATACCTAGTCATGATGGCTTCAAGGCCCCACCTTCTTCTGCCCTGCCTCCCCTCATACACATACATGTAAACTTCATCTATCCATACATACATACAACCCCTCTTTCTCTGCTGTTATTTTCTCTTTTACTTAGAATTAACAAAAACAGTTCTTGTTGACTGAAACACATGGTATTCTTCTCTACCAAAAGAACATTAGAGCATGCCCACAGTGCCTGTGACACCCACAAAGGGGGATGGTGTCCATTACCTGTGCATCCTTGAACAGGTCTCAACCACTCTGAGCTTGAGTTTCCACCTCTCTAAAATGTGGGGCTTGGAGACAGCTCTGGCCTCTGGCATATGGAGGAGAGGAGTTCAGATCCTGCCTCTGACATGCCCTAGCTGAGCAAGGCACGCTCTCAGGCTCAGTTACCTCATCTGTAAAAGAGGGCTATCAGCATCCAATGCACAGGTTTATTTTCCTGACTAAATGAAACACGCACAGCACAACGGCTGCAATTCTACATAAACATTACCTGTTGTTACTATAATTACCAGCTGACCCCTAAGGTGGCTTGCTGTTCTAAAAGCACGATTCTAGGCTAGAAGGGACATTTTCAATTTGCAGATGTTCTTACCAGCAATGCCTTCGAAATCTTTTCCAACCCTCCTTATTAAGCCTTAAAACATCTCTGGGACGTGCAAGGCAATTATATTTATTCTCATTACATAAGATGGGAGGCACGGAGAAGTGAAATTAATTTAATATGATGGGGTGCTGAGTGGAGAGATCCAAAAATTAAAAGATTAAAAGATAGAAATTTGCTGAAAATGTCCTGCGGCTTCTTGGCCAGTTATCAAATGATGGACGAGGAGAAGAGAGGAACCAAATTGTGGCCAAAAAAAGTAGAAACAGAAAGAGAAAAATGGCAAAAGGGAGGGAGGAAAATTTATCTTCATGCTTAAGATCAAAGCATTAAATTACACAATATTGTTTTGAGTATTATGTGCATTGGATTTCAAGTCAGAGGACCTGACTTTGCAACTGGGTGACAATGGGAAAGCCACTGAGCCTCCTGGACCTCGGTTTCCCCATCTGTAAAATATGAGGAGGTTACAAAAGATGCCATCCACACTTCTTACAGCTCGGACCCCTCTGCCCCTGGTACTAGTGATCCATGCTCCCCTCACCAATTTCTCTTCCCTCTCTGGTCGATCTCACCTACATTTTTAATCACCCTCTAATCATTTGTATACATGTCTTTTCATACTACTAGACTCCAGCTGTTTGGGAGCAGGGATGACATCTTTTCCTAATTCTAAATCCTCAGCACCTCTGCCATTAGTAACCACTAGATAAATAAGTCTGAAACTGAAATGACTTTTAAAAATAAGTCTTCTCCTTGGCCGGGATGAGGTGCTAGATTCCATTAACCATGATCCCCCCGAAAGGAACAAAGAGATAAAACCCAAAGGGAAACAAACAAAGAGTTACTAGATGGTACAGGCTTGCCCGTGTTTTTACACTGAATTATTCTCCAAGCTCATCAAGAGTCCAACGGTCTCAATGGAACTCCACCTCCTTGTGGTACAACGGGCCGAAGGAAGAAACAAAAATGGCCCTTGGGGGTGAGATGTGACCAAGAGACTCAACAGAAATCTATAGAAGAAGACGCAAAAATCCTAAAAACAGCAACAACATTCACCAAGGATCAATATGGAAGGCAATTCAGAAAGATGAAGGTTCCAAAAGATCAGAAAAGCTCACAGACACACTTTCTTCTCTACCCCTGCCCCTCAAAAAAAAGGGGGCCGGGGTAGTCATTAAGAAAATATTAGCAACTCCGAGACTCACACACCTACTTTTCCATCGTTAAAATGTTGATGAGAGCGGTCTCTGTGCATTGAGGATTATCCTTCATGAAAGGAAAGAAAAACCCAAGAAGGGAACAGCCAAGCTTTCACATGGATTTTTTTCCAGAGCAAACCACATCTTCGCAGTCACACTGACTGCAAAGTGTAGGGAATATAAGATCCCTCTGTGTCCACTGAGGGATGGTTATTTTAATGCGATTGACTATGCAGAACAAAGCGTCACTTGAAGGGTCCTCCTCAAACCAGCTTTCCCCCACTCATAGAAAACGACTGAAAATTCCATGAGCAATCTGACAGGCAAGATGAAAGGACTTCCTATGTAAAGGGGCATCTACCATTTCACAACAAATGGAAGGAGTGGAGATCCTGGAGTCAAAGGACATGTGTTCACATCCCACCCACCTCTATTGCTGACAAATGCCTTCCTTTCCCTGGGCCTCTGTTTCTTCACCTGTACAAAAATCGTGTTGGACTAATTGACTTCTGAGGACCCACCCCATCTAGATCCTGTGATTCTATGAAATAAAAGGGGGCTAAGCCAGGACTGGAACTTCTTTTTCCCAATCCTGTGTTCTGTCCATTCACCATAACAAAGTATCATCCAACAATCTGCCTTCTTACAACAAAACTGGCCTGCTCACTTCTTCCCTAAAGACCTTCTACATCTTCTGTCCAAGCCTTCTGCCCCTTTGTGTAGCCGGCATTTAGCATAATGTCCGGCAAATAGTAGGCACTTAAAAATGCTTATGGACTGACTGAGTCTACTCAGCAGTGATCTGTATTCTCTCTCCTGCCTCAAATTTCCAGGTGTTTACTTCTAGGTGTCTGACTTTTACTAGAATGGAAGTTCCCTGAAGGCAAGAGATAATTTAACTTCTGTACTGATATCCCTAACACAACACCTAGCTCTAATTTTTAGGAAGGCTTTTCTGATATCAAACCCACATTCACTTCCTGGCAAATTCTACCCCTGGTTCTTTACTGTACCCCCTAGAGACAAGTAACAGAACCCTAATTCTTTTATGTATGACAGCTCTCACTCCACACCCTCTCCCCAACACCCCCCCAGTCTTTATCTAACCCTGTCCCAGGCTCCAATCCACTCACTATTATGGTCACCTTCTACTGCTTGCCCCACTGCTTGCCCATATTTCCCCTAAAACCTGGCACCCAGGACTGAACAGAATACCTCAGATGATTCTCAACCAAGTCAGGATACAGTGGAAGTACTGTACTAGTCAAAAGAAAATCAAACCAAACCTGCCCACAAGAAGCTGAGGTTCTCTCTGGGGAATCAACATGTTCCCATAGGCATATGCAAAATAAAATAATCCAGAAGCCAGAGAGTGGGCTCTGGTGTGCTGGGGAGGATGTCTTCATGGAACAAAGCCATGAAGGAGAATCCATCAGGAGGAGGAGGAGTGAAAGCTTTGCAGGCTTCACTGATGGAGGGAGTACCCACAACATCTCATTGGATGATGGAGCCATCATAATGGAGGACACCTCAAAAGCTAACAAGTCAGCCTGAGTTAGGTAGCTAGGTGGTGGCCAGTGGAGAGAGTCCTGGACTTGGAGACAGGAGACCTAAGTCCCAATTGTGCCTCTGATACTTATTAGCAGGGGTACTCTGGGCAAGGTACTTTATCTCTGAGCATCTCTATGTTCACCTGTTAAATGGGTACGATGACAGCACCTATTCCTCAGCACAGTTGTGAGAATCACCTCTGATAGCATATGGAAAGTGCTTTGTGAACCTTAAAATATTATGTAAATGACAATTGTTTACATTATTATTATATTATTACGACCTTCACAGGGCTGCTGGGAGGATCATAAATGCTTTACAAATCTTAAAGCCTGATATACATGTTAGTTGTTCATCATTATTATTGTTATTTTTGTGGCTGTTGTTAAGAAACAAGTAGTGTTTTTTCCATAAACTCCATGGTATCAACAATCTTCTACCCCCATCCCATGTACCTTAAGTAAGAAAAAGACTCCCCTTTACTACTTGTGTTTAATCCATTAGTTGTCACTTCTTCCTCTAGGTCTCAGTTTCCTCATCTGTAAAATGGGGGCTGGGCCCAGATGGCCTCCAATGTCCCTTCTGGCTCTGAATTTATGACCCCACGATGATCTGGGATCACCCTCTAAAATATTTGCATGCATTATTATCTTTCAAGGAACCAAAAGTGAAAAATAACCCAGTCCAGCTGCCCAGCCCTGCTGTCCCAAGGACGCACGCACACTATCCCCTCCTCTTTACTTGGTTACTCTCTTCTCAGTCTTGGTCATCTCAATGTTTTTTAGGAAAATGGGAACTGGTTTCCTTTTAAGATGCTTTTTCTTCATTTTCCAATTGATTTTTATGGCTATGTAAAACAGAAATTGGGCAAGACAGAACTAAGACATAAAAGTCAACATGCCAGAAAGAGAAAAACACGTGGCAATGCAGGTGAGAGGATGCAGGAATGCTGTTGGTGTTCCTTAATTATTAGAAAAGTGAAGATCTGCAACATTTACAGAACCATGAACAGCCAGATCTGGCTTCAAAAAGTGACATTTTAAACACTATTTCAGACATAATGAACAAAAGCATCCAGGAGCTGAATTCAAACCAAGGGCAACTGCTCCTTATATTTCTTACATTATCCTTAAAAACACTTCAAACTGACTGAAATGGGAGGAAACACAAAGGAAATATATCTCCACACCACAACAAGGGTGGCAGAGGAGTCCCCATGGTCAACAGCATCCCCAAGTTTACCCCCATGCTCTCCTGAACTGAAAAATGGCCACAGGAACTCTAACGAACACTAAAAGGTATCCCCCAGAATGCAGGCATCAGGGTGGCAGGAAGAAGAAAGGAAGAAGGGGAAATGGTGACCTGGGGGTGGGGGATTCATCCAATGAGCCTGGGACAAGGAAGAATAAAATAAAGACTAGGAAAGGAGAAAAGATTCCAAGAAGGTGAGACTTTAAACACAGTGACCCCTTAATGGATCTTGGTTTCCTTGACTCTTGAAAGCGGGGATTGTCTCATTCTTCATACGTGTATTTCCAGCTCTGTGTAGCCACATGGCCAGGTACTGGCCATGTGGTACAGTAAGTGCCCACCTATGTTTGTTACTTGATTAATCAATTGATTAGACGATTTTTTTTTCTTTAATAGGGTTAGAGTTTTGGATAAACAGGTAACTGACAGACAGACCTTTGGAAGGAAAGAGACAACAGTCCTCAAATATGGAATTTGGGGGACATAAAACTGATTTTCAGGTATATGATAACTATTGACTGCCATCTTGGTCTTATAAGTGAACACAAGATGCATTCTACATGAAACATCTCCAGAATGACGAGGGAAAGGTACACATTCTCCTCCCTTCAGGCCCTGCCAACATCAAGGGCAAGGACTATTTCACATTTTTGTCTTTGTAGTCCCAGCTCTCCCATAATGATGGGCACAGAGATGGGGCTCTCTGACTTTGTCCATCTCCTACCTTAAACAGTAGCTCTGTACTGAGACTTCCTCTGCTGATTAGGGAGTCCTTGACCAGGACCACCATTGCATGAGCGGTCTCAGCCATGTTCACCTCACTGATGGCTAGACTCCTCACTTTCAAACTCCTCACTGGTGGATTTGCTATCCCATCCTCAAGCTTTCCAGTTCCCCTCTAGGATGGTCATAATCCTTAAGAGAACGCACTATTAGGGTTTCACTTTGCTTGTATTTATATCTTTTAAATAAAAATACCTCTCATATCCCAATTTCCAGTTGAGTTTTATCTGGCACAAAATATGTACTTAAAAATGTTTATCTATCTTAATAAATGCTTGTTGATTAATTAGATCAGCTCCTTTGGAGGGAAGCAGTGTAGGATGGTAAAAAAGGCATTTGGCTCTGTGGTCAGAGGAAGGACCAGGGTTAAAAGTTCCACCTTTTATAGTTGAGATTTGTGTGACCTTGGACAAGCTGCAATTCTTAAATTTCCTTGGATCTTATTTAGTTTCCTCACCTGGAAGAAAGGAGTCAGATTATTCGACCTTCTTGTAGACTGTTGTTACACCAAATGGATCCATTCAAATGTTGAGCTCCACCATTTTACTGGACCAGGCCATCCCGTGCTTTCTGTGGCTAGTGCTAAGTCTTTGTCAGTCAACTTGGGGGTAGGGGGTGTGCAACCTGGGTAGCATCTCCCAGTGGCCAAACTGAACATCTGAATGTTATAAGCACAGCAAAAACAGAATGACCATGACAATTAAGTGTCAGAAACCTAGAACGACTTTCAATTTATTTCTATTTATTCATTTTCCGTGCTGTTTTTATGTATACTTCCTATCTCTCCCTTTAGAATGTAAGCTCACTGCAAGCAGGCACTGTTTCATTTTCTGGGCATCTTCAGCACTTTAATGGTGCCAGGTACACCGTAGGTACTTAATAACTGTTTGCTGATTGATTGATCTACACATTACAGCTAAGATGTGGACACAATTTTAAAATATCTTCCACTCACCTGGTTGCAAGCTGCAAGCACCCCAGTGCCTATACTGAACAAGCCTTTAGAAAGCTCTTAGCATGTATTAGACACTGGACGTTCAAAGACAAATTTGAAACAGGACTTATTCACAAAGAGCTTAAATCTAAGGAGGAAGACAAGGAAAAATATTTACTTACACACACACACACTCTTACACTTCAAGTGAATAAATACAAATATACATTCAATAGTTCAATGCAAGGACACACACTTTAAATGAATAAATACAAATAAATGCTCAATATTTCAATACAAGGACACACACACTTTAAAAGTGAATAAATACAAATATACACTCAATATTTCAATGCAAGGTAGTCTGGGAGGGATGGCAGTAGCAGGTGTGTCACTGGGGAGCAGTACAAGTAGATAAGACAGTGGAGACCAACTGGGCCAGACATGGCATCTCATCCCTGAGAATCTGAACGAAGACCCAGCTGGCAATCAAACAAGCCCTGATGGCTTGAAGAATGTCACTTTGGGGCACGTCTCTGTGCTGACGACAAAATACCTAAAATCCCAAGAGATCAACAGAAAATGCTTTTCATTAACGTGATAAGGCCCACTTTACACAAGCAAAATTAAATCCAGCTGCAGACCCATCACGTGGGCCCCCGGAAATGAGAGCTTTCCAGTGGCCAAGGGGGTTGGATGCATTCAGACAAGGACAGTTTCATTTCCACATCTCCCAAATGTTTTTATTTAGAAAACAAAACAAAACAAACTATTGGTTCACTTTAGCTTCATTAGATTTCACATACAATAACAGGACACCCTTTGCTGGATTTCTCTGTTGCTAAAACAAGAAGGAGTCCTATTTAAATACAACACTTCCAGTCAAGTCACGAAACACGCAGGTGCTAGGGGTGCAAAGCTTAAATATGATTCAGCATCAGTTTGCAAAACAGAGCTATGAGATCATTTATTTCCCATCTAAAGAGGCGAGCAAGGCCAAGGCCTGGGTTTTTCAACACAACTCTTCTCAAAGAGGCCTGATGTTCTCCTCTAGTTTATCACCCCTCTGTCTTAGCTCCTAATTCTAAACACTGGAAATGAAGACCCTGCCCTCAGAATAAAGATTCTTAGCAAGGATGCCTCTTTCTAAAGTGTTTATTTAACACAGAGGCTTGTAACTTCTGCGATGCTGTGGAACGCCCTTTGGCAAAGTCTGGTAAAGTCTCTGGACCCCTCAGAAAAGCAAAAAACAAAATACAAAGGTTTACAAGGGAAACTAATTATAGAATACAGTCATCAAAATACTTTAAAACAAAAGGTTCAAACCTTCTCCCTGCCCCAATAATAAGCCCTAGTTTAACAAGTAAAATTAAAGTATGTAGAAGAAAAAAAATAGTAATATCTCTACGAGGTCTGGAGGCTGAATCAGACAGATGAGTTTTGTGTGTGTGTGTGTGTGTGTGTGTGTGTGTGTTGGAGGTGTTTCCATATACTTTGAACAGTGTCTTTCACAGACCTGAAAACCTCAGTGTATATTAATCATAGACTAGTACCACACTAAGAGAGGAGACAGAACTGAAGAAGGCTTAGAGAGAGAGTAAAGACAGCCCCAAATGGGAAAGTTTAACACTACATCCAACTTCAGTATCAAGAAGGTGGCAAAGGATGGTTTCTCATGGCTTCTGGCTCCCAACTCCATCCCCACCACACATGCTCCTCATTATAGCTTCAGTGAGAGGATTTAAACCACTTAACACAAAATCAATTCCCAAGGAAGTCATAAGAATGAAGCCATCTCCACAGAGACGTCGAAATAGGTGACAAACATCAGCATCAATTACACATCTCCAAATCCCACTGAGTCTCTGGTCATCCCTGGAATGATGAACCAGGACTTCCATATCTCTAGTTTTCCCAAAGCAGGAGTGACACAGTTAATGGGTATTGTACATATAGTTAATGGGCATTATATGTATGTGTGTGTGTGTGGTTGCATGCAATTTCAGTGTATCTGTGTACATGTGTGTATGGATAATTTATGTGTACATATAAGTGTTACATTTTGTTATATGTTTGTATAATAAGTTACACATGTGTATACTGCATGCATTATATGTGCATCTGTATAGCTTATATACACATAATTCATGTGTCTGTGTGCATATAGATATGTACTGTATCTGTGTATATATAATACACAGTATTATAATGCTTATCATATATGTAGTGAGTATATGTTCATGTGTGTAATATATGAATGTGCATATATACATATATACATGTGCATACATATGGGCACAATTTACTTGTGTGGTACATGGACATACACGCATGTACATATGCATGCAGTGTAGACATATATAATTTGTGTACATGTACTTATATGCATAGGTGTGTGTATACTTTATATATGTGGGGTGTGTGTAATGTGTGTATATATATATATATATACACACACTGTAGGTGTGTGTATATGTATGTGTGCGCATGTAATATGTATATGTAAAAAGATCATGTGAGTATGTATACATACACACACATACACACATGCACTTTTAAAATAGGGATACAATTTAATTCAATCTGACAAGCCTTTATTAAGCACCTTTTATGGGCTAGGCATCATACTCAGTGCCCGCTACATATAGGACGCAATGCTAGAACAATCAAGCTCATACAGCTAAGAATAGCCCAGAATCTATTCCAGGTCAATACAAAGTGATTCTGGGGTTGGAAAGAGGAGAAATCAGGACAGGCTTCCTAGAGGAGGTGACACAACATCTAAGCTGTGCTTTCAAGGGAACTCGGGCATCTATGAAGCTACTGTAACCAAAAATGCTTCCTGCCTGGGGGGGCGGGGTGGAGAACACACTACAACATGTACAGATATAAGAAAGCACACCAGTCCCACAGGAGACAGATCAGGAAGATGAGAACACCAGCACCTGGAGAGATCTGGGAGTTGCCCTCAAGGAGATGGAGATGACAGGAAGCAGCGACAAGGAGGGGAGAGCATTCCGGGCATCAGATTGTGCAAATGAATGAGGCAGGGCACAGAACCAGAGTGGGGAAACAGCTCGACCAAACTGGTTGGAACATAGAGTGTATTATCAAGTATGTGCAATAAGTCTGGAAGTAGACAACCAAGAGCACTGAAGGCCAGGCTGAGGAGCTGGAACTTTATCCTACAAGTAAGAGGGAGCCATGGGCACTGACAGTCACACCTGCACATTAGGATATGATGGAAGAAAGAAGGAAGGGTATTCAAGCAGTGGGAATGGCACCAAGATTGCACTAAGGGGAAGATGGGAGTCTGTGTCAGATCAGACCTGAGTTGAAGTACCCAGAAGGCTTCCCAATTTGGTCAGTAAGCATTTTCTAGCCACTCAGACAAGCCCCGAGGATGCCAAGCTCTCGCCCATGTAACAGCCCATCTCAGAAGGAGAAGAACCAGCATGACCTTTCTGCATCCCTCTGCAATGCTATGATTCATGTTTCATGGAAAATATTGAGAAATATTCCACTAGAAATCCAACTGCTTCCCCAGCAGAGTGTCAGCTTCCTGTTTTTCCTTTCTTCATTATCACCCATGACATTCCCAGGAAAACAGGAGCTGTGGTCTTTCAGGAGGGCCGTTTCTCTCAGACACCTGGTCCTCATCCCCTTCAGGTGCTGTCACAGAGGACAGAATGGTGATAAACTGCCACCAAACAATTCTGAACCCCTGAGAAACACAGGATGAGCTTATCTACATAGAGACCAAGTTTCCGAATTTTCCACTACTGCATTACTGGGTACTTCTGGCTGCCTTGCATTAACTCCCCAGTGAAAACATTCTAATCATGAAAAAACTGAAAGTTGATGAAAATCCAAGTTGTTTCAACATAAAAAGATACAATTAGGTGTCCTAGTGGACAGAGCACTGGGTCTAGAGTCAGGAAGACCTGAGTTTAAATCTTGCCTAGTTGTGTGACCCTGGGCAAGTCACTTAACCTTTGTCTGTGTCAGTTAACTCATCTAAAAAATGGAAATAATATCACCCCCCTCACAGAGAAGTTATGGGAATAAGATATTTGTCAAGGTCTTTGCAAACCTAAAAGCATATGAATACAAGCTGTTGTGAATAAACTGTTTTATCTCATGATCCTAGGATCACAAATCTGGAGCTGGAAAGAACCTCAGAGGCCTTTCATTGTACAAAGGGAGAAACCAAGAGCCTGGGAAGCTGAACGACTTTGCCCAAGGTCATGTAGACATTAGGTGTCAGAGCAAGGATCTGAAGTCCACAGCCATCCCTTCAGTCAAGAATGATGTGACTTACAATGCCTGTTTTCAAGTCATGCCACAAATACACACACACACACACACACACACACACACACACACAGAGCAACATGGCAAGAGCAGTGGAAAAGGAACATAATTTAGAGTCCAAGGTTCTGAGGCCAAATCTCAATTCTGCCACTTACGACCTGTTGTGACCTTGGCCACTGGCCTCTAAAGCAGAGGAGCTGTACCAGCCAACCTCCAGGTTCCCTTCCATCTGTAACTGCTGAGATGTTGCACATTCAAAGGCTTCCATGCATGAGCCCAGGCCCTGGAGCCCAGTAGCTTGATTGTAAAGGATAACTCCCATTCATCCCCCAAGGTTAACATCCCAAGGTATAAAGATCTCATGGTGGACACCTCCCTAGTCAGGGCATCTCAGGATGCTCTTCAAAGGCCATCTGGTCCAACCTCCTCATTTCACAGATGAGGAAGCCTGAGGCACTGAGGGGTTAAGTCATTTGCCTACAAGGCTGGTGGTTTGGTACAGGCTTTTTAAGAGAGCCTCTATTATACACATAAAGTTTTGGGAGTGAAGATTAGATTCTGCTAACTACCTTCTGAAGGGGGAGGGATCCTGGTGGCTCCATTTTCAATGTTGGAGAAGCCAAGATAAAAGCCAAATATTTTAGATGACAAGAGATTCAACTGCTTATTTTTGGAATTGAAAAAGAGTCAAGTGTTCATTTTAATCTACTGCTGTCAATACTGGGGTTGGTTTCTTTTCTTTTGGGGGGAGGGGAGTGCGGGTTCCTGTTTTTTAAGCAACTGACTTATAACAGGGCTTTCTTTCTCTCCTAATTCACACCACCAAAGAAGGCAATGGCATTTGTAGAGTCCAAAAGCTCCGCTATGGCAGGATGATTGGTGGTGATTTGCATAGCTAAGGCTATTATGCATATTAACTAGCTCTTACTAGCAACCAGGAGTTTCTTCATATTACTTATTAATAAAGAACAGGTTTTTCTTTTGAAGAGAAATCTGCTCTTCATTAATATGTGTGAGACAAACATGGTCAATTATAGAAACACTTGAAATCATCAGGGAAATACACTCTGGCAAAAACAACCTGACTTAGCTATAGGTTCTTTCCCTCCTAGACACCATGTTAGGGAATCCTGAGTTCAAATCCTGCCTCAGTCACTTACTAGACAAGCCACTTAATCTCAGCCTCAGTTTCCTCCTCTGTAAAATAGGGATAATAATAGAAGCCAGGGTTATTGGGAGTCTAAAATGAAATAATATTTATAAATTGTTTAAAGCATCATATGTTATTACAAGATCAAATGGTCACCCTGTGTGATATCAAGATTCCTCAAAAATCCACCAGAATGAAAGAATAATGGATTACATTTTTTAAAATAAATCATCTCAAATACTACAGATTGATTCAGTCTTAAGAGAAAAAACCCAGACAACTAAAATCTACCATTTTCCCCCCTTTCATCCCCTCAGTTTTTCGTGTCCCTTGTAAGTATTTACTTTTTTAATCTGATACAACGAAGCAGCAGGCAATGCAATGTTTTCCGATGGTACAGGTGTGGAGAAAAAAAAATCAATCATTCCTATTGATTTTGAGAAACTGAAGGACAATTCCCCAAGTTTACTTCTTTATTTATGTAACACTGGGATCACATCGAGGTGTTAAAACATACAGCCGGAAGGTCTGGTTTCAATCCAATCAATAACCTCATATCGATCCAGCCCAGGGGCCAAATTTATAATTTACAATAATCCGGATCACTGCCAAAGACTCCAATGCCCCCCACTTCTCCCGGCACAGTAGCCTTTAGAAACAAGCTCCATGACCAGATTAATCTAATTAGTTTTCCTCTGTAGCAATCAACGGGACGAGAGAAGCTCTGATTCATCTCCCAGAACATGACAATGCTAAAGAAGAGAAATTAAGACCGCTGATCCTCCTAGAAAGGTATGAATGCCCCCAAGCTTGAGAATACCAATGAAGAAAATTTGTTTTTCATCATCATGATGCCCCTTGGGAAACTTGACCTGTGTGCTGATATGTCATCACCTATTAAACCACTAAGTTTCTGAGTAATACCCGCACCACCAACGTCTTCCCTAGACTTTGCAAAATTCCCCAATCCATGAGGCAGCTGCACACACTGTCAAGTCGCAATCATCCTCCAAACATTCCTAAAGATCCCCCAAGCTCCAAGTCACCCAATTCAAACAGAGCCTCCCACCTCGAGGCTGCAGACTGTGGTTCCATCGAGGCATTTTGGACCTTGGCAGCAGGAAACCAAGAAAATCCAAGATACACATTTTGGTTTCTGAAAAAGCAAAGGAAGACCCAAGGAAAACCCTCACTTCCTTAAAGCAATAAACAGGGGGAGAAGACGCAAAATGTCCTTACCTTGAATGCACTGAAGACTTCCATCCTCAGCCCTGATTGTAAAACTTTCTCCTGGATTAACTTGAACTAGAATGACCTGTCAAAATAAAACATTAATTTCAATTTCATACTAGAAACATCTGGTATTTTTTTATTTCAACCATTTTATTACCTTGATTTATACACCAGACAGAAGTATTAAAAAAAAAAACCCAACCCAGGATCTTAAATAATCACAGAGCCTGGGTCACTACCAGAGTTTTAGAACTAGGGCAAGGCTGAACCCAAAAAGGTCCCAGTGATGGATGGTACTGAATGGGATAAATGTAGTCTCCAATACCACCTTAAAGGTATGCAATCAAATGTGCAAAAGACCGGGGTCTCTTCTCTGGAAAAACCAGAGATGCAGTGCACTAAATGTCTAAAACACAGAATCTACATTATGCTGATGTTCATCTGTCTGTCTGTCTATTTATCTATCCATCTATCTTATTGGTCTTTTTGGTGGGGAGAAGGCAGGGCAATAGGAGTTAAGTGACTTGCCCAAGGTCACAAAGCTAGTAAGTATTAAGTGTTAAGTATTAAGCTGCCCCCAGAGCTCATTTTGGAAGAAATATTTAGCACAAATTAGGAGCCTAATAATGATGGCTATTGTTCCCAGAATGCATGTTGGGAGTATAGTTTACATTCTTGAGCAGATGAATGGGGCAGTGGATACAGCGCTGGGCCTGGAGTCAGGAAGACCTGAATTTAAATCCTGACTCAGATGCTTACTGACTGTGTGACGCTGGGCAAGTCTCTTAACCCTGTTTGCCTCAGTTTCCTCATCTATAAAATGGGTGTGTATGTGCATGTGTGTGTGTGTATGTGTGTGTGTGTGTGAGAGAGAGAGAAAGAGAGAGAATACCACCTCCCCCATCTCCCCAGGTTGTAGTGAAGACCAAATGAGATGATTGTAAAGGGATTAGCACATAGTCGGTGATATACAAATGGTTATTCCCTTCCTTTCCTGTAAAGACAGAGCACTGGGTTGGAATCCAATTCATGACATGGATAATCTGTGAGATACTAGGCAAGTCCCCCAAACCTCAGTTTCCTTATCTGTAAAATAAAGATAAACAAACACCCCCCTCACAGGACCTATGAGAAGCATTATACGCCGGCACACCCAAACCTCAAAGTCCCAGGTAACATCAGGTGTTATTGTTACAGCAAGGTAACGCCCAGAGTTAATGCAACTTTACAAGGTCCCTGATCCATGTTATCCTCCTTTGAGCCTTGCCAAGTCCGTGCTAATTCTATCTCCATTCTACTGACAATCAAACTGGGGCTGAGCTAGTTCAGAGTCACCCAGCTAGCTAGGGATGGATTCAAATGCAGGTCTTCCTGGAAGCTGCCCATATCCCCTCCCTTATGGGTGAAATGTCTGGAGAACCCCCCCCCCCACTCCTTCATCTACTATGTGTTGCTGTGACCTGTTAGACTGTAAACTCCTTGAGAGTAAGGACCCTCCTGCTTGTTTGTATTAGGGGTGCCAGGGAGTAACATAGTGCCAGAATTAAGCTAATACTTAATAAATGTTCTATCTGCCTACAGACTCTCTCTCTCTCTCTCTCTCTCTCTCTCTCTCTCTCTCTCTCTCTCTCCATTCATCCATCCATCCATTATCTAGCTAGCTCTCCAACTATCATCTCTTTTACCTAAACCAATCTATCTGTCACTTAACTATCAACATAATCTACAGATATAAATGCATTTGTGCATGCATGTATATATGTATATCTTTGTCTAGATGTATATGTATAATCAATATGTCAAACTCCCCACGCAAGCCCATACTAAATCCTCAAACTCTCAGACCTATTTTCTAAGCATTTGTGTTAACCACATGACTTCCATATTTCCACAGCTTAATTTTACTCAGCTGAACTTTCAGGCAGAACTTTGGGAAGGCAGGCCACACCAATCTCACATACGTGAAATACATTTAATTTTCCCCTTGCCAAGTCAGAATTTTCATTTGAACCCAACAAGAAAAAGAAAGGAGGCTGATTTATATTTGAACGTAAATTAAAAATGATCATTCAAGCTATAAAGCCATAGTTTCAGGAATAATCATGTTTGAGTTGGCATCCAATTAAAGCAATTACCACGTGATTCTGTACATTACACTAATAAGGCAGAAGCCTACTGCTTCATATAAAGTTTGAAAATACAAGTTCCACGTAATTAAAAATTATAAATGCTAATAGTTATTTCCAGCTTATAGTGGGGCCTTCAAGAAATATTAATGACAGCTAATTTCACTCAGAATCCTACTTCTATAATAAATGGTTCCAAGGAAGACAAAGAGAAAAATCATCCTTCCATCTTTTAACTCTTCACAAACATTAGGGAAACCCCTATCTTTTCTTTATCTGAATCATTCACAACATCATTTGATTACATATCAATCCAATGGCATTGGATTGATAATAAAACAAAAATGAAGAATCTTTTTCTCCTCTCAGGGCTAGAGAAGGGAGAAGCAGGGATTGGGTCCTGTAGGGGGACTCTTACAAGCTCTCATAGCAATCTAAGTTACTCTTGCTAGACTATACAAAGCAGCCACAAAATCATGTGGTTGGGTTTTTGACCTCATGAATGATGGATGGTAAGAACAGGGAGAAGTCTGGAGTCAGGGGCCTCAGTTTCTAACCCACCTTAGTGACTCACAGGTAGTGTGGCCCTGGGCAAGTCCTTCCCTGTGCCCCAGGCACCATTCTAAGAAGCAAAACACAGATCCTGCCCTCGAGGAGTTTACAATAAGCTCCAAATCTACAATCTGCCTAGCTGTCAGGGGCCATCGAGTTCAAATTCTGGCTCATCTCCCATCCAATGCAAGGTTTATGACACCAAAGTCCTATCATGTACAAGACCTCCCTCCACTGGCCCTCAGTTTCCCTCTTTTGTAAAATAAAAGGAAGATGGTATAGACCACCGACAAGACTACAAATCTTGCAGCTCTAAATGTGTGTTCTGCAGAATTACAAAGATGCATTAAGCAGGCAGCAGCATCCCTCTGGGCCTTGCCATCCACGGCATTTGGGTGGGCTTTTAGCCCCAAGCTTGCTGGCCCCCACTGGAGCATTTTTCTCCAGCAGACCATCGGCAGCTGTGCCCTTAGCAATTGCTCACAACGGGCTCCTCGTTCCAGGCCCCATCCAGCGAGGCACGGAGCTCTCCAGCATCACCAAGATGGACCTCACTTCTCCAAGGTGGGGAAGGTCTGGGGGAGAAAAGCTTTCAACCCAGCATCGCACAACCACGTTTGCCTGGGAGCTGAGAGTTCCTAGAGCATTCACGCTGTTGAGTTGCCCTGGCAACCAGACTGTAATCTATCAAGGAACCTGGCAAGGCCCTGCATCCTAATATTCAATCTTTCTTAACCAATAACAGCGAAATGCCTCATTATCCCAGAACAAGCAGTCCTTTGGCTCTGGCACCAGCACAATGCATAAGGAAGGTAGTCTGGCATCAAGGGGAGCATGGCTGCTGTCATTTAAATTCTTGAGTATTAAAAAGCAAAAAAATAAAATAAAATAAAAACAACCACACATTGGTCAGATGACCCACACTTCACTAAAAACAGGCATGAACAAGCTAGCAATGGGACCTGGAACACAAAGCCTGGGAGGTCAACAAGGCAAAGGCTGGAGGCCCCAGGAGCGGCTAACCTTTCACCATCTATAAGATTTTTCTTTGGTGAAAAGCAGACAATTATAAATTCTTTCCTATAGCAAACATGGAATAAACACAGCATTTCTGTCCAGACCCCATCACAACTACCCATTCCTACAGTCCTCTTTTTTTCAAACTGTCAATAGTGAACTGTAGGCTGTTGGAAGGAAGGAAGGAAGGAAGGAAGGAAGGAAGGAAGGAAGGAAGGAAGGAAGGAAGGAAGGAAGGAAACAGCATTTTAAATGATTATCATGCACTAAATACTTGGGAAATAAGCAAGCAAGACAGTCCCCCTCTACCGTCAAGGACCTTATATGGAACCTCTAATAAAGGTTCTTAATCAGGGGGTCCACAGACTACAGATAGATTTTAGGAGGGTCTGTAAACCTGACTGAGAAAATTATCTATATTTTTATTGTAATATAATTGCAATTTGTGATATAATTTAATATAATTGCAAAATAGGATTTTAATAGCTTTATAATATAATAATATAAATGTATAATTATAGTTATATACACAACATTTAGTTATATAATTATATTATAGTTACACAATTATGTTTATATATACATTTCTAGTATGATGATTTTCTTTATAATTCTATGTATTATATTTTATGCAAACATTACTGTGAGGTGACTATATACTTCACCAGACTTCCAAAGGGGCTGATGATTTAAAAAACAAAACAAAACAAAAACACAAACAGATGAAGAATCCTCATAATAGAGTAAAACAAAATAAAATGGGGAGCATGAGCTGGAAAGCCCTGAATCTGGAATAAAGAAAGCCCTCCTTGGACTCCTGGCCCAAACATTTACAAACTGTGTGATGTCAAGTGACTTTTCTGGGCCTGAGTTTCCTCTTCTGCTAAAATGAGGGGACCTGGACAGTGCAGAGAAAACCCTACAGGAAGAAGTTCTGGATTCCAATCCTAGCATTCCTGTATGCCCTTGGGAGTAAGTCACTTCCCCTCCAGTAGCATCTATCTGTATACTGTATGACTTCTTTGGGTACCTTCTAGCTTTAAAAATCCTGTGGTCTTATGAGAGGGCCTGTTCTGGTCTGGACAGGAAGATGGAAGTGCAGGGCTTTGCCATGCTTCCCCCAGCTCCAAGATTTTCAAAAACGTTCCTTTAGACTCCTCCTCATTAAGCCATGGGAGCAAGCCTCTGGGCAGTTCCGTGCTTGGCCTCATCTATCCATCTATGTTTTCTAACCTGCTTGTACTCAAAGACCCAATGGCCTGTGGTATAAAATGAACAGAGAACAGTTTCTCAAGGCCTAATCAAAGATCAATGGCCAGCAAGGCCTGAACAGAGCTTTAGGTCTGTTTCCATCAGGCTCAACAGGCACGGGGGCAGCTGGGCTCTCCACCAGGGGTAAAGTGAATGTCTTTTTCCTCCCTAGTCAAGAAATAAAGACAGAGGCCCTCTAGGACTCACACTTTGTGGGCTGATTCCACTCCACTGGATTGGATGCTCAGGCTCTGGAAAGTTAAGCTCCTCAACACAGAGACGGTTTTTGTTTCTTTATATCTCCAGTCATGCAAAGAAATTGCTTAATTCGTCTTTGTTGATTGACTGATTGATAGATACGAGTCTATCAATTCAAGGCTTGAAGCCTTTTACCAGCAGCAGTGATGTCTCCTGCACGTACCAAGATAGTGAGCTCATACCCTATGAGTATTATTTGAAGGGATACTTTGCCTAACAATAGATATTATTCTATCAATCAATAAATATTTATTTGGTGTCTATTATATGCCAGGCACTGTGCAGAGTGTTAAAGATACAAAGACAAAAAAGGGAGTGGGAAGCTGTTGAGGTGGTGGGTAGGAAAAATTGGGGAGAAAATTTGTAACTCAAAATCTTGTGGAAATGAATGATGTAAACTAAAAAATCAAAAAAGAGGGGAAAATAAATAAATAAAGCAAAGACAAGAAGGGGGGAAAAAAGAAATAGCTCCTGTCCTCAAGTGGTCTGCAATCTATTAGAGGTGGAAATATGAACATAATATGCTTATTCAAAAACATAATCCAAAATTGCATGTGTGTATGCATGTGTGTGTACACAGGGAGGGCACTAGCTGATGAAAGGATCAGATAAAGTCCTTCACACTACCTGAAGAACCTATTCACAAATTTCAGCTAATGGGGGTGGATTAAATCAGAGTCATAGATTTAGAAGAAACCCTGGAAGATGGGTTAGTCCCACTCCCAAGAGAAGGGCTCAGCCAGGTTGTAAGAGGGGCTGGTCTTTGAAGGCCAGCTCCAAGAGTGGTGCTCCTGATTTCAGATCCCATCTGGACCAGAACCCAAGGCCACTCGGCCTCCAGAGAGGGGGAGCCCACCCCTCCCTCCAGAGGCAGGCACCAAGTCTAAATGTGCCCCCTGGCAACCCTAATCCCCTGCTCCTAATCTTGCATCTGGAACCAAGAGAAACAAGCCCGATCCCTCTCCCATTCCATCAGCTGAAGACAGCAGCAGCACAGCACGCCCCACTCCAGCACGGTCTTCTTCAGACTCAGTATCCCTTCGAATAATGCTCACGGGGTATCAATTCACTCTGCTGGTACATGCAGGATAACTGAAGACTGCAGAGCAGGCTTCCCAAAAGAAAGGGCCCCAGAGCAAGCATGGAAGGAAGGGGAGCAGGCAAAAAGTCAGAAGGGCTCAAAGGCCATTCCCCTGGCAAGTCTGAACAGCACACAGAAGGAACACAGGGGATGATGAGATAAGCTTGGAAGAACAGACTAGAGTCTACCTGGGACAGGCAAGTGTGCATCCTACCCTGGAGGCCACAGGGCAGCACAGAAGACTCCTGAACACAGGACTGCTTTTTTGCTAATTGTGTGTCGGGGGTGGCTCAGAGAAGGGGGAGACAGAAGTCTTCTTCTACAGTGGGAGGGAGAGATGGGAGTGTGGAGGTAACTGCTGGAGGGGCCAGGCTGAGGGTGCAGATGACAGGGTGGAAGGGAGAGAACCCACATCCTCTGAGACAGAGGTACAGGAGAGAGAAGAGGGAGCCCACATGGAGCGGCCCCATGGTCCAGCACTTATCATCACACCAGCAGCTCCTGAGAGAGCAAAGGATTTGCTGACAAACGAGAAATTGGAGGATTTGCAATGTTCTGGAACAGCTAAACCCAAGATGCAAACTAATGTTAGCAAGAGACACCCCTGCTTTCCTGGCCCTTTGCAGATATCACCCACCAACCATTCAGTACATCCTCTATCTTTGTCTGCCAGTATGAGACAAAGGACGTTTTCCAAGACCAAACAGACCTTGAACTACAAGGATGTTCTTAGCCTGGAACTCAGAGATAGTTGAGAATATTTTTACGTGGGTGAACCAGCATCCTTTCCTCTGAACGTCCCCGGTGCAGGCATTCTGAAAGGATCACAGATTTGGAGCTGGAAAATATCTGAGGACAGGTGAGGGACCTTTGAGGCCCAGAGAGGAGGGGGGTCTGGCCCAAAGTCACACAGCAATGCCACTGGATTGTAGACTCATGGCCAGAAGAGACTTCAGAGCCCAGCCCACTCATTTTTACAGGTCAGGAGAGTGAGAAATGGATAGTATGTGAAGTCACCAGACCTGAGTCACACAGGGAGGATATGGGGCACAGACCAAGGCACAGACCCAGGACTCAGACCCTAGTCTTCTGCCTTCTCCCTAAGTCCAGCTGCTTCCCCATGCTGAGATCCAGAGTTTGCATGATTAATTCTCAGCCACACAATGGAAATAATTAAGATTAACTGATAAACAGAAGCATGTATATATAGAGAGAGTATATGTGTGTATGTCTAATGGCAGCCATCTCTAGAACACGACAGGTTGGGGTGGAGGGAGAAAGAAAAGGAAAATAATTTACATGATAACTTTATTCTATATTTAAAAGGAATAACAAGTTATATATGATAAATTTGCAGTTTCATGTTTGAAAATGCTTGTTTTATACCATAAATTAAAAACCAAATAAATAAAAATTCAGAAGGAGGAGGAAGAGAAGGAGAACAACCTCATAGACTGTGAGTTCCCTGAGGGCAGGGACAGTCCTTTGCCTTTTTGGTACCTGCAGGACTTAGCACAGTGCCTGGCATACAGGAAGAGCTTAATAAAAGTTAGTGACTAAATGGGTGAATCTGGGGGTCACTGAAGGAGAGGAGGAAAGCTGTCCTGACACACACTGAGAACTGTGACTTCAGGTGTAATCAGAGACAGCAGCATCTTGGGCAGCTCAGGTGCCAGGCCCTGGGCACCAGCGCCCACAGCTCCCCCAGACGGCCAACCTTCAGAGAAGCCCTGGATGCCTCCCCAAGCCCAAAGGTCCCAGGCCAAGAGCCTGCACCCCCTGGAGATGGCCTGGATGTCTGCCTTGTTGACACACACAGGTGAATGGGGCAGCGGCTGGTGTATCTGCAAAGTCTTCCTGCCACCACTGGTGGGGCTTTAAGATAAATGGAGTCCTTCAGAAGAAGTAATTAGCTGTATTTTCTCATTTAACCTCTGGCACAAGTTACCCTGGAAAAGTCACCTAACTTCTCAGTGCCACAGGCAATATCCCCAAACAGGGGTGCTTAACCTAGTATGCACAGAACCCCAAGGTTGTATGGACAGATTTCAGGGGGCCTGTGATGCTGGATGGGGAAAAAAGACACCTTTATTTTTGCTAACTTTTAACCAAAATTTAGCATTTCTATCGATTGTGATATTTAAAACACACACATTATTCTAAGAAAAGGATCTGTAAGCTTCCCCAGACCACAAACCAGGTCCATGACACAGAAGGTTAAGAAGAAACCCTGCCTAAGACAGAAAGTTAAAGATATTAGCAATACCTATGAAGGCCAAACACAGAGGTTCAAACCCTTCCCTTTGTGAGCCCTGGAAGGACATTTAACATTTCTGGGTCTCAGTTTCCTTGTATGTGAAACAAACAGGTTGGATGAGATGCCCTCTAAGGTTCTTGAAGTATGGAAGAAAATAATATATTTCAATTGAGATAACATGTGTGAAAATTCTTTGCAAACTTTTGAGGTGCTCAAAAATAAACAAGTATTCATATCCTGGGCACATAATTATCCTGAAGGATCCAGGCCAGAGATAATTTTTTTTTTTTAATATCTAGAATCAGCCTATCGAGTCAACTCACAGAATGGCTAGGTCTGGCTGGAACTCACCTGACTGGACATCTTGACCATCATATCTGAACAGAAGGCCCCTCTCCAATACACAACACCAACCATCTGACCTGAAGACTAAAGAAAGTCATTCTCTTCCCTTTCCAGATACAATGACTTAATTAATGATAGGAAGTTTTTCCTGCCATCAAATCTCAAGCCACAATTTCTACCTAATAGCCTGGATCTTGCAAGCAGGGGAAGACTAATCAATTGCCTTTTTTTTTAATTGTATTTTATTTTCCCCCAATTACATGTAAAATTAATTTTTGACATTTGTTGGGTTTTTTTTTTAAGTTTTTGAGTTCCAAATTCCAGCCTTCCCTCCTTTCTCTCCCCCTTCTCTGAGACTGTAAGCAACTGGATATAGGTTATATGTGCATAATCATGTAAAACATTTCCATGTTAGTCATAAAATGAACTGCTGCTTTTTATTTCGTTTTTAATTATGAAATTACATAAACTCTTAGTAAACATGAAAATATCAACAAATAAAAGGAAAAAAGGTCATATCTGAAATTGTGACCTTTGTTGCATAATTTTTTAAAGTGGGAATTAAACTAAACATTCTAATGCCCACATTGCCCTGCTGGTCTATGGCCCCATTCTTCCTCCTTCTCTCTTGGGTGTTTTTTTTTAAATAAACATGGTGTGGCAAGCTAGCACAGCCCTGCAAAGACAGATGCTGACAAAAAAGGAAGCATTTAATAAATGCTTTATCAGCCAGTGGATCCATCAATCAAGCCTAACAGCTTTTACACATGACAGCCTTTCCAATACTTAGATGGTTGTCAATGCCCAAGACTTCTCTCCTCCAAACTAAAAATACCAATTTCCAGAAAACTGATTTGGAGCTAGATGGGCCCAGGGAGTCCTTCTAGGGCCAGAGATTCTTAACCTGGGATCTGTGAACTTTAAAAAGAAATGTGGATGACTGTATTTCAATATAACTGGTTTCCACTGTACTGCTGTGCATCTCATTTTGTGTATTTAAGAGCATTATTCCAAAAGGGGTCCTGCAGGCTTCACTCGAAGACAAGAGGGATCCATAACACAAAGGTTAAGGACCCCACTTCTAGACCAAATCTTTCATTTTACAGAGAGGGAAACTGAGGTCTATACAGATTAAGCGACTAGCCCAAGACCAAAAATGGCAGAGGAAGGATATTCTCATCCTCTGGTCCAATAATCAACAAGCCTTCAATCAGTCCTCACAGGGTATGACTTCAAGACCCTTTCCCCACTCTAGTCACTTCACATTGGGTACTTACTAGTTCATCAACACCCATTCTAAAAAGGTGCTGCCCAGGACCAGACCCCTGCCTCCAGACAAGAGTATGACCAGGGCAGAGCCCAAGGGAGCTGAATCCTCCTTACCCCCCTGGCCCTGAGTCTTTAATGTAGCCCAAAGGTTCACTTGGTATCACAGCATACTGCTAATACTGAGCTTCCAGGCCACTGGAACCCTCAGATCTTCTTCAGTGGAAGCACTATCTAGAGACACCTCCTTCAAATTCAACTTGTGAAGAGCCGTTGTCCAGGTCAATGTGCCCTGAGGCAGGGCAGGCACTGAGCTCAGCAAAGCTTCGGGAGGATACCAGTGCATAGCCCAGTGCCTCACACACAGCAGGCATTTAATAAATGCTTTGTGACTGACCTACTACGCTACCACCTAGCACTACAGAGATGCTTGGAAATTATCTAATCCATTGAACGAATGAATGAAACGCAAGATTCATTCACATCATATACTAAGTTGGGGACAGTGCAGTGAAAAGAACACTGGACCAGGAAGACCTGAGTTCAAATCCAGCCTCAGACACTTACTAGCTGTGTGACCCTGGGCAAGTCACTTAACTTTGCCTCAGTTTCCTCACCTGTAAAACAAGCTGGAGAAGAAAATAGCAAAATGCTCATCTCTGCCAAGAAAACTCCAAATGGGTTCACCAAGAGTGAGACATGAACGAAACAACTGAATAGCAGCAATACTATCTTATTAAAACTTAACACAGAAAGAATTGTGTGTTTACCCTTTTAAATGTGTTAATAACATTTTCTAGATTTTGTGCAAATTCTTGAGCTTTTTAATGGAACAGCCTGATGTAGAGATAAAAGTACCAAACCAAGATTCTGGAGGTCTAGGTTCGAATTCCGGCTCTGCCATTTACTTACTTCTGTGACCTCAGCATGTCATTTCCTATCTCAAAGATAAACTCTAGATTTCCCTTCACTGCTGAAAATAATCCAACAACTAAGAAAATTAACATATGAGCCCTGGGTAACTCCTCACCTGCCACTGGGTGCCAGGTGAACCATTTCCTGGTAGGAGCCAGAGTTCCAAAGAGAGAGCTCTAGATTATCAAGATTCAAAGGAGTGGGTGATTCCCAGAGGCAGAGAGAACCAAGATAATAGGGACCCCCCTACCCCGACAACTCAGGAAATGACAAGACTAGCAGCCAGAGCTCACCGCCCAAGTCGTCTGCACTGTCAGATAGCATAACATCACTAAGAGAGAAGATGGCGTCGTTGGAAATGAAAGATGTGCTCTCGTTACACCTCTCTGTCTGCCAGGCAGGCAAAGCCTCCTAGGGCTTCCCCCGTTAGAATGTGAGCTTCCTGAGAGCAGATGGCTTTGCTTTATCCTTTGAATGCCCAGGACCAGCAATCCACTTACTTGACTTTCTCATTCATCCTTTCCAGAGTTAGAGAACATGGATTCAGATCCCACATCTCACCTGGGCAAATCACCTAAGTCCCAAGAACCTCCATTCCCTTATTTCTAAAAAGAAAATCCTGGACCACACTATGTTCTGAGGCCCTTTCCAGGTCGTGAACTATGATTCCCCAGCCTCAATAAGTCTGATTACTTATTCCTCTATGAGGCAGAAAGAATGGGAAGAGATTATGGCAATTTAACTTATAGACGTTACTTTAGGTAGGTATAGAAAAATGAGTGTGTCATAAGCGCTAAACACTGAACTTGGCATCAGGGGTACATGGGATGAAATCCCACCAGAGGCATGTACTTGTGTATAAGCTTACACAAAGCACTGAATTCTCTAGGCCTCAATTTCTTCATCTGTAAAATGAGCTGAGTTGACAGTGGCCTGTAAGGTTCTTTCCAGCTCTGAATCCACGATCCAATAAATCACGCCAGTCCATCAATGAACATTTATCAAGTGCCTACCACATGGCAGACAGTGCACCAAGCATAGAGAATACATAGAAAGATAAAAGATAGTCTCCAGGGGACCCATCACTCCATGAAGACTGTCACAAAGTGCCTGCCCTTACTGAAAACCAACACACCCGTCTATAAGAGGACATCTTTGGAAGGGAAATGACTTTCCCATGAAATCATCAAGAACTGCATTAGTCAACAGAATGACCAGCACTCAAAAGTATGATTCTTCCACCAAAAATTATTAGCTGGCTGTTATAGATCCCTACCCTTTACCATAATAATACACTTTCAATGAAAAATATCTAAAAATGATTATTATGAGAAGATTCTTTCATTTCTTAACTATGATTTTAACTAGAATGAGAAGTGGGTAATGTGATATATACTGATCTTTTAAAGCCATCCACAGACCCAGGCTTCAGTCACATTTTTTTCAAGACGAATGCAAAGAAAGAAGCACTTTGTTCAAATTCAAGCTATTGCTTTACATAACTATTCAAAAGACCACAAAGGTTCAAGTCCTCACTGGGGTATTCCCCCATATATGAACCACATACAGTACAGGGGCTGGTGATGATTAATTTAAATCACCATTCATTTTGTCCAAATAATGTATCTTCACACACACACACACACACACACACACACACACACACACACACACACTCTTCATTGACCAGGTTTCAATTTTTTTTATTAAACACCTATTAAGTGCTAAGACAGACATACAATGAAACAAGTAACCCTTACTTCCAAAGAGCTCATGTCCTAACAGAAAGACAAGTACATATGAAAACACATAGAGCAAAGTAAGTATAGAGTAAATTAATACAAATATATACAGAGTTATTAGGCAGAGGGTAGTTTTGGGGGAAGACACCAGCAGTGGGGACAATCAGGGAGGGCTTCAGAGAAGGGCAGTTTGAGGGGTGCCTTAGGGGGCATCCCACGAATGGGAGATGGTCAGGGCAAAGGTAGGTGAAGAAGAGTCTAGCAGGAGAGAAGAGGACAATAAAACTGGAGGACGCTGGTGAGATGAAAAAAAAATGCTATAATGAACTGATAAATTAAGTTCCTTTCAGCACAAGTGAAGGAACTTCAGTCTCCTTAAGGGCATAAGAGCCAATTTCAAGACCAATCCATCAGGAACTAAAGAAAAGTCTTGCCCTTACTCCGACTCTTTTCTGTGAATGATTTTTATAATCTCATTGGACCAGAATTTCCTCAGCAAAGACGTCATCTAGTAAGCAGAGAAATGCATTTTTGGAACATAAATTCCCATAAAAGTAATCAATTTTGATCTTGCACAGTCATCAAACAACACCCCCCCTTTCCGCTTCCAAGAACTGACCTGGTTGCAATTAAATGGGTACGATCTGCCAAGTAACTGGATTGCCACAGTGAAAAGTTTTCAAATTCACAAGACTTCCCCCTCCCCCTGGAAAATTGTTTAGTGTGAACAATGATTTGTGTGTATATATACTATGATATGTACATGTGTGTATGTATATGGTGTGTGTGTATGTGTGAGAGAGAAACAGAGAGAGAGAGAGAGAGAGAGAGAGAGAGAGAGAGAGAAACATAGAGAGACAGAGACAGAGAGACAGAGACAGAGAGACAGAAACAGAGACAGAGAGACAGACAGAGAGAGAAAAAGAGAATGAATCATCAGAACAGAAAGGGACATGAGGCAGGCAGACCCACCAGTAACTAATACAGAAAAAATCCAGGTGTGATATGAGATAAATTGGAAATCATCTCGGAGGAAAGGCACTAATTTTTAAGGGGGAATCAGGACCACCTCTTGTAGGAATGTCCTTAGCTAAAACTTGAGGGAAGCCAGGAGGCCACTGTCACTGGATGTCAGAGTTCATGCTGGGGAATGGTGTAAGCAGATTGGAAAGGCAGGAGAAGGCTAGGTTTGAAGGGCTCTGAATGCCAAGGACAGCACTCTGTACTTCATTCTAGAGGCAGTAGAGTGCCAACTGGAGTTTACTGAGTAGGTGGGGGTGAAACAGTCAGACCTGCACCTTATGAAAAGCACTTTGGTGTCTGAATGGAGGATGCGTGAGGCCAACCATCAGCAGCTGTAGCAAAAACAAGGTTAGGAAGGTCTGCACCAGGGTGGTGGCAATGTCAGAGAGAAGGGGCACACTCCGGAGATGTCTCTGGTGAAATCAACAGGCCTCAGCAACAGCGTGGATATGGGGGGGTGGGAGATGGTGAGGAAGCCAGGAGGACTCCCAGGTTGTGCGTCTGAGGGACTGGGAGGATGCGACTGAGGAACGCAGGAGAGAGACACACACACACACACACACACACACACACACACACACACACACACACACACACACACACACACCATGAGAATATAACTATCATTCATTCTTACAAAAATAAAGGAAACATTTAAAAATTGGAGAGAGATGAGTTGCTCTTGGTAGGGCCATGCCATTACTAAGCCAGGAGGATGGTGCTGCCCTCCACAGTAACAGGGAAGGCAGAGGGAGGGGAGAATTTAGGGTGAGAGATAATGAATTACTCTGGACATGCGGAATTCAAGATGTCTAAAATGCACTGGAGATGCAAGACTGAAGGACAAGCAGAGGTTAAAGAAGGCTATGTAGATTGGAGAATCTTAGCATCAAGATGGTCGTTAAAGCCATGGGAATTGAAGAGATCACCAAATGAAGGAGAACAGAGGGAGAAAAGGGCCCAGGACAGGACCCTGAGGGGTACCTATGCTTAGAGGGCAGGATCTGGATGGAGGAGGTACCATCAAGAATGTAAGACTGAGGGGCGGAGCCAAGATGGCAGAGTAGAAACAGCTCATCCAAGCCACTCTGCCCCCAGATTCCCCCCAAACTATGTAAAAGGGGACTCTGAACAACTTCTGGAGCCCCAGCACCCACAGAACGACACAGAGAAGCTAACCTCCCTCTGAGGACAGCCCAGCAGCCCTGCAGGAAGGACCAGCGCAGCGGTCTGGGAGCCAGCAGTGCGCAGAGCACAGGAAGCCGAGCCGAGCCGGAGCTGAGGTCCCAGTGAGCCGAGGTTTTAGCCCCAGGGAGGCAGGGCCAGCAGCCGGCTGGAGGAACCCCAGAACACCAGGAGCTGTGGTGACTCCAGAATTATCAACATAGACATGCCTAGGACAAAGTGAGAGGTTAGTGACTTATGGACTTTGGGACCAGTATTTGGGGAATGCGTCAGCTCCCTCCCCTGGGGGCTAGAAGCCACTGAGGAGACACACCATTCTGTAGTTTTCAGAGGCAGCTCCAGCTCTTGGCCTGTATGCTAACTGTAGGGAGATCCAGCGATCAGTCTTGGGGGGTAATCGCTCTTGCTATAACCTCCCTGGATCTGGATTGTGATCTAGGGTGGAAGTTGTGGGTGGGTTTACAACTTGCCAGAAACGGAAGTTGCCCCCCACACGTTCGGGACGAAAATTCCTCTAGCTGGCCTTAAAGCCATAGTGTGGCAACAAGCCCAAAAGTCAAGCAATTAAGTGGCAACATGCCAAGGCAAAGGAAACAGAAAAATGCAACCCTAGACTCCTATTTTGGGGCATAGAGTGGGAAAAAGACTGTGAGGTCAGAAGTCCTGCTCCAAAAGCCCCAGGGAAAAACATGAGCGGGTTGCAGGCCATAGAGGACCTTAAGAAGGACTTTAAAAATCAAATAAGAGAAGTGGAGGAAAAATTGGAAAGAGAAATGAGAAGGATGCAGGAAAAGTACGAAATGAGGGTCAACAGCCTGACTGAGGAAAACAACACCTTAAAAAATAGACTAGCTCAAATGGCAAAGGAGGCCCAAAAGGGCAATGAGGAGAAGAATGCCTTAAAAGTCGAATTTGCCAGATGGAAAAAGAATCTCAAAAGTTCACTGAGGAGATTCATTCCTTCAGAGTTAGACTGGAGCAAATGGAAGCTAGTGACTTTATGAGAAATCAAGATGCTGTTAAGCAGATCCAAACAAATGAAAGATTAGAAGGCAATGTGAAATATCTCATGGGAAAAACCACTGACCTGGAAAATAGATCCAGGAGAGACAATTTAAAAATTATTGGACTACCTGAAAGCCATGATCAAAGAAAGAACCTAGAAACCACCCTTCAAGAAATTCTCAAGGAAAATTGCCCTGATGTTTTAAATCCAGAGGGCAAAATAGAGGTTGAAAGAATCCACAGATCACCTCCTGAAAAAGATCCCAAAAAGAAAACTCCCAGGAAAATTATAGCCAGGTTCCAGAATCCGCACATCAAAGAGAAAATACTACAAGCAGCCAGGAAGAAACAATTTCAATATTGTGGAAACACAATCAGAATAGCCCAGGACCTGGCAGCTTCTACACTGAGGGATCGAAGGGCATGGAATATGATATTCCAGAGGGCAAAAGAACTGGGAATGAACCCAAGGGTCACCTACCCAGCAAAACTGAGTATTTTGTTTCAGGGGAAATATGGTCATTCAGTGGAATAGAGGACTTTCAAGCATTCTTGAGGAAAAAACCAGAATTGAATAGAAAATTTGACATCCAGACATAAGAAGGAAGAGATGCCTGAGAAGGTAATCAGGGAAAAGAAATCAAAAGGAACTTATCAAAGTTGAACTATTTACATTCCTATATGGAAAAGAATAACTGTGACTGATGATATCTTTCTCACTATGAAAATAATGGAAGAAGGGGGTGTGGTCATATGAATACATATGTGAATGTGTGTGTATATGGTTACAGTTATATATGGATAGAGGCATAGGTTGAATTTGTTGGGAAGGGAGAATACTCAAGGGATGAAATTATGAGGTGAGAGAGGAAAGTGGCAAGAGGAGATGGGGAGAGACAGGGTAGGGTAAACTATCCCATGTAGAAGAAGCAAGGGGAAGTGGTTGCAAGGGAGGGGGAGAATAGGAAGGCAAAAAAGGCAAAACCACATTCTCATTGAATTTGGTTCAGGGAGAGAATGACATACATACTAAATGGGATATCTCAACCTGCAGCAGAATAGGGGGAAGGGGGATGAGAGGAGGGATGATGGATGGGAGGGCATCCTTGGGGGGAGGGGAGGTTGGAAGTACCCACTATAGAAGAGGGACAGGATCATGTAGGAAATGGACCAGGTGGGGGGTGGGATGAGTGGGAGGGAATTATAAGCAGCCTTGTACAATATATCTACTATGATAATGTTTTGCATAGCTAGACATGTACAACATATACTGAATTACTTATCTCCCCAGAGGGAATGGGTGACAAGGGAGGAAGGAAATGGATCTGAAATTCGAGGTCTTAACATTAAATGTTTCAAATATATATAAATACTATTATTAATACTCTTTTGCTTATAATTGGGAGATAAGATGTGCAGGCATTGGGACACAAAGATTCACCTTCCTCTAATGGAAAAGTTGAAGGGGGTATGGGAGAAGGTATGGGAGAGAGCAGATTGGAAGAAGCAATATCTTGTGGGACTGCTATTCTGGGAGGTTGGGTAGGGGAATAACGGGGGAAAAATGATTGTAACTCAAAATCTGGCGGAAATGAATGATGTAAAACAGAAGTTAATAAAGCATTTGTTTAATTAAAAAAAAAAAAGAATGTAAGACTTCCTGGCAAGAACCAGGGATACAACGATGGGAGGATAAGTAGAATTGCAAGAGGACTAAAGAAGATCCCAATAGGAAAAAAAGAAAGAAAGACCCCGATAGCAGACACGAGAGTCAGGGCAGGCATTCACAGATCCTTCACTTAAGCTGGAATAGACTTCAATGGCCACTGAGGTCAGGCTGTAACTAGAAAGAATTCCGCCAATCACATAACCGTACAAGAGGTCAACCAACAGGCCTCACTGTGAAAACCTTCTAGGCACTGAGGGGTGGGGGAATCGCTACTTCCCAAGAAAGCCCATTCAACTTGGGGACAGCTGCAATTGTTAAAAAGACTTTCCTGACATCAAGCTGAAATTTATCTCCTTTTAACGCTCATCATGACGATTAGTTGTCCCTTCTGGAACCAATACCCCTTCCAGGGACTCTGCTGACACATTAGCACCTCCTAAATCCTTCCTTCTCCAGGCTAAACATCCTTGGCTACTTCAGCCGATCCTAATAAGGCAAGAACCAAGGCTTTTCCCCATTCAACTGTCCTTCTCTGAATGTCTTCTCACCAATTTCCTTCCTAAAATTCAGTGACTAGAACTGAGCCACAACAGAGTTGAATGGGAATCTCACCTCGTTCTTCTTGGATGTTAGGCCTCTGTGAACACATTACATTTCTTGGCTGCCAGAGCACACTACAACCATTCTGAGTTCATTATTCCATTCAGGACAAAGGCAGAGGGGAAAGAAAACATGGAACCCAGTAGAAGGAATATTGGCTCTGAAGTCAGAGGACCTGGTGTCAAGCTCCTCCTTGAATGCAATCTGTGTGACCTTGAACAGGCCACTTAAAACTGTGGGCCTCAGTTTCCTCATCTATATTGGATAACCCTTGAAGTATCTTCCAGCCTGAGATCTGTGAACTTTGATGACTGAAATTTTGAACTGGTCATGCTAGCAGACAGCCACATGCACATATTTCAATAGACAGTTGTGCAAATGAGAATGAATTTAGGCGAGAAATCAAGGCCAGGAATGAAACAGCATTGGTCATGGAGGATTATTCTTGTTCTTGCAAATGAAAGAAAATGTGGGTGGCAAGGATCGTGCCTAACACCTGGACAAGTTTCTGGCTCACTCTTCCATGTCTTCATTCCTTTTTCCCTCATATGGTGGCCAAATCAGCAAAGTGGATTATTATTACTACCCCCACTGCCAAATAAGACCAAAAATCATACCATTAAGTTCAACATTTCAAAGGTTTGGTGTTTGTTTCTATTACCCAGATAATTTTTTTACAACCCTCCACCTTATTCTGGCTACACAAAAATGATCTACATTATTAATGTCTTATTCAACAAAGATTAGTGTTCCTTTTATTTTCTGAATAATTCCAAGGAGAATAAATGTACAGCACAACATTAGCCGGCACTCTGATTCTGGCAGCAAGTGGGTTTTTGCAGAAGAGTTTTTTAACTTCATCCCTTTAGGCAAAATACTCTGTAGGGACCAAGGAAAACTGCAGAGCTCTTCTACCCCCCATCTCTACCATTACCCACACCAAAGAGCAGCCCTCCTAGATCAACAGGGGGTTTAGTCTACACTTTGCCACAAGCCAGAGGAATGACCCTGAACAAGTGATTCTGTCTATCTGTGCTTCCACTCTCCTCATTAGTGAGATGACAGGGTTGGATCTGAGGGAAGGGTTCATAACTTGGGCTCCTTGGTCTTTTCTTTATTCTGATAGCATAGTTCAATATATAATGGGGTTTTTTTGTAATCCTCTTTATTTTTTTTTGCATAAAAATATTACTGTGAGATGGGTTCTTAGACAGCTCCAGATGTTAAGAGGTTTATGACAAAAGTCAAGTCAAGATCTCTGGATGACAGAAATCTGCAAAGGTCCCTTCCAGCCCTAATAGACCACGGTTTTACAGGCTCAACACAAGATTATTTCAGAATAGATTTATTGCAGATGTGATCTGAAGAAATGAAAATTAGCACTACAAGCCCTCTTAATGGGATAACATCTGAAAATTTCAAAAACAAAGCACACAGACAATATATGTATATGCCTCATGCATATACACTTAGTTACTAAGAAAAATTACTTCCATCAAGATTTCCATTTTTCTCTATGTTTCTCAGAAACTCCAAGATTTAGACATCTATCCTCCTCACTCCCCCAGCTCTGTTCTGAAGGAAGTGATTTGAGGTTAACAAGAAAGCTAACTTCTAAGCTGTATTAATCATGCCAATACTATATGGTTCAAGTTCAGTGATTCCCAGTTAACCTCACTCTGGTAACAAAGCTCAAAACAAAACAAAACTCAGGAAACCCAAGTCATGCAGGTTCGATTGAATGAAACGTTTCCCTTGAGATCCTTTAGTACAGGCCCCAACTTGGTCTCAAGCCACGGATCTCAAGGGAAGTGTTTCATTCAATTGAACTCCCGTTTTGTGAGCACAATAAAATCTAAATCAGTCAAAGCTTCTCTACTTTAAGATTTTCTAATGGATGGATTTACAGCTGCAATCAGTCCCACCACATTAGTATATTCTGTCCAGACCACTGAATGGAAGCAGCAACATATTGTACCCCTCCTTCATAATGTTATAGATTAAGAGGCAGAAGGGTCCTGGGAGAGGGTTAAACCTAGGCCAACATCACACAAGGAGTCCAACAACAACCCTGAGATTCAAACCCAGAGTCTCTGCATCTGGGATTCCTACTTTGTTTTTTTGTTTTAAACATGTTGATAACTGTATTTCAACATAACTGGTATCCTTTGTAATCCTCTTTATTTTATCATATGTATTTAAATAACATTCTGAGAAGGAGTTCACAGCTTCAGCAGACTGCTGACAGGGTCCTTGACATAAAAAAAATGTTCAGAATGCATGTTCTATCAGGAGAGTCAATACAGAGCCCTCAGCACTCCCAAGAGCAGGCAGAACCAGGTGAAAACCGAACTGAGAAATGTTCACAACATAAATAAACATTCAATACAAGGCAGATAATGTTAATTTGTGGTTTTCTAGCTCAATCTGCCCCCTCAGGGATCTGAGGCTATTTGAACTTGACACTGCTGCTGTCCACACTGAAGGCCCCTCTTTCCAGGTGCTTCCCCCATCTGCAGAACTGTTTGGATCACCAAGATCAATTGTTCCTAATTAAAACTCTTGGGAGAGTAGCCAGAATTAGCTAAGAGGGCCTGGCCACCATACCTAAAGGAAATCTCCCACCCTGTATCCAAAGCCCAGAATTCTGATGGGTTACAATCTGCTGCTTGGCTTTGGGCCCCTACCCCTTCCATCACCACCACCACATGCCATGTGCTATAGTTTCAAAACACAACAAATGAACCAATGATAAAAATAAACAAAAACCTCACAGAGTTACACTGCATGGAGGGCTTTAAGGCATATAAAGGCACCTGACAAACCTAATCATGTCTAAACTTCACAGCCGCCACGTGAGGTTGGAAGTACAGGTATCTCCGTTCTACTGAGGAAACAGGCACAGAGGGGGCAAATGTTTTGCTCATGGCCACACAGGAGCAAATGAGAACATTTCTGTAAAGTACTTTGTAAACATTCAAGAGTTACACATTCTAGCTACTACCACTGTTACTACTGTTCTTGCTGTTAACAAGTATCCTTAGAAGTAGGATTTAAACCTAGGTTTCGGTGACCTCCCAAGCTAAGTGTTCTTTTCACTGACCACAGTGCCTCTCTAAACTCTGCGAAGAGTTCCTACCTTGGAGCAGCAAGCAGGAGGCTTTTACGTGCATGTGATAGACCCTACATGATTTCACGATGCAGGTCCTGGACTGAGAGCTGGGAAGCATAGTATAAGCCCCTGTATTTTATGGAAAAGGGAACTGAGGAAACCCAGAGAAGTAAAGGGATGTGCCTTGCCAACAGTCACAGAGTCCAAATCTGAATCTAGGAATCCAACGCTCTTGACATCAGGAAGTCCTAACATAACGACATAGCTGAGTGTTTAAGTACAGAAAGTGCTTGAGAATAGGTACACAGAAGTATTCCAGGCCAATACACACACAGTGCTGTCCCAAAGTGTTCTTTGAAGCAGACTTGTGGTAACCAATTCCATTTTCTTCGTCAGAGCTGATAGGATCTCGCAATGGACAGCTGTGTGGCTGGGCCTCCCCACATTCCCACTGAGAAGCATCGATGGCCTCCTTTGTCCCTACAGACGCCCAGACCAACCCACAGGAACAACCTGTTCCAACTCTCCGCCTCTTTCCACACCAAGGCCGGACTCAGAACTGACACCACTCTCAGTAAATAGGAAACAGGAAAATGAAGACCCAAGATCTTCCAAGTAGCGCATCCCCTCCTCTCCCACCCAAATCTTCCATGAACACACAGCAGATTCTATGCACGCCTCCCTAACTCCAGGGCCTGTTCATATACTATGACATCAGAAGGGGAAAACGAGCCAAGTTTAGAACTCCATCTGGGACAAATAATGTGCAGGCACACTATGACTTCTTTTGTTTATATACACGGGAGAAATATGTCTTGGTGGTAAGTGAACTCACTCGAAGATTTATTTCCCAAGGCCTCCAAACAATATTCTGCCCCCTGAAGCAAATTCATGCACCCCAGTCTCTTTACAAAGTTATGCATAAGTGATTTTTAACAGGGAACACGATTTTGAAACATATAATTAACAACTAAGTAGAGGTAGAAGGAGCTCTTAATCAACTTACAACAAAGAAAATGGGGAAATCACTTTCACAAATGGGGTGGGGTGCCATGGTCCACTGTGCAAATACTGTGCTACGAGTAATTATCTAAAGGTCTCCCATTCTTCACCCTAGGAAGGAGAAATGAGAGCCAGAGGGCCCTGGCACAGCTAACAACAGCTCAGGAGGGCAGGTTGTTCCGTCAGTGGTCCTGTGATCTCATCTATAACACTGGATTCTGTATACAAGCTTCTTTGCTGTGCCTTGCATAAGACCCTCTATTTTCTGATGGCATTTTCACACTCTTTTCTCAGAATGCTCTCCTTCCTCTCATCTTTGCCTCCTGGCTTCCCTCAAGTCTCAGCAGAAATCCCTCTGCTGTAGAGGGTTTCCTGGAACCCCTCTGTGATTATTGCCAATCTATCCCACAAGCATCTTGTATGCACACAGTTGTCTGCCAGTGGTCTCCTCCATTGAAATGTGAGCTCCTTGAGGGAAAGAACTGTTTTTGCCTCTTTCTCTGCATCCCCAGGGTTTAGTACATCCTGGGTGCTTAATAAATGCTTATTAACCCTAACCAGCTTTGGGTTGACTATATCAATTCTGTGCATTCCCTTCCTGTGTAAATCTTGTCTGTATTATCCTGTATTCTCCTCCATAGGAGAGCCTCGAAACACAATGGCGGTCTTCTTCTCACTGTCTTGACAATGGGCAGACACCCAGGCAGGTGGTACATGGGGTCTATCAGTTATACCTTGTTGTCATTACAGAACCAGCCTAGCTCCTCTTCACCCCACCTCCTGATTTTCAACATTAATTCTTTGGCCCCTGTGCTATTCTGTGACTTGCCTAGTTTCTGGGAGAATTATCAAAAGGGAGAAGCTTGGGAGTCATTAAAAGCACTGTATGTTTTTCCAAAGGCAGCCGACTCTTTTTGTTTAAGAAAAGGTGAAAAAAACCTGACAAATGTAAATGTGTAGGTAGGATTATTTCATGATTTCAAGGATTCTGTGGGCTTCTCTCACCAATACACATGACAGTTACTCTCTACCCCAGAAGGGAATGTTTATAAGATGTTGTGAACCTAAAGTATCCACGACCCTCCAGACAGCCTGGAGATGAGTCTATACAAATGGAATAGGGACTGGTCGTCAAATGATATACAGACAACATGCTGACAAGCACTTATAGAATCTAGAACAAAGATCTATTTCTGTTCTATATAGTACATACAGGTGTGCATGCATATGTACATGTATCAGAATGTAAACTCCTTGAGAAAAGGCATTTTCTCACTTTTCTACCTGTATTCCCAGCATTCAGCAGGAGCTTAATAAATAATTTTTTAGTGGGAGTAGAAGAGAGATACTTATTAGGTACCTACTACGTGCCAAACCCTTTGCAAACATTATCTCCTTTGATCTTCAACTGCCCTATGAAGTAGGTGCTATTATCTCCATTTTATAGTTGAGGAGGCCGAAGCAAAGAGGTTAAGTGAATTGCCCAGTCACACGGAATCTGAGGCTGGATTTGAACTCAGATTTTCCTGAGTCTGGGGCCAGTACTCTATCCACTGTACCACCTACCTGATTTTATGACTTATTAATTAATATCATTAATTCATTCATGTATTTATGTGTGTTCATGTGTATATGTCCATATCTAAATAGAGGTTGCTTTATTTATTGAAATATATTTAACATGAAACAGTAATCAATCCAAATACTAAGACTTAAAATGCAAACCCCCCCCCCAAAAAACCAAAAAAAAAAACCCTTAATTTTTCAAAATCCAGTAGACTATTAGATAATCTGCAATATCTTTGTTCTTGAATATAGGATTTACTACTTCTACCTTTCAGGTGAGAAACAACCAACCTAGATTCCCTGTCTTTTCCACCATTATTCCCCCTTAGGGACTCTGGCCCACTTTTTGTTCCCGTAGAAAAGGTTCCATCCCCTGCCCCTATACCTTTGCTCAAGCTGTTCCCTCCCTCCTCACCACCATCTCTTGAAATCTCTGCCTCCCTTCGAGGCTTGGCTCAGGTTAACATCTTCTACGTAAGGTCTCTCTGCCAATCCTACTAGTCCTTTATGCTCTCCCACACCAACACCAAAATATCTTGTATTAATCTATCCTGTATTTTGATTTTACTTATCTGTCTACATCTCTCTAGGAAAAAGTAAGTAGTTTGATTTTTTTGTCTTATATCCCCAGTGCCTAGAACTGTGTCGTCACTTGTTGAACTGAACTAAACTGAACATTAAGCTGGAAAACATTCAAATATAGCCTTACAACAGACTATCTGGTACAATGAAAAGAGCACTAGTATTTCTGAGGTTGACTGTGACCTTGGGCAAGTGATCTAATTTCTTGGTTTAGTTTTCCTATCCATAAATTGGTGAGCTGGGCAGTGGGGGTACAGGGAGGCATTGTCAAGGAGATGGCTGCGGTAATCCTATCCAGCTCCAACATGCTGTCCGAGGCCCAGGCTAGCTACAAAGGAAAAGATTCATCATCGTACAGGTCAGTGAGAATCTGGGAGGCCAGGGTGATGATCCACAAAACAAAAAAGCTCACAAAATGGCCCTCGGTGTTATTTCTTTCTGCTGTGATGGTAGAGAGGGAGTTAAGTAGTACAGTCCACAAGAGTGTCAGGACTAGAATCAGGAAGACTCATCTTCATGAGTTCAAATCTGGCCTCAGACACTTACTAGCTGTGAGACCCTGGGTAAGTCACTTAACCCTGTTTGCCTCAGTTTCCTTATCTGTAAAATAAGTTAGAAAATGGGGTCACAAAGAATCAGAAGCACTAAAAACAAATGAACAATGACAACATGATGGCAAAAGTGGCATAAAAACAAGTGAGATGTGTACAAATTTTAGATTAGCTACAAATAGTAAGTTAACTCTGGGTACTCAACATTCAATGACTAAGTTGATACATAATCGAAAAACACAAATTCATACTGACAGCTGTTTTATAAATTAAGCGAGAAGAAATGAGAATGAAGCTAAAAAGAAGGAAGGCTAAAGATTCTCAGAGAAGCAAATAAAGGACTTGGCGTTAGGAAGACAGGAGTTCAAATCCCACCTCAGAAGCTCATTCAACTTGTGTTGTCAATTAACCTGAGTCTCAGTTTTCTCATCTATACAATGTGGGGGGAGAGTAGACAGCCTCTAAGGTCCATTCCAACTCTAAATCTGTGATAATATGGCGTGGTAGGTTTTATGGGCACCATGGCAACAAGAAATATGCTTTCCTAGGACACTCAATGATGGCACCATGTGGGTCACATAAAGAATAAAAACAAATGGGCCACCATGAAGATGACTGGAGTTTATACGCCAGCAACCACCGCAGAATATAAAACAGGACAAAAATTCCATGGCAAACTGGCCAAGACTATCCATAACTTCAATGTGCTAGTGGGTACAAGGAGGATGGCAAAAACTTGTGGAAAATGTGGCTCAGGATTGACAGAGACTCAATGGGAGTAAATCCATCAGAAGTTCCAAAATGGTCCATGACGGCGCCTCCATCCCAAGGCTGGAATGCAGTAGACGAAAGACGTAGGCACCAAACGATATAATGAAAACTCAAATGTTGGCTACCCAACGGTTGGTGTCTATGTAAGTACACAGGCATGTAGAGTCAGATCACTGTGAGTGGCTAAGGCCAAAGTAAAATTCCAAAGAGGAAGAGGATATGGATCAGAAGACTTTGAGTACAATTACAATAGTAGAAACCACCTGTCTAGACAAGCTACAGCATACAAACACAATCTATCAGAGAATCTTAAATGATTAGTGGTCACAACGAAGAGACCAAAAGAGTCTAGAAACCACCACTGTCAGCCAACTCTAACTTGCCATCAAAGATACATGGCGGCCAAAGCAACACTGGTTTGGAGTTCAAACTATTCTACTATGAAATAAGAATCAAGCAAGAACATGAGAAAGAATGGTGTAAATAAGAGGGCACTGACCTTGGGGTCAGGAAAAGCTGAGTTCAAATATACCTCAGATACTTAACTAGTTAAGTGACATTAACAATTTCCTCATCTATAAAACAGGTTATATTTGGTGGCTTCTAATGTCCCTTCTAGCTTTTTACCTTTGATTCATTCTATGAGGGACACTGTGGTACAGTGGACAGACCTCTTGACTTGCAGTCAAGAAACCTGAGTTCAAACTTCATCTCTAGCATTCATTACCTATGTGACCTTAAGACAAGTATCTTCTCTGAGACTCAGTTTCCACAGCAGTAAAACAGATACAGTACTTGTGCTGCCCACCCAATATCTGTTTTGAGCAAAACACTTAAGAAATCGTGATATGCTATATCAAGGTGAGCTATCGGGGACAATATCACCCTGAAAATCTTTGAGGAAAAAAATCTTCCTGCAGATATTTCAGCTACATGATCCACAAATGTGGATAAGTCTGCTCAGCCAAATTACGTTCTCCCCGGTCTCCTCCTCCCAATACAACACAAGCTACTTTTCGAGGAATTCTCAGGGCTTGGCACACAGTACTAGCAACCAGGAAAAAAAAAAAACCTACTGCACTGAACTGTACTGAACTGAACTTCTACATGCAACTCTGACACTATCAAAATCACCCTCAGAGAAAATAAATAGATAGGAGTGATTATTAAACCAATCAAAATTAAATAACCGCAAAATTGTAACTTTTCATTTGCATCCTTGCGACTGCTTCCCTGAATTTTCCATATATATTATCATATTCAATCCACACAAACCACCATGTAAAGTAGGCAGAGCAGGGCTTCTGATGCCTAGTCCAGTGTTTATACACTGGATCTTGCCAAACTGTCTCCCAGGTGTTAATGAGAGGTCCTCAGAATGTGTGTTAATGATTGAAAGTCTACTACAAGCCTGATATAATGGGAAGTGCAATTTTGATATTAGGAAAGAGGCCAGTCAACAGGTCACAGTCACCATAGGTTACTAGCAAATTATTTGCAAAACAGGAGCATTTGGCAAAGTGATTTGCTGAATCTGGCTTCTCATTTAGCCTAAGAGCTGATCTGCTAGAACAGTGAGTGATTAAAGGGAACGCAGCGTGGATGAACGAGGCAGTCAAAGAATTCTAGTTTATTCCCTTCTGTACCACATTACTCCTTTTTTAAAAAAAAAAATACTTTATTTTTAACTTATGGAGTAAAACAAGCATTTCCATAACAGAATATAATAAAAAAAAAGACGATTGAACATGAAACTGTAAATCTATTGTATACAGCTTGCTACTCCTTTTAAATATAGAAAAAAAGTTATTTCTTTTCTTCCCCCCTTCCGTCTCCCCCATTACCAGAAGATCAGGCCTCTGATGAAGAAACCAATCAACCAAGCAATCACGATTTATTTATCAAGTGACCCCTGTGCCCCACCCCCTCTTTAAGTAACAGAAAATATTCACAAGCTCATTTGGGGGGAAAGGAAGAAGGAAGGCACTACAGTTAGTGGTGGTGGGAGGAAATAAGGAAAAGGTTTGTGTAGAAGGTGGGAAGTGAGCTGAGTATTAAAGAAAATCAAGGATTCTAAGAAAAGGGAAGTCAGGAGGGACTGGCTTCCAGTCATGGAGGACAGGCTCACCTTCTCCATGAAGCTCTTCCTATCTGTCCATACTGACCTCATGGCCAAAAATGACCTCCTATCTGTTGTGTCCCCCCCAACAGAATGTCTCCCTGAGGGCAAACACAGGTTCATTTTTGTCTATCCCCATCCTCTCACACAGTGCCTAGGACAGAGCCGGCTCTTCATAAATGGTGGCTGACCAGTTAACTGGACTTGAATAAATTAATGAATAACTTATATAGCGTATAAAATATAACAAATAATAAATTAATAAATTAATTTCAACAAGTAAAATGTCATGACTTTTCCGTTCCGTGGCTCCAGTTCCCTCCAAGTCTCCATGAGGATTTTTCCTTGGCCTCTTCATTCCCACTTTTCTTCTTAATAGGGTCATAGTTGATATATATCCTGCTTTTCTCATTCTCTTTTCACTACCTTTTTTCAAATCTTTCCAAATGTCCTTATATGCTTAATGCTCAACATTTCTTAAATCAGTGGGCCAAAATGCATTTAATTATTTTCCTATTGCTGAATATTCACATTACTTCCATTTTTTTTCAATTACATATAATTCTATGAAAATCTTCAAAAGAGGTAGTTTTTCCAAGTTATTGATGATATTTTCTGGTTATGTTTCTAATAACAAGATTACTCAGTCAAAGGTATAATTATTATTTTGTAACGTACTGCTTCTTGCCAGATGGCTCAATTAAAAGACTATAATTACAGTCCCAGTGAAGGGTGTAACTGATTCTTCATAACCTCACAAACAATGAGTTGTATTTTTTAATAATTTTTGCCAAACTGCAGGGTATGTGGCAGTTTTCACTTTTCATTTGCATTTTTAATTATTAAGTGGAACTTTTTGAAATTTCAAATAATTACTAACATTTTGGAAAACTGTCTATATTTTTCAGATCCTATTTTTTTTTAATTGAAACATTTATCTTTTTGGGAAACATACTAATTTCTATGAGTCATAAGCTCAGTTCATCTAAAAAGGGTCCAATTATTTAAGGTATCTAAAAACCCTCATGTGTGCCACTGATGTTCAATTTCTATTTTTTCCATTAGTAAACACAAAGAGACAACGAAAAATGAAATGTGCACATGTGGTTGCTGAAAAGCCAAAGCCCACCATGATGGAGCCATGATCATCTACAAAGCCAAAGGCCATCTTCTTTGGAGCTCCATTCTGGAAACTCGGTTATTTTCCTTTCCCCTGACAACTTTTTCTTCTTCTAACAGTCAGCTGAATTTCTATGGTTTGAGAGATAGCAACTGAATATGGCATTTGATTAGAGCCACCTTTGGCTGATTACATTCTCAAGGATCTCTTGACTCAGGCAGCTTAGAGTGATCATAATTACACACTTGTTGAGGGGGCCACATATAATGGCATGTTAAAAAAAAAACACTCTATTCGTCTTTTCCTTTATGAGATAGATAAAAAGATATCTGGGTAAATTCTGCAAAGGGCAACCCACTCTAGGTCGGTTGGCTAAAGAGGACTCTGTCAGTGGCAGATGAGGGCAGACTTTTCTCAATGAAGACCAAAAAACACACACATAATGCAGCAATCTGTTTTTTAAATAAATAAAGTGAGACTCTAGGGTGATGGAGAATTCTGACCATGTCCCTCTACTATTAGCCAGTGGGGCTGCCACAAAGAAAGGGCTAGGCAATGGTGTCCTTTCCAGAGCTAAGAAAATGTCTCAGGAGATGACTACCCTAAGCCCGGAAACAATGACCCAATGGGAGACAGGGAGAAATGCCCAAAGAAGGCAGGAGATCTAAGAAGTTACATAGCAGTAAAACTCTGGTCAAATAATGATAATAGCAGACATTTGGGTGCTGAATTTTTTTTTCTTAATTTGCACTTTTAATGCTATACCATTGAAATTAGCAAGAGAATATGGAGTTTGATAAAATAACAACAAAATTGATTTGGGAAGTTGTATGATGCTTTAACGTTGGCAAAATGACATATAGTGGGATGTGCGTGCATGTGTGTGTGTGTGTGTGTGTGTGTGTGTGTGTGTGTGTGTTCAAATTTGGGTTAAGGTTTTTAAAGAAAATTGTTTTATCTTTTGATTTTTACATTATCTACATTTCTAAATATGTTCCCACCCTCACACTCTCTCAGAGAAGGGGAGAAAAATGACAAAGCAAAATTAAGGCAGGCAAAAAAGGGTAGACAACCAACAATGCATTTATTAAGTGCCTATTATATGCTGGGAATACAAAGAATAGTAAAAAAAAATTATGAACATTATTCAAAAGGCAGGTTCCATCTACTACCAGGTACTGGCACTTGCCCATTTCTGTTTAATTAGTTTGGGGAAATTTACCCCTCTGGTGGTTTGTCCAGGCTTTTGGGGAGGGTTGGCCTTCCTTGGGATGCAACCCCTATCAACAAGCATTTACTGTAACATGAGCCAGGCAGGTCTGGAGGACATGAGGACAAAAATGAAGCTGGCCACATCCTCAAGAATATTCCTTTCAACTGGAGGGAGGGAAGGAGATACGAGGTGAGGGCTTCCATCCTCCCTCCCCCGCTTTCATTTTCAAATCTAACGTCCTATGACCCTCTGTCTTTCTGCTTGAATTTATAGTGAATTTATACTTAGCACAGCGTCTGGCACACAGCAAGCATTTAATAAATGACTGCTGACTGTATACAGATGACTAAGTAAGAAAAATTACAAAGAGAGATTATATATAGTAAAGACAAAATCTAGGGAAGAGAGAATAGTGACAGGGGCAGGAAGCTATCAAGGAAAGATCACTGAAATCATACCAAATTAGGTTACTCAGAAGGGAAAGGGGGAAGGAAGATTAGATAAACTCTTACAATTAGAAGGGAAATGGTTAGAAAAAGATTGTTCAGCAAGGGAGGGTAGAATAAGGGCTATTCTTGGCACCCTTGATAACAGCTTCCTGGGAGTTCCAATACAGCTGCAGATACTCCAACCAGATAGAAAGGAAACCATTTACACAGTCATGACAGTGATGAGAGAACCAGACTGGAAAATCTGGGCAATGGTCCTCCATCTCACTCAGTAAAACATTTCCAAGAGTATGGAAAGATCTAATCCTAGACTCGATCTTCCTCTGGGTCATTTCCATGATGACCTGGCTCTGTCTGCCGCTCTGGCTTTTCCAGCTGCCCATGAAATTAGTCTACTCCCTTCAGCCAACCCTAACCCCTACCATACTATTTACAGATCGGGTAATCTCCAGGTCACCAAGTCCTGGAGATGGAAGGAACCTTAACACCCATCCAGTACGCCCTGTCCCTGATTGGGGAAAGAGGAGGCCAATTCCTGATTTTATCAATAAGGAGCGGTCAGAGAAGACAATAACTTATATAGAGACTCAGTCAATTAGGGAACACTGGAAGGCAGGGAAAAATGACTCCTCCACTACATGGCACAGAGTTGTTTGTAGAGAGGAAGGTGCTTTATCATTTTAATCAAGATAAAGTTGATAGTAACACAAACCCTGTCCTTCAAGTCACATTGGTCTACTCAATGATTTCAGGGAATGTCTGGCATCCCCCACCCCAATTCTCTCTCTACACCATCCTTACCTTGATCTCACCCCTCCACCTGCATCTGTCTATCCCAATTCCACCCCTTCTTCAAGGCTCCATGTAGAAAATTATTAACTATTACATCCACAGCAGGTTGCTAATTAACTAAATCCTTGTAGTCCTGTGGGAACAGCACTAACAATAGTAGCCTGGGTTAAAATAATCAATCAAATCAACAATCTGTAAGCACCCATTATGTGTACGAAATCATGGGTATGGAAAGAAAGGTAAAAATAGACCCTCGTCTCATTCCAATGGAGAAACAACACATCTCTCTCTCTCTGTCTCTCTGTCTCTGTCTCTGTCTCTTCTCTTCTCTCTCTCTCTCTCTTTCCCTCTCTCCCTAGAGAAGACACTGGGGGGAAGAAACATGTAAAAAGTAAGCATAAAATATACACAGGGTGTCTGGGTTTGGGGGGGGGATTCTTGGTTTGCTTGTTTCTTTTAGTTGAGGGCAGACAAGTGCGAACAACTGGGAGAGGGGCAAAGGAAAGCTTGATGTAGGAAGTATTACCTAAGCTGGTCCTCGAATACAGTTAGAGCTCCCAAGATGATGGAGAACATTCCAATCGTGGCGAATGACCTATACACAAGGGTAGGAGGTGGGCTGCTCCCATCTTTAGTGTATGTGAAACTAGCTAAGAGAGAAAATAACCAATTCCAATGGTGCTAAATTGTTAATTGTTGTATTTTAAACCCATCATGATGTGCTAAGTTAAGGTCCCCATAAAAAAAAAAAAACATGTAAGAGCCAATAGCAGATAAATGAGTTTTTGAAATATATGAACACAGATACCAACTTCCCCAATGACTGATGGGCATTGGCTATAATAATACACACACACACACACACACACACACACACACACACGCACGCACACGCACACGCACACGCACGCGCACGCGCGCAGAAATTCAGGTAGAAGCCAAGCCCTGGCTTTTTTTTTTTTAAATAACCTAAGAACTAAGGGAGTTCAGAGCACTTTAGGAATCCAAGTGTATTGAGCTGTAGAGGGCTGAAATGGCTGGAAGAAAGAAGGGATTATTATCGAGCAGAGAAACCCAAGTACTTTCTTTATTCAGAAAACAAAAGCAGAAAAATAAAGCTATGGCAAGTGAGTTCTCTATCCCGACAGCAGACAAGACTGTTTTTCAATTGTCACTAAAAGCAAAAGCTCTTTTTTTCATACAAAGGATGATATTTTTTTTAACAGAAGCATCCCCTTTTCCCCTCCTATCTACATAAAAATGACAGAGCTCAAACTTACTATGACATTAGATGATGAAAATTAAACATTGTCCTTTTACTGCAAAAACGCAAACAGACCTGAGTACCCTGCCAAGAACTATTTCTAATTAGATCCAGATCCCTTCAGGACAGCAACAGGAGGGGCCGAAGCAGGGAAGTCTGGGGATTCAAGAACGTCCTTAGGACTTTGGCTCTTCATTTGCCCCCGTGTAGAGCTGATTTCTCATGTCCCTTGCACAGCTGAAAGGGATTAAGGATTTGGTAAATACTCTTCTAGGTAAATTATTGGTGGTAGGAGGGCGGTCCAAAATCTGACCCCCCAAGTGTTCTCCCCCACTGGCAGTGCCCAAGGCCTGCAATCTCCATCAGTAAAGTCATGGATCTGGGTCAAGACATCATGGCTACAACAGGACCTTTTAAAACACTTTTCAAAGAGACCGATGTTGGTGGAAACAGCCCACGGAGCCTGTGATGGAGAGAGTTCTGGCCTGGGAGGCAGGCTGAGCTTGGCTCTGGTGGTAAATGGCTGAGGGACCTTGGGTAAGTGGACTCACCTCTACTGGCCTATGCTTCCTTGTCCCTCAAATGTAAAGCTAAGTTGGTGGCCATAGCTTACCTAATTAGAGAGCCGGCAGCTTGGAACGCAAAGAGAGCCATGAAGGGGAGGGGAAAGAAAGGAAATATTCTGACACAGGGGGTGGGGATAAGGCTGAAAATAAGTATTCTGGAGAAGGGCACAGTCAAGTTCTTTAGTGGAGCATGAGGGCCAGCACTGGACACTTGGCCTTCACAGGACTATGGTTTTAAACTAACTTGCTGTGTGACTTTAATCAAGTTACATAAGCTTTTTGCCTCTGTTTCCTCTTCTGTAAAATGGGAGTAATAGGAGTACCTTTCTCCCAAGGTTGCTGTGAAGATTAAATGAGATGTTTGTAAAGAAAGGTGCCTAGCATGTAATAAATGGCATAAAAATGTTAACTATTATTAACTGCTATTATTTAAGAGCTAGAAAGAACTTTCAGGACAATCTACTGCAACCTCGCCTCTCTTCACAGCTGAGGATCTGAAGCCAGGTCCCCAACCCCAAATCCAGCACCCCTTTCACTGAACCCCTGGAGGAGTAGTGGGGAAAGGCAAACAAAATGCAGTGCATTTAACAATTCTACCCATGGCCTTGATTACAGTCAATAAGTGGAGGAAACTGGTTGGGAGAAAAAGAAAAAAAAATCTGAGTTCCAAATTCTCCTCTCTGCAAATAAGCAGAATAATTTCTAAAGTACTTACTTAGAAAAAGCTTCATAAGGTGAAATTTGGGGTTCACAGAAATGGAACTGACTAGTCTGGCTGGTGTGTGATTCACAAAACAACTAAAATGTATTTGTCAGGATGGTGCAGTACCCAATTCCTTGGAAAGTATTTCACTACATCAGCATAGCCTTAAGGAATGGAATATATAAAGAATAAAAAAAAAAAATACTGGGAGACTTGAATCATTACTGGGTCATAGATTTAGAGATGGAAGTGACCTTTGGAGGTCACTAAGTACAATCTTATCCTACAGATGAGAAAACTATGGTTGAGAGGATTAAAACTTTGCCCAAATAATTTTTTTTTAAAGACTGCATCTCCATTTTAAGGAAACTTGGCATTGGGAAAACTGTCATTTATAAAATAAATAAGGTGACAATTAACCAAAGACAGAAGAAGTCTTTATAAGAAGCTATACCCCAGGGCCACTTTATATAACAAGCTCCTTTACTACATTTTAGATCATCCCATCAAAAAATAACATGTATATGTGGCTTGTCTGCATCTGTCAACTCTATAAAGTTTGGCTACAGGAAGGATGATGCCATTTGCAATGGCTCACGTGTACTGGGTGGCTAGTCAGAAGCATACCCAGACCTCACACCCATTGGCAAAGCTGGACACTAAAGGAAAATGATGAATGTGGGCAGAGGTGGGGAATGGGTATAGCCATTGTGGAAAGCAATTTGGAACTATGCCCAAAAGTTACTGGTCTCTGCCATCACTATGGATTTATATTTTCTGGCAAATGGAAAAGGAATTCAAAACTCATGCACTACAGATAGGTTCAATGGATGTATTTCATTTTGAATGATACTTTAATCTATAAAAGTACTCTCCTCCCCCCGCCCCCGCACTACCAGAGTAGGAAAGAGATATGAGAGATTTTTTAGTAGTTTTATAGCCACAATTCATTGTATCCAATAGAATTCAGCACACATTTAGAAGATGTCTACTATGCACAAAACATTATCCTAGCCACCAAGGAGGTAAAGTTCAAAAACAGACATAGTCCCTGACCTCCAGGAGCATTTATTCTTGCAGGTATCATATGTACAAGGGGGCAGGACATGGCATATACAGGTAAGTGCTTAGAGAAACATGTCCATTACAAAGCAGACAATATTTCTTTGATCAGGAAGATCCAGAAAATCTCAAAGGCACTTTTACATTTTCTTTTCTTGTTTGAACACTGAAGCTGAGAATAGCTGTAAGAAAATTCAGGCATAAATGTATGTAACATGACTAAGGCATATCCCATTTTTTAGAATCTTGAAGAATCTCGGACTTGTTAGGGCTGGTTTCGTCACTTGGACTCCCACTACCCAGTCTAATGCCCGACACATAGTAGGCAATTGACCTCTGGATCTGTCCTTGGTCAGTTCTGTGGCACTTTCTCCGCTCTGTCACTGTGCATCAGGCAGTAGGGCTGGCTCACTCCCTGCCCAGCCCTTCACAATGAGCCACTTTTGCCCTCCCTTTTCAGATGGGCATGCTCTTTTTGACGGCTTCCTACATACATTCCCCCCTTCTGTCCTCGGGCTTTCATGGCTTCCAAAAACAGAAAAATACAACCTTGGGCTCCCTGTGTCACCTCCTACCACCCAGCTCTGAAGTGGACTCTGCTTGGGTGGCTGGTGACTCCTCATTCAATTTTGCTGTAAATCATTTTCTGACCATTTAGAGCCTGTGATTCTGATTTGGTGAAGCTAGTTTCTCATGTCTGGGCTTTTTTTCCCCATTTATTACATAAAGTAAATAGCTTTTTTGGTTGAACACATGGGTGAACACACAAAGGCCTGGAATAGAGGTTTCTTTAGTTTTTCTCTTTGAAAATAGAATGAGAAGACTGCATAGGCTTTTTTCTTTAATTAAATTTATATTGATATATTTTGTTTTTACATCATCAAAAGTTTTTTCCTATGTACTCTCTGTCCTTTCTCAGAGAGATATTCCTTAGTAGTAAAAGAAATTTTTAAAGAAAAAAATGAGAAATTAGAGGAAAAAATAATCAAAACCAATCAACATAATTAAAAGAATATGACAATACAGGTAATATTCCACAGATGGAACGGGTTTTTTAAAATGTTTTTTTTCAATTAGTGAGCATTAATTTTTTTCTCTCTCCCATGTCCCCCTCTTCTCCCACAAAAATAAAAAGAAAGAGGGGCAGCTAGGTGGCACAGTGAATAGAGCACTAGCCCTGGAGTCAGAAGAACCTGAGTTCAAATCCGGACTCACACACTTAACACTTACTAGCCGTGTGACCTTGGGCAAGTCACTTAACCCCAATTGCACTGCCTTCCCCCCTCCAAAAAGAAAAAAGAAAAAAAGAAAAAACTCTTTGTAAGAAATATGCATAGTCAAGCAAAGCAAACTCCCATAACAGCTATGTCTCCTTGTGCATGTCTCCAAGGAAATGGGTAGCGTTCTTTGTCATTGGTCTTTTGAAATCAGGAAGGATCACTCTGTTGATCTGAGCTTTCTAAGTCTTCCAAATTTTTTTTTACAACGTTGTCATAGATGATATGAATTTTTCTCCTGATTCATTTTTATCAGCTCATACCATTCTTCCCAGATTTTGCTGAATCTGTACCCATTATCATTTCTTATGACACAATATCATCTCATCATGTTCATATACCATAATTTGTTCGGCTGCTCCCCAATGCAAAAACAGTTACTACAAATATTTTTGTATACAAAAGACCTTTTCTTCTTTCTTTGATCTCTCTTAAGTAGAGACCTAGCAGTGGTATTAATGGGTCAAAGGGCATGATCTATTCAGTAACTTTTTGGGTATAGGTCCAAATTACTTTCCATAATGGCTGTACCCATTTCCCACCTCTACCCACATTTATCATTTTCTTTTTGTGTCCAATTTTACCAATGGGATGGGTATGAGGTATAGGCAGGCTTCTGACCAGCCACCTAATACACTCCCTCACTACCATGTGAGCCACTGCAAATGGCATCATCCTTCCTCCAACTTTATAGAGTTGACAGAGGAAGACAAGCTGCATATAAATGTCATTTTTTTAATTGGATGACCCAAAATGCAGCAAAGAAACTTGTTATATAAAGTGGTCCTGGGCTATAGTTTCTTGCAAAGCTTTCTTTTGTTAACTGCCACCTCATTCATTTTATAAATAACAATCTTCCCAATGCCATCTCCACTTAAAATGGAGATGCAGTGATAATCGTCTTTTTTTTTTTTCAATTTGGGCAAATTTTTTAGTTCTCTGGGTCTCAGTGCTTTTGTCTGTAAAATAAGATTGGATTTACTGACCTTCCATCTCTAAAAGGCACAGAAAAGGGATAAGTCAATAGAAGAGATCAATGGCGGAAGATGATAAGAAAGGTCATTGCAAAGACCAGTGAGAACAACCAAAGCAGTGACCACTAAGGGAAACCAGCCAGATCAGTGACAGACAGCTGATAGGAGGCTAAGGATATACCGTGTGGGCCTAAGCAAAGAACGGATAAGACACTGGTCTCACTGGTGCCATGCTTTAGCCCAATGTGCTAACCACTAACAGACAATGAATTTTATATATAAACACTGGTTTTATTCAGCACCCTTCTGTATATTTTCAACAAAAGTTTTATCTTTAAAAAAAATCAACTCAGACATCTCTTGATACTTCAGGAAAATTGAATAGAACAGGTAAGATTCAACCTGCATGAAACAGACTAAGCCTTGTTATAGTAAAATAAAAGGCCATTTGTTGACTCTGCTCAGAACACTCTTACATGAAGAGTAAGTAAAGTCTTGTGGAAATGAATGTTGAAAATGAAAATACAGAGAAAATAACAAATTTTTTTTAAAAAAAGTAAAGTTTAAAGCCACAAACATCCATCCCCTAAATTTACAGATTGGTACTGCCCAGCTATTTTCATTATCAGGTTGTACAAATTCCCTCCATCCTCTCTCTCACAGCTCTAACCTGTTGAGCTCCATCTCCGTTCACTAGATGAGGCATCATGGCGACCTCTCCACTCAGCAATGGCGGCAGTTCCAGAGGGATTTGGTCGGTCATCATCATGGTGACGTACATTCATGGAGAGTTTTACTCAACTGGCTTCCTGCAAGAGGAAAAAACCCACCATTAATAAGACAAACTAGTGCCTTGCTTCAGAAAAGGATCAGGTCTAAAATCAAAACCGATCCATTCACTTAGGGATTCCCTTGTTGGGATGGAAGGTGGAGTAGGGCAAGGCACTCAGGAGGTCTACATCCCAGCCCATGTATCTCAATGTGTTAAACAACCATAGGTCACATACACTGGGAGCATTTCATCACCTATAAAATAACATCAGGTCTATTTGTCATGATTCCTCTATAGCTAAAATAAGATAGCTGACATTGGATAAGAGAAAAGAACTACATCATGAGAATTATCATTTTCAAGCAGATCACCCCAAAGTGAAAAGACAGAACAAAATCCGAAGTCCTACAAACACACGCACTTTTCTCATCACAATCAACACAACGTTCGCAGACAACTTATAGGAACGGGTAACGAAAGGTTCATTAGCGATGCTGCCCTCATCCATGACTTTCCATCCCCAACATCGGTAATTAATCAAGTACTGCCTTGAGGTACTTATAGCGAATCTTTGCTCAGCTTCTTTTTTAACTGTTCATTAACCCTAAGCACTTAGTTAAAGCCCCACTGTCCCTATTCCCATCAGGCCTAGTATCTATGTCTATATGCTGACTCATGGCATCCCTTATTCTTATAACACGGTCATTCCCTGACCCATGGAAACATGCTCTCTTCCTCTGTGAATTTCTCACAGTAATTAACTTCAAATCAAACATTCATTGTGCTCCTACTGCATGCACACAAGACTGTGCCCAATTCAGGAGATTAAAAAAAAAGTCTCAGAGCTCAAGGAGCAGAAACTCAACTGGGCCCCTCTCTCCTTTTTGTTCATCTCACTTTCCCCAGTATTACAGTTATTGACTTTCCCTGCAAAAGTCATAAGCAATTGAACAATGGAGTTGATCGATCAGTCAATAAGCATTTATTACAGGCCTACTATGTGCTGGAGATACAGATATAATGAATGAGACGATGCCTATTTGCATGCAGCTTATATCGCAATGGGGGAGAAAGCATAAATATAAACAAAATAAATAAAGGGAATAAGGGGATGCAGAAGGTGGTGCTTGAGCTAAGTCTGGAAGGAAGAGAAAGGACAGCTTCCATTCCACTAAAGGTCCTTATTTCCTGGTTAGAGATTCTGTGCAGCAGAGCTGAGGAGGGAGGGCATTCCAGGCATGGGTGACAGTCAGGGCAAAGACATGGAGAGGGGAGATGGAGGGTTGTGAGCAAAGACCAGAGAGATTGCCCATAAGGCTGGATTGTGAGGTATAGGAAGCGGAGCAATGTCCAAGTTAGGTTGGGGGGGAGGAGGATGTCCTAGGTCTGAAGCACTAAAAGACCCCAAACAGGAGTTTATATTTTATGCCTCTGAAGTTGAGTTGAGTGGACCCACAAACCACAGTCAGAGCTGTGGTCAAGGAAAATCATTCTGGGAGCAGCATGGACAAAGGGCTAAAGGAAGAGCGGCTTGAAGCAGAGAAACCAAGCAGAAGGACTTAGTGACTTAGTAAGAGTCCAAACCAAGGAGGCTGACATGTGAGGAGAGGAAAGGGGTCAGATGGAAGAGATGCTGTTTTGGGGATGGATTCAGTGAGGGAGAAAGAAGGGACAAGAATAACCCCATGAAGAACCTGGGAGGTCACACCCCCCCTAGGGATAGTGATTGTTGACTCAACACATACAGGGAAGACTGGTAGAAAATTGGGTTTGGAATTCAGTCAGTCAAAAAGAGCCTACTATGTGCCAAGCACTGTGTGTGTTGAGCACTGGGGATAAAGGCAAAAACCACAGCTCAATTTGGACACTGTGTATGTGATTTGTCTCTGGGGCATCCGGACTGAAATGTCCAAAAGGCAAATATACGGGAGATGAGCTGGATACATACAAATATAATATATATGTGCATGCATACACACATACATATATACATACACACATATATACATATCTCTGCATAAAGATGAAAATTGGCTGCTGGAAGCCCATGAAGTGTGTACAGAGAGAAGATTAGAGGACCTAGGACAAGCCTTAGAAATTGCCAGTTTGGGATCATATATATAGAGGACCTAGGACAAAGCCTTGGAAATTGCCAGTTTGGGATCATATATACCCCCAGAGCCAAGCACAAGACTTTACACAAGGTAGCTAACTTTAAATATACTTGTTGAGAAATTCATTCAAAGCTCCTTGGGAGCAGCTCCCTCCCTGTCCTCGCCACCTGATGACTTGACATGGACCCTTGTGTCCCTAAACATGAGGAATCGTCCTATGGACCCTCAGGTTCTAACCATCCTCATGCAGTCCTCTTGATAAGAGCCCTCTCAAAATCTAGCTAGGCTGTTCCCCTAATAATGATCTTTTGTGGGGCCCATAGGGAAATCCTTTCTAACTGGCAGGACCTAGCTGAGCTTGGGATCTTGCTGCCCAAAGCCAAAGAAGATGTGCTGATTTTCATTCTCATGAACAAGTAACAAAAGGAGGCAATATTTGGTCAGTGCTTCTGTCTCCAAATACAGATTGGGCCAACTGAGGCAAAATGGTTGGCAAAGCCTTCATGGCCCTTCTTTCAGATCCAAGTGTAGTAGAAATGAATGTGGCTTATTCTTACTGATAGAAAATTTTCTTGCTGAACAAGAAATATAGAGATCTAAAATTCCCTCCCAAGTTTTGGAAACCAGTAGAGGAAGATGGAAGAATCAATTCCTGGATTGGAGATTGGGTGGGGGTGAAGGTGGGGGGGAGAGAACAGGGGATGGAGGGGGAATAGAAGGAGGGAAAGGGTAGGAGAGCAGAGGGGGAGGAGGAACAGAGCAGGTAAAGGGGAAAAGAGGAGGAAGAAGGGACAGGGAAGGAGGAAGAGTAGGGTGGGTAGGAGAGTGGATAGAGGAGATTAGAGGAAAGAAGGAGAAAAGAGCAGGAGGAGGGGGAACAGAGCAAGGGAAACGGGGTGGCCTTGGAGGTAGGTAGGGAGCAATCACCAGCTACTTATTACAGCCTCATTTTTAGAAGCTAATTATCTTAAGCACCATTGGATAAAGTCTTGTCCCAACTAGGGTAAGCACGTTTTCTAATAGCAAAGTCTAATAATCCAGCATTAACAGGACCAGCCTGCTGTTTTATGAGACAATTACTCCATTCCTAAGTAAATCAAAGTGCAAAATCCAAAGCCAAGTCACTTTTTTGCCCAGCAAAGCAGATGGATACACAGTATTTCTGTTTCTGGTAATACTACAGTCACAAATGGAAGAAGTATCAGAAAGAAAGCAATGAATGTCCCTCCTTCCACTTGTCTACCTGGGGTTTCCGCTCTCCCCCCACTTTAGAATGGACACTAAGGCTGGAGGGCAGAGGTCATTTAGGGCTTGGAGTCTGTATCCTCAGGGCCCAGCATAATCCCAAACACATTCACAAGATCATCAACTGTCACTTTACACCTGGAAGGCACCTTAGTCCAACCCCCTCCATTTAGAGTTAAGGAGTAAATATTTGCTTAGTTTAACTAAATTCTAACTAAATTCACATCATACTCTGTTCTTCCTAAGAAAGGATAAGGACTATCCTCTTTCCAGACTCAGACACCACAGGGCAATAGAATGAGAGCCAAAAGCCATCGCATTTTACAGATGAGGAAACAGACCCATCAAAATTAAGTGTCTTTTGTGAGGTCAAAAGGGCAGGAAATCAGCAGGACTGGAATATAAGCCCAGATCTTCTAACACCAAGCCAATACTCTTGGATTGAGTGTTAGAGCTTGGATATACACCAGTATAGGTGTTCATTTTAAATCATTCTTTCTCCATGCAGCAGCAACCACAATGGCATGCCCAGGATGGCTGCTAGCACAGGTTCTTAGATCTGCTTTACTAGGAATGATAGCTGTTTGAGGGGTCAACAGTCTTTTTAAAACACATTCACTAGTTCAAGGGAAAAGTCAGAGCCCTGAAAACTTTAGAGAAAATACAAACAGAGAAATAAAGACAAAACAGGGCTCTGACTGCCTGAATCAACTCTACACTTTACATTCATCCCTGGATAGAGAGAGACTTTACATCTGAGCTGGTGGGGAGCTCTGAACATGTGGCCACTCAGAATCTTGACCAGGGAATCACAAGATTCTTCTGAGAAGCAAGCTCCTAAAGCAAAATACCAACTCAGAGTATGTATACACTTCTCAGAGCCAGCCCTCCCCACTCCCTCCCTCCCTCTAAAAGCAAGCCTCTCCCTAAGCAAGCTTCCTTTAATAGGCTCCACCTGATCTTAAATCCCATTAACATTACACTCCAACAATTCCAATACCCAGAATTGATACCTAGGGCCATAATGCACTTAGCAGCATCTACAGGGACATTCAGACATAAATAATCTTTATGCTGGAGTCTATGTATTAACTTTAGAGTACCATATGTGTATCCCTACTGCTGATATAAGCATCAGCTGCAGAGTGACTAGCATGTGATAGGTCCATAATAAATTCTTAACTGACAACATTGCTATAGCCACCATCAACCAATGCAAAATTCCCTTTCCCCCCAATATATACAATATCATAGTTTTGCTAGACTAGAAATCACAACTCCCCAAAGTAAAGGAGGGGAGCTCAGGTCTAAGGGTAGCATAATGGGGCTCAAATATTGAAGAAACATCAAGGGCATTAGGAGATGGGAGGACTGAAATTAGGATTGGGAAACAGTGGGAAATCCCCAGAGTTGACAAATCTCCTGGAGGTCTACAAATCTCCAACGTCACACTCAGCAAAACATCTAGTCAGCCAAAGTCAGCCCAACATCTCAACCCATCAACCAATGAGAGTTTCCAACTCAATTTATAAAGTGATCTTCCCTCCCTTAAGAAAACAGGCATCCACCTTGGTACCTAACTAAGAAATAGTGAGGAAGAATAGTGGATTTGGAGGGCGTGCCTTCAAATGTGTTTGGGGGCAAGTCACTCTCTCTCTAGCTGGCAGCCTCATAATCTGAGAAATGAAAGGACTGGGCTTGATGTCTCTTCCAGTTCTAAATCCTTAATCAGGATCTGACTGGACAAGATGATCTCCCAGACACTTTCCTGATTTCTCCAGGAAATGTCATTTCTAACCCAATCTCCCCTCCCCAACAATAACAACAAAAATCCAGCCCCTATCTGGTATGTATTTTTTTCTATTTATTTATCTGTGTTTTCTATAAGTAGAATTTAAGCTACTTGAGGACAAGGTCTGCTTCATCTGTATCTTGGCATTCCTAGCACCCAGCACAGTGCCTTGCACAGAGCAGGTGTAAATAAACCCTTACTGAATTAACTGAACTAAGTTGAACTAACGTAAAACCTGTGACCCAACAGAAAAATGCTACCTGTCTTTTCCAGGTAACTTTCTTTGCATACATCTTGTCTCATGAAGTAGAAGACAACTAAAAGTTGTATTTTCTCTAGGGCCTAAATGGATTATTTATCAATTACTTGTACATATGTACTAGCTACCATAGACAACTAAGAAAAAAATTCTACATTAAACTCCCCTTCAAAAGTCTATTATAGCAACTGACTTGTATGCTTTTTATTCAGACTAATATAAACTGGTTTGGTGTCTTTATACTTAGAGTGTCTAGTGCAATGTCTGGAACACAGTAGGCACTTAATAAATGCTTATCAAATGAATGAATGATTTTACCTTCCTTTTCTCTTAGCCAACTACTACCTGAAATTCCAAGCCCTGCCTTCTAAGAGTTCATAAGAGGTAGACCAGACTCTGTCTCTATGGGAAAAGAGAGAAACAGATGCAAACAAACGATACTGTGTCCTCTCCCCATACGATGTGAATGGAGTTTCTGTGTCCCTAACAGATGCAGCTGATGCTTTCGCCCATCCAGAAAGCAAGCGGACGTACGGGGAATGTGGGGTGACCATCTCCAGGCAAGGAAGTGACCTTGTAATTACACAGAGAAATGCTGGACAAGCTCTGTAGTGTCACTGCAGAGAGAAGCAAGGCTAGAGGGAGAGGAGGACCAACAAGGGAAAGGGGGAAGGCAGGAAGGAAGGAGGATACTGGGGAAGCTGTGTAAATCCCTTTTCCAACAAAGAACTACACATTCGTTTTAATCAAAAGGGTGTTTTCTAGGCCAAAGGAATCTTCTCAGTTGGATCCATGGGCTTCACCAGACTGGGCTAACAGGGTCGTCTATGACCCCTTCACAAAAAAGGATGGAGACCTTATCTAAGAGTTCTTTGTGCCCACACTGTGCTTAAAACTGCGTTTACTTCTTCCCTGGGTGAAATGACAGTAAGCCCAACATTGCCATCACCCAGCTTCACTCTTAGAAATGAGGCAAATTAGTCTAATCCGTAGGCAGAACTCATCACTACCACCTTCCTCTACTAATATGACCAAATGAGGCAAAGTTCCTTCCTTCTACCCAAAGAGATAGTTAGACAAGCAGGGTCTTGATCCCTGGTCTTTGGGGAAGCAATGGTCCCCTAGTGCTCTTGGGACCCAGATCACAACATGGTCCTGTGGAATCAACAGTGACTCACACAGAGGACAAAGATGCCCGCCACAGCTAGTAAGAAGGTGCCACGCCTTCCCTCCAATGGGCCTCTTCATAATAACATGTCTGGCTAGAGCACATGGAAAGAGCCAGATCCAACCAGGTCAACTCCAATCAGAAGCCAAAGTCTTTTATAAGGCTGTAGGCCCAGGAGAGAGGAGGGGGGCACTGCCTGGTTCGAACAATCCCCAGGTGTTTCCTTTCTCCTCAGTGAGACCTGTGAATGTGTGTTTCTTTTTCTAATCTAGAGTTTTAACAGCCAGCTTTGTGGGGTTTTCATTCATTGACCAAGTGGTGGCCAATCTTTCTCAGCAAGCATCCTTGATTGGGCATCAGGGAGCCAGGAAGCTTTTTATACTAGTGATTGCTCTTGTTTATTCCTGTCTAACCCTTCCTGACCTCGTGGAGACTTTACTGTCCAAGGATACTGGAGTGGTTTGCTATTTCCTTCTCCAGTAGATTAAGGCAAACAGAAGTTAAGTGACTAGCCCTGGGTCATATGGCTAGTAAGTGTCTCAGACCCGGTGTCCTATCCACAGAGCCACCTAGCTGACCCTTTCCCAGGGATACAGCCAGTCAACAGCCCCCATGCTAGTGCTGTGCTCTTGTGTTCTTGTGTCTGCTCTTAAAAGTTCTTCTAACTCCACCCTCACTTCTTTCTACTATGAACGAGTTACACTTTTAGCAGAACTACAATCCAACTCTTCTCCCTTCTGTTTTTGCTGCTGCAGACCTCAGGAAACCATTTCATCTCCCTTGTTAGTATGATATGTAAAAGGAATTCTGTGCAAGGGTCCCCTGTGAACATAATACCAGAATGTGCATGTGTATGTGTTTATATGTCTGGTAGGCAATAAAAAACCAAGGGGAATCAATAAACCCATAAAAGGGGACTTGGTTCATGGATCAAAGGAAACTAGCTTCAGCCAGCACAAGGGTCAAGGTTAGAAAACCACAAGGTCCAAGGTATAGACAAGACAATACGGTCTGCCTTTGGAAGCAATAGCATCAGAAGTTGACTGGTAGAGGCGGAAGCAAGGTCATGAAAACAACTATGGGGAGGAAGAAATATAGGACTTGAATCATGGCAGTATGCACTTACTACATGCCTATGTTCCAGGCTTTGTGACAAGCACTGCAATACCTAAGAAAGGAGGAAGTACAGTCACAGTTTTACTACTGTGAGGAAAAAAGTTTTGGCCCTTATATAAATGTGCACTCCTAAGAGCATTCAATAACTATGCTGGGCATTGAGGATACTGACACAAAGTGTAGAACAGCAGATCTCTTGCCCTCAAGGAGCTTAGATTCTTTTTATTTATTTATTTTTTTCCTTTTGGAGGGGGGAAAAGCAGGGCAATTGGGGTTAAGTGACTTGTCCAAGGTCACACAGCTAGTAAGTGGTAAGTGCCTGAGGCAGGATTTGAACTCAAGTCCTCCTGATTCCAGGGCCCGTGCTCTATTCACCATACCACCTAGCTGCCTCAGAGCCTATATTCATTTAAGGGGAAACAACATGCATGGGGAAAAGTAAATACAGAATACATGCAAAATCAAGACCAAATTCTCATCCGTGGCTCCAGAAAGTTGCTTTGCTGATGAATCAACTGAATTTAGCACAGGCTGAGTAATAAAACTGACCAAATGTGCTCATTCTTGTATGATTTTACTCCACTTCCCAAAAATCTTCAATGGCTCCCTTTTGCTTCTAAGTCAAAATACAAGGTCAGCATGACATTGAAAGCCCTTCCCAACATGCTCCCTCTTAGGTTTCCAGTCTTCTTCCCTTCCCTTTCCCTCCTTTCCAGTTAAACTGGCCTGCTAGCTGCTCCCCCATTCACCATATTTTAACTCTTGCTTCTATAACTTTGCCCACATGGTTTCTCATGTCTAGAACATATCCCCCTCCTCATCTTCCCCAGGTAGGAGCCCTCATTTCCTCAAAAGCCCAGCTCAAATGCCACCTCTGACCCAAGGTCTTTGGTAGGTGCTCTCTCTGCTTGAAATACTTTGTACCTCCTTTTGTATTTAGCTCTATTTGTACACACAGTGTTCCTTCTCAACAAATTTCTGCTGCTTCAGGGCAGAGACGGTTTCAATCTTGCCTATGTACCCCCAGCACCTAGCAGCACTGTTTCTGGCACATAGGAAGCATTTCATCATAGGCTCCTAGATCTAAAGCTAGAAAGAAGCCATCTGACCCAACTTCTGCATTTTACATATGTGGGAACTGAGGCCCAGAAAAGTGAAGTATCTGGCCCAAGGCACCAAGGGCAGTTACTTGCTGAGTATAAACCTTACTGATTTAATGAAATATCATGGCAGCAACTACAATGCCTCTGACAAATTTTAGAATCTTTTCTCCCACGCAAACACTATTCTAACAAGACTACATCTTGAAGTCTGGCTAGCCCACCTGTGTACCCCAAAGTTACCATTAATAATAATATTCATGCCCGGCATTCTGGCCAGAGAGCTGCCCTCAACCCAGGCAGGATAACCTGGATTCTAATACATCCTGGCAGCAGACCCCCTGCCGACAAACAAATGCCCTTGGCCACCCTCTAGGTTGCAGCGTCTGCCCTCTCTGCACCAGCTGACCAAACTTCCTCAAGGAAATTCTGTAGACCAGAATAACTAAAGGTCCCGTCCTGAAAGAAGGAAGAGGGACATATGGAGGAATGAATGACATGTAAAAACAGAAGCCATCAATTAACAGGAGAGAAACAGTCCCCCTCCCCCTTAAACAGATGAGGTAACTGAAGAAGAGATTAAGGGACTTAACCAAAGCCACCCAACCAGTATCCAAAACCAGGTCCTCCCACTCTTTCTGCTGAATATATTTTTCTCCCCTTGTACTTAGTAGCTCTCCCTCTGAACCCTCCACAGAAACAAGTTTCCATTCCATTCAAGACATAGAGTAAATGAAGAAACACCAGATGAAGCATTAGCACAATAATGATAAAAATCATGGTGCCAGATCCCATCAGCAAAGCCTTCTGCCCTTTCTACAAGTATTTTCCTCGCAAGAGCCACATTAGGAAGGTAATTAACAAAACCACACATGAAGAAAGAGTTTCAAAGTCTACGAAGTATTTCACAGACATCATACCAATACACCCCTGGGGGGCAGGCACTACCGTAATCCCCATTTCACATATTAGGGAAGAATTTGAGATCCAATGAGCTGCCCAAGGTCACCCAGCTGGGATCTGAAGTAGGATTTGAACCAGATCTTCCTGACCTGAAATCCGGCACTCCAACCTCTCCACCAAGCTACCTCTCCTAGGTATAAAGGAACATAACCACACGCACCTCATCTCCCAGAAAACTCTTTTACAGCATGTCTGGCTTTCACTCACCAGCCTAAGGTTTTACTCTAAACCCCCTTCCATACCATGTTTTAAGACTGACCTTGCTTCCATTGAAACCATGAGCCCTCACAACACTTCCCCTAACCACGTGTCCTAACTCCAAAACCACACGACTTCATGCCTCACCTAGCCCCATTCTGATGATTGACAGGAAGAGGACGCCACGTGAGCAATTGTGGTTAGCTTTCCCCTCTCCTTGGAAAATAAGACCTTTATTACCTGGCAGAAAGAGCCAGCCCTGAAAACACAGGAAGGGATTGTGAGCATCCCTCTGGCACCAAGAGGAACAGCCCCCCTCCTGTGGGGAAATGTTTAAGTCAAACTAGATACTGGCCAAAGCTGTTTAGAAAAATCGGGAAGAAATCTTAGAGTCTTGGTTGGCCCTGGACAGCCAGTCACCCACACTCCCTTTTGGGGGCAAGGAAGGGGGAATATTCTTCTATCTTTCACATGGTGGGGGGAGGACAGTGGGGAGGGCATCTGACATGGTGCCAGAGAATGACTGGGGCCAGGGGGGAACCTCTCACTCATCACACATTCATTCCTGTGGTCAAGTCTCACAGGATGAATCTGGGTCTGTGAGTCTAGAGAGGAGTCTCTAGTGGGAGCTGTTCCCCAGAGGCATGGGACAACAACTCCTCCCTATGGTTTCCCCTCTTAGACAGACAAGGAAACTGAAGCAGACAGACAGATTAAGGACTTCTCCAAAGTCACCCAGCCAGCTTGTGCAACCAGGTCCTCCAAATCCTCGCCTTGTACTTGGTGGCTCTCCTCCTGTACTCTTCATACAGATAACTTTCCACTGCTTTCAAGATACAGAGTAAATTAAGAAACACTGGATGAGGCATTAGCAGAACCTGATTCTCCAGAGATTCCCAGGGTCCTTTTCAAAGGCTCCAGCACTACCACAAAAGCAAGCTTTTCCGATGGAAAAGTCCTGACCCCAGGGTGAGACTATTCTAGGAGCAACTCTGCACCAGGTCTGCAAATTAGTACAAAAATGTCCCCAAGTACTCCCCCAGTAAGCCAGTGACCCCAAGTTTCCTTACTTATATTAATTCAAGATGTGAAGCAAGCGATACAGTATGAAAATTAAGTCCGTATGGGCCAGGAGACACCACCCCTAAGAGCCCCTGAAAGAACAGAGTGGGGCCACCATAACCCAAAGTGGGGCTGATTACAACCATACAGCATGACCCGATGGGTAAAATCCCAAGTCAGCACTTAACTACAGGAGCTGCGCCAACCTCTTTCTGCTGACACCCCTAAGAGGGTTCTGGGTAGGCTTAATTATGGAATGTCGCAAGAAAACTTTTGGCAAGTAGTAGTGATGAGAGGGCTGGTCGACTACAAGGGACTGGGTTGGAGATTTCCTTCACGAATTTCCATGCCTGGTCTTAAGAGCACACAAAGTATACAAACACGTTCATAATTTATGTGGGTCTATGGCAATTAGATAAATAACTTAATAGTCAGCCCATCAGAGATCCTCATCACTGTGTCATTAAAACACACATATAGATGCATATAGATCTCCTAAAAAGCCACGGGTTCTCTTCCAATAAAATATATATTGGCCAATTAATTTAACATAACCCGAATGGCATGGTGAGCTACAGACGTATTCTGCTTACCCCTTAATAAAATTCTCTTGTCTACTAAGAATTTGGGCTTTGTGGTTTGCAAAGAGACTGGTAAAAATCTGCTGTCTTCAATGACTTTGCATCTTCTGTTGCAAAAGCTATTTATGTCATCCACAGAAACTTACTGCTATTTATGGGACAGCAATTACTTAAAATATGCTGTCATCGGGGGGCAGAGCCAAGATGGCTGAGTAGAAACAGCGCGTCCAAGCCACGCTGCCCCCAGATTACCTCCAAACTATGTAAAAGGGGACTCTGAACAACTTCTGGAGCCCCAGCACCCACAGAACAACACAGAAAAGCTAACCTCCCACTGAGGACAGCCCAGCAGCCCTGCAGGAAGGACCAGCGTAGCGGTCTGGGAGCTGGCAGCACAGTGGGCAGAGTGCAAGGAGCCGAGCACAGGTCTGCCTGAGTTGAGGTTTTAGCCCCAGGGTGGCAGGGCCAGCAGCCAGCTGGAGGGACCACAGAACACCAGCAGCTGTGGCGATTCCAGAATTATCAACATAGACATGCCTAGGACAAAGTGAGAGGATAGTGCCCTATGGACTTTGGGACCAGTATTTGGGGAATGCATCGGCTTCCTCCCCTAGGGGCTAGAAGTTGCTGAGGAGACATGCCATTTTGTAGTTTTCAGAGGCAGCTCCAGCTCCTGGCCTGAGAACTGTAGGGAGATCCAGCGATCAGTATTGGGGGGGTAATCACTCTTGCTTTAACCTCCCTGGATCTGGATTGTGATCTGGGGTGGAGGTCGTGGGTGGGTTTCCAGCTTGCCAGAAACGGAAGTTGCCCCCCACACACACGTTCAGGATGAAAGTTCCTGTCTGGCACCAGGGCCATACTGTGGCAACAAGCCCAAAAGTCAAGTAATTAAGTGGCAACATGCCAAGGCAAAGGAAACTAATTAAACAGAAAAATGCAACCCTAGACTCCTACTTTGGGGGCAAAGAGGGTCGAAGCATAGGGGAAGAGGACTGTGAGGTCAGAAGTCCTGCTCCAAAAGCCCCAAAGGAAAATATGAGCGGGTTACAGGCCATAGAGGACCTTAAGAAGGACTTTAAAAATCAAATAAGAGAAGTGGAGGAAAAATTGGAAAGAGAAATGAGAAGGATGCAGGAAAAGTATGAAATGAGGGTCAACAGCCTCACTGAGGAAAACAACACCTTAAAAAATAGACTAACTCAAATGGCAAAGGAGGCCCAAAAGGGCAATGAGGAGAAGAATGCCTTAAAAAGTCGAATTTGCCAGATGGAAAAAGAATCTCAAAAGTTCACTGAGGAGATTCATTCCTTCAGAGTTAGACTGGAGCAAATGGAAGCTAATGACTTTATGAGAAATCAAAATGCTGTTAAGCAGATCCAAACAAATGAAAGATTAGAAGGCAATGTGAAATGTCTCATGGGAAAAACCACTGACCTGGAAAATAGATCCAGGAGAGACAATTTAAAAATTATTGGACTACCTGAAAGCCATGATCAAAGAAAGAACCTAGAAATCACCCTTCAAGAAATTCTCAAGGAAAATTGCCCTGATGTTTTAGATCCAGAGGGCAAAATAGAGGTTGAAAGAATCCACCAATCACCTCCTGAAAAAGATCCCAAAAAGAAAACTCCCAGGAATATTATAGCCAGGTTCCAGAATCCCCAGATCAAGGAGAAAATACTACAAGCAGCCAGGAAGAAACAATTTCAATATTGTGGATACACAATCAGAATAGCAAAGGACCTGGTAGCTTCTACACTGAGGGATTGAAGAGCATGGAATATGATATTCCAGAGGGCAAAAGAACTGGGAATGAACCCAAGGGTCACCTACCCAGCAAAACTGAGTATTTTGTTTCAGGGGAAAATATGGTCATTCAGTGGAATAGAGGACTTTCAAGCATTCTTGAGGAAAAAACCAGAATTGAATAGAAAATTTGACATCCAGACACAAGAAGGAAGAGATGCCTGAGAAGGTAATCAGGAAAAGAAATCAAAAGGAACTTATCAAAGTTGAACTATTTACATTCCTATATGGAAAAGCAATAACTGTGACTGATGATATCTTTCTCACTATGAAAATAATGGAAGGGTGTGTGGTCATATGAATACATATGTGAATGTGTGTGTATATGGTTACAGTTATATATGGACAGAGGGCATAGGTTGAATTTGTTGGGAAGGGAGAATACTCAAGGGATGAAATTATGAGGTGAGAGAGGAAAGTGGCAAGAGGAGATGGGGAGAGACAGGGTAGGGTAAACTATCTCATGTAGAAGAAGCAAGGGGAAGTGGTTGCAAGGGAGGGGAAGAATAGGAAGGCAAAAAGGCAAAACCACATTCTCATTGAACTTTGTTCAGGGAGAGAATGATATACATACTAAATGGGATCTCTCAACCTACAGCAGAATAGGGGGATGAGAGAGGGATGATGGATGGGAGGGCATCCTTGGGGGGAGGGGAGGTTGGAAGTACCCATTATAGAAGAGGGACAGGATCAAGTAGGGAATGGACCAGGTGGGGGGTGGGACGAGTGGGAGGGAATTATAATCAGCCTTGTACAATATATCTAGTATGGTAATGTTTTGCATAGCTAGACATGTACAACATATAACTGAATTACTTATCTCCCCAGAGGGAATGGGTGACAAGGGAGGAAGGAAATGGATCTGAAATTCAAGGTCTTAAGATTAAATGTTTCAAATATATATAAATACTATTATTAATACTCTTTTGCTTGTAATTGGGAGATAAAA